>CM051456.1:61428752-61989213 GCA_028274465.1 Plantago ovata
TTTTTCAGTGACTCCATTACTGCTGTAAGGGACTGGATTTCTGCATTATTGTAGAACTCCATGGTATCAATCATGCTCACTTGCTTAGTGCGAGCAGAGATAAAGTTCATGAGGCCTTGCTGCTTGATGAACTCAAGCGCCTCTTCATTTTGGTCATCAGTTCTTGTTCATAAAAGTACCTAATGTACTTTTCTTTTGCAAAACCTCCCCATTGCATCAACATCTCACACTTTGCAGTGTCAAGATATGACGGAGGCATAGGTTTTACAGTGATTCGGTCGTTTTTCAACACAACTTTCGCTGTGTCTTGGGTCAGAGAAGTCCCCGGAGCAGTCACCGGAGCAATGCGTGTTTCAGCACTGTCAACCTTTGACGATTTTGAGGACTTAGATGACTGTCTCTTGGGAGCCATTTCTTTATATAGAGCAAGAAATTGTACGAAAAAGATAGTTTGCTTTTTGACCGGAGGTACAGTATTCAGGCTAGAAATTGCAGAGAAAGGAAATGTGAGTTAAAGAATTTTGTCATTTCTCTAACTCCTTCTTTATATAGTGTCTCTGGTGTGTGAGAAACTCAATCGATTTGAGTTCTCAGCAAGGGTAAAACAGAGAAACACTGGAGATAGTGGAGCCTTTGCATTGAATGCGTAGTGGCCCACTAACTAAAACCGTCAGAGCACTCTCTCTCTTTGTTTTGTTAGCCGTTAGATTAATAACTCCTTTTAATCAATGGCCACGATTGAATTTCATGTCATGATTTATTGCGAGTTTATCTGTGCCAGCTTAACGTCACAAATTGATTTTACCGAGTAATAAGGGATAGATTGCTTGCTGAAATAGACAAGAATCTTTTCAGCGAGTTTGAATTAACAATCTAGATACTTGCTGAAAGTTCCCCCTTACTTAGATATCTCATATTTTCTAAGTTTAAAAGATATTTCTGATTTCCCGTATCAGTAATTCTTTTTGCAATTTGAGACATCCTTTGGTAAAATCTGAGAGATGAGATTTTGCTCTTTTCTGAATTCCCGTTCAGAAAATTCCTTTGATACTTGAATACCTGTTTCAGTATCTTTTGATTGTCTAAGTACCCGTCTCAGCAATCCTTAAGTTCTTTCACTTACTGAGTTCCTGTCTCAGCAAGTGATCAAGTTTCCTAACAAATACCTGTTTTGAAGGAATTACTTGCTGAATGCCTGTTTCAGCAATCATGTTGTGACTTATCATTTCTTAGAAGAAATTAGTGACTTGGTCTTTTGGACAGGAATACTTTGGCTTGCTGAATACCTGTTTCAGCATTCTGCCAAGTGTATCCTTTATTGAGGTAGTTCAATCAATCCAAGGTTATACCTTAGCATTGCGAACCTATTATCCGGTAGGGGCTTGGTAAAGATGTCAGCAAGCTGATCTTCAGTACCTACTTTCACAACCTCAATATCACCTTTTTCCACATGATCTCTAATGAAATGATGTCTAATATCAATGTGCTTGGTCCTAGAGTGAAACTTAGGATTTTGCGTAATTGCAATAGCACTTGTATTATCACAAAAGATTGGTGTTTTCTTTGCAGAAATACCATAATCTCTTAATTGTTGCTGAATCCATAGGATTTGAGCTGTGCAACAACCAGCTGCAATGTATTCAGATTCAGTAGATGAATTGGCGACACACGTTTGCTTCTTGCTGAACCATGATATTAATCTAGTACCCAAAAACTGACAAGTTCCAGAGGTACTTTTTCTATCAAGAGTTGATCCACCATGATCAGCATCAGAATAGCCAACCAATTCAAGTCCAGAATCTTTGGATACCATAATCCAACATTGACTGTACCTTTAACATATTTCAGTATTTTAATTGCCTTTTTGTAGTGTGATTCTCTTGGATCCGATTGGAATCTTGCACACACACAAACAGCATACTGAATGTCAGGTCTACTTGCTGTTAAATACAACAAGGAACCAATGAGCTTCCTATACTTGTGTTCTTCAACACTTTTGTCCTCTTTAGTATAGCCCAATTTGGTACCAACACTCATAGGGATCTTTTCAGGTTTTTCATCCTCTTTGATCCTAAACTTTATGAGCATTTCTTTCGCATACTTTGCTTGATTTATGAATATTCCATCTTTGAGTTGCTTGACTTGCAACCCTAGGAAATAATTCAATTTTCCCATCATACTCATTTCAAACTTATTTGTCATGAGTTTGGCAAAATCATCACAAAGTTGCTTGTCCTTAGATCCAAAAATTATGTCATCCACATAAATTTGAACTAAGATTAATTTACCATCATGGTTCATGGTAAAAAGAGTTTTGTCAACTTCACCTTTCTTGAAACCTTTTTCCAGCAAGAACTTAGCTAAGGTATCATACCATGCTCTTGGTGCTTGCTTTAGACCATATACAGCTTTCTGAAGCTTATATACCATCTTGGTTTCTGAGGGAAGTTCAAGCCAGGGGGTTGTTCTAGGTAGACTTCTTCAGCAAGTTCACCATTTAAGAATGCACCCTTTACATCCATTTGGTAAACAATGAAGTCATTGTGAGCAGCAAAGGCCAAGAAAAGCCTAATTGCATCCAATCTTGCAACTGGAGCGTAAGACTCATCATAGTCCAATCCTTCAGTCTGACAGTAACCTTGAGCAACTAAGCGTGCTTTGTTTCTTGTTACTTCACCAGACTCGCTCAGCTTGTTTCTGAACACCCACTTTGTACCAATAGCTTTCTTATTTTCAGCAAGTGGCACAAGTTTCCAGACTTTGTTTCTTTCAAATTGATCCAATTCTTCTTGCATTGCCTTTATCCATTCAGAATGCTTCAAAGCTTCTTCTATGGTTTTAGGTTCAATTTCTGAAACAAAGCAAGAGAATAAAGATTCTACTTCTACGACAGTTGCTTCTTCAGCAAGTCCTTGAGTAGCTTTGGATCTAGTCACTTGGCATTTATTCATATCGCCAATCATATCCGTAGAGGGATGATCTCTAATCCATTTATTAACAGGTTTCCTGTTTGTTGGATCAGGATACGTTTGCTCATCAGCATGTGACTCTTCAGTATGTACTTGTTCAGTACTACTGGGAATTTGTGTCTCTGCTGAGATTTGATCGTCAGCAACTGCTTGCTCAGCATTGCTGGGTTGTGATGTTTCATCAGCAGGCACTGGAGATTGCGTAATTTCAGCAACTTCCGGAGCAACCGCATCTTTTGCTGGAAATTCTTTGTCGTGAACTATATTTATCTTGTCATGACTCGGGGAAGGAGAATCATTGTCAGAATCATCATTTAGTTCAATTGACTTGATTTGCCTAGCATCAGACTCAGTTTTTTGCTCATGTATGATTAGCTTTTTCATACATTCTGATATTTCTTCTTCAGCAGGCACACCTGTGTCTTTTCGTAGAATACAACATGCACAGATTCTTCAATCTTTTGTGCCTTTTTGTTGTAAACTCTGTAAGCTTTACTATGCAATGAGTAGCCAAGAAATATCGCTTCGTTTGCCTTTGGTTGAAATGTTCTTAGGTATTCTCTACCATTGTTAAGAACGAAACACTTGCAACCAAATACTCTTAGATGAGTGATGTTAGGAGGTCTTCCAACAAACAATTCATAAGGAGTTTTGTTGTATTCCTTAGTAATCAAACATCTATTCTGAGTATAGCAGGCGGTATTAATCGCTTCAACCCAGTAAGCCTCACTTATCTCAGTGTCAACAAGCATTGTTCTTGCGGCTTCTTTCAGGGTACGATTCTTCCGTTCAGCAACACCATTTTGCTGTGGTGTCCTTACTGAGGATAACTGATGTTGAATACCTTTGGAGGTACAATATTCAGTTATGTACTGGTTTACAAACTCAGTACCATGGTTCAGCAACACCATTTTGCTGTGGTGTCCTTACTGAGGATAACTGATGTTGAATACCTTTGGAGGTACAATATTCAGTTATGTACTGGTTTACAAACTCAGTACCATGGTCTGTCCTTATGACTCTTACCTTGTCATTTTTCATGACTTCAAGCTTATTCAGCAAGTTAGGTATTTCAGTCTTGGTTTTAGATTTGTGTTTGATGAATACTACCCAAGTGAATCTTGAATAGTCATCTACCACGACTAGACCATACTTCTTACCAGCATAGCTTGTTGAAGAAGATTCAAACAAGTCCATGTGTAAGAGTTGTAAAGGTTTTGTAGTTGACGGTACTGCCTTGTTCTTGAAAGAAGATTTGGTTTGCTTTCCTTGCTGACATGCATTGCAAACACCATCCTTCTTAAAAGTAACCCTAGGTAATCCAACTACAAGTGCCTTTTTAGACAGATTATTCAGCGTCTTGAAGTTTAGATGACTTGTTCGTTTATGCCATAACCATGCTTTTTCAGCAAGGCAATCATGATCTGAGACAAGGCATTTTTCAACGTTTGCTGAAGACCAATCAACGGTGTACAAGCCTCCTGATCTTCTTGCAATCATTATAACCTTTTTAGTCTCAAAATCTACAAGTTTACATTCATCACTTTTAATTTCGATGAATTATCCTTTGTCAGCAAATTGACTCATGCTGAAAAGGTTAAACTTAAGATTTTTGACATAAAGAACTCCAGAAATGGTTATGCATCCCAACTTCACATGACCATAGCCTTTTGTAGATCCGGAGCCTCCACCAGCAAACCTTATTGTTGGACCTTTAGACCACCGTCTATAGTTTATAAGGTTATTCTTGTTGCCCGTCATGTGCTTTCCACAACCACTATCAAAGTGCCAGATTGCATCGTTTGTCTCCGTGGCTGCAGTCTGCACAATCAAGAGCAAAAAGGTTAATTATCCAATGATGGATGTCCATTAACATGTTCAAGAATGCGTCCAGTGGAAACCCAAGTCCGAAGTTTTTCAACTTTGACTTGTTTTCTACTTGCTGAGGAACTAGGAGGTTTTGAGCTGAAAGACTTTTGACTCGTGCTGGTCAAATCCACTTTCTGATGTGTTGTCTTGCTCTGTTGACCTTTTTGCTGAACATACTTTTCAGTAAGTTCTTTTCTAGCAAGGTTCCTTCTAGTCCTAGCATTGGGAGTCTTTTCAAAACTCTTGGGCTTGGTTTTCTTCATCTCTTTGAAGTATTTTTGCTGACTTTGCTTATACTCATGAAAGAGTTGACTTTGCTTGGTTTTGAAACCGAGTCCACTCTTTGGAGAATGCTGAGCTTTAGCATCAGCAACCTTACTTGATTCAGGTTTGTCAGCAAAGGACTTCTGATTACTTTTGGTAATCTTGCCTTTAGACTTAACAACTTGCTTTTCAGCAACTTGTTTGGCGGAATGCTTCACGGCATTCTTTTTCTTTCCAGTTTGCTTCACAGCAACCTGTTTTCCTTTTAAAGTCTTGTTACTTTGAGTAGCAACAGCGGGCTTTACGGTCATAGGTACTTGATTGCATGTTTCAGCAATCTTAGTTTGACCAAACTGATAGATCACTGGTGGACTACTATCAGTAGCACGTACAAAGGAGATCGGTGATTTATCTTTTCTCAAGATTTCTACGTTATCACCTTCACACGTTGCTCCTAAACCTTCTTTCTGAGATGGATCTCTCAAATAAGAGTTTAGTTCAGTCAGCGTATTACTTGCTTCCACATAGGATTTGAAATTGATTTTCATCTTTTTCATTTCTTGAATTTCAGCAAGTAACTTTAGAATTGAGGACTGATACTCTTCCAATTCTAATGCCATTTGAGAATTTTTCTCTGCAGTCTCAGCAATCAATTTCTTTAGACGCCTTATTTCAGCATCCTTTTCTTCTGTCTCTTCCTTCAGCAAAGCGTACTTTTCAGTAGTTTGCTTGGTCAGAGTTTCAGCAAATTGAAGTTTTTCTTGCTGTTTGCTGAGAGTTTTCTCAAATCTTTCGATTTCTCCTTGAATCTTGTCAAGATCAATCTCGTCTTCACTTTCTGAATCAGAGTCAGAGGTAGAATTATTTACCTGACCGGCCATGAGGCAGAATTCGTAGTTCGACACATCTGGATAAGCTTCCATAGCTATCCCACATACTTCTTTGCCAATCTCCACGTCTAGAGTGGCTTCCTCATCGTCGGTGTCTGAACTTTCATCCTCACTGTCTTCGGAGCTTGTCTCAATGCACAATGCATCGATTTTTGCTTGAAGCTTCTTCTTTTCTTCAGCAATGAAAGCTCTTTTGAACTTCTTCTTCTTTTCAGCAGATTTGCCTTTCAGCAAAGGGCAATTAGCTTTGAAGTGTCCAGGCTTTTTGCAGTAAAAACATAGATCATTTCCAACTGCTGGTTCTTCTGATGATGTAGCTTGCTGAACTTGCTTGTTCAGCGAGCTAGTATCATTCTTGTACTTATGGTAGTTATTACCAAGATGCTTTTTCAGCTTCTCTTTTGCTTTTCGCCTTTCAAGTTCCTTACTGATGAATTTCTTCATGTTTTTAACAACTAAAGCATTTTCATCAGCAGGCTCTTTATCATTCTTCTTTTCAGAAGATGACGGCTTTGCAGCAAGAGCAATGTTTTGCGATTTTTCAGCAAACACATTTTCTCTTTGCTTTGTCTCATAATTGACAGTAGCAAGATGAGAGAACAACTCAGTTGGTGTAATGTCAGGCATTCCTTGATTATAATAGAAATTCTGAGTATGGATCCATTCTTGATTCAAACTTCTGATGATAGTTTTCACTTTCTCAGAATCTGAATAAAGATTTCCAACACCCAGCGCTGCCATTTCACTAACAAGAGTTGTGAATCTGAAGTCCAAGTCTTCCAGTGACTCGTTAGCACCTTGCTTAAAGTTTTGAAACTTCAGCTTAAGTACTTCAAGTTTGTTTTCCTTGGTCTTGTCAGATCCAGCAGAAAGATCTTGAACCATTTTCCAAGCCTCCTTAGCAGTCTTAGCACCCCACAGTTTGCACTGTATGGTATCCGGAGTTGATCTGATGATGATATTTCTTGCCTGGCCATCAAGACGGAATCTCTTAGCTTCGTCAGAAGTCCATTCCTCTCTTGGTTTTGGCACAACCGTATCTGATGGTTCGCCTTGGATGGTTTTCTTTCCAGCTTCAGTGGTTCTATGAGGGAAACTCCTTTCAACCTTGGTGATCTTGATAGGTCCATCATTAATGACGGTGACCATCTCATCACTAATGGCCTCAAGATGTAACATCATGTTGTTTCGCCATTTCTCGTAATTTTCCAGCTTCAGCAAGGGAGCATCTCCTAAAGACATCCTGTCAGCAAAGCACTACCAAACTGATCAAGTGAAAGAGATTTACGGAAAGCACTTAAGGGGATCTAGGTTCAGTGCAGAAGGCTAAAGAACCTCCTGCTCTGATACCACTTGTTGGTCCCTTTAAACAACAAGAAAAGACTAGAGGGGGGGGGGGGTGAATAGTCTTTTCAAACTTTTGTCGTTTAAAACTTTCTCAACAAGTACTTATTACTTTACAGTAATGAGGTTGCTGATACTTAACTTTCTCAGCAAGCGTAAGTTACTTTACAGTAGCTTGGTTTGCTGATACTTAAAATCAGAGAGCGGAAGTCTTTGAAACGATAAGTGCTTTTTCAGCAAGTAAAGAGTTTCAGCAAGTGATGTGAGTGACTGTGTACAAACAGATATAATTTGCTGAAAACTAAATGCAGTAAGTAAATCACACAAACACTTTTAGAGTGGTATCTGAGAGTGGCGTAATCTCCCAACTAATCCACTTTGTCCTTTCTAGGACTGAATCCACTAAGATATGATTGAGGTTCCTTACAATCTCCTATCTAAAGCGATTCAACAGAAACCAAAGCACACTTGCTTTGTCTCCAACCTAAACTAGAGAACTCAACCTTGTTCTCCACCAAACTTGGTACTTTTAATCAGCAAAAGCTTGCTCGATTAAGTTCCCCCTGAATATCACGCCTGAAAGGGTGTATTTTCAGTTAGAGAGTTTTGGGGTGAGATAACTTAATTATAACTTATTCAGTTACAACAAGTAATCTAAGAAACACAACTTGGAATACTTTGCGGTAAACAAGTTAGATTGTTTCTAGTGTCAAGACTTGTTCTTGTTCGAAAGAAAGAACACTTAACTAATTTCTTAGCCGAGTTTGTTCTACTTCTTCACAAGTAGCTTTTTCAAGCTTTAAGTCTTGGAACAGATCAATGGCAGTAAGAGTGTTTGAAGGTTTGTGAATTTTAAGCACAAGTGAGAGTTTGATCACGTTGTTGACACACTTCAACTCTTTGCCGGATGACCTCTATTTATATTTCAAGTAAGGAGCCGTTTGAATTTCAAATCCTAAGGCTTTTATTCCTTAACATGTCACTATCTTGCTTTTGTACTTTCTGCAGCAACCTTTGTTTGTCTTCTAGTCTTCATGTCCTTTGTGTGTAAGCTTTGCATTAAATGCATTTTTGAATAGAATTCAAACAGTAACAATGGAGCGCAAAATCACGTACATTCAGCAAGAGGTCACATATGTTCATCAGCAAGTGTTCATTCTCAGTTTCAGCAAGCACAACCTACTCTGTCTTTCAGATTTTCACTTATGCAATGCTGTTGCTGAAAATTTCACTTTCTGAGCAACACGTGCCTTACCAGTCTTCAGCAATCTTCAAGTCTTCAAGTCTTCAAGTCTTCAGATCTTCAAAAGTTTTCAAGATTTTGACCGGTTTCTTATTTGCTTCAATAATTTGTTTGTAATAAACAAAATACATCTTCAGCAAATGCTTCAATAGGTCATTTTCTTTTCAGAAAATAAGATACATCAAAGCTAAGCATCAATAAGATATTTTCTTTTCAGAAAATAAAATACATCATACGCAAATGTGTCAATAAATTAATTTCTTCACAGAAATTAAAGTACGTCATCCACAAAAGAAATAACTTATCTAACACCTATCTAAGTCATCAGCAAACGTTCCTCTTTTACAATGTCCTTAAAATTCTAAATTCCTATGGACCTTAAGAGTACTAGTTACTGGACTGTTCTTAATTTAGCATGGTTAATTGCTCATCAAAATTACAAGTTTCCTAACACGGGTAATGTCCAACAAGTTACCGTAGTGGCCAAGATCCAAATCCATACTATGCTATACTCAAACGGGGGTTGGTCGCATAGCATAATATGACCGGTAGGACTATCCAATTGCGTCACGCAACTCTTGGGTGTTAAATCTAATTTAACCCGATGCTCTACACATTGTACCTATCGAGGTCGCTAGATACAATATGCAGTAAGTTATAACCATAGGCTTACTCTAATCTGACGATCACTGCGAGTCTGCAAGACGAGGTCGCCAATACAGGGAAACGTAATGAAAGTTCAGAATTAAAGCACCCCATGGAAAGCATCTCAGAAATACATACATATACATATTTCTGCACTTATATTGGTTGGGGCTTGTAGCTTGAGGGTTGTTATCAGTCATCTACAAACAAATAAGGACGCCGCCTACCCATCATGCATGAGCGGTCTACACGTAATGGATACCGCCTATCCATTCTAGTTCTAAACGCGGTCAAGCACATAATGGGGCGCCGCCTACCCATACATAAAATATGCGGTCCGACAAATAAGAGGGCGCCGCCTACCCTCGCATGCATAGCGGTCGAACGGAAAGTAAAATACGTGGTATTTAAACATGCATTGTCAAACAATAGCATATTGAGCATACAAACAAATAGTAGCCTATGTGGATGCCAAATGACTTCATAATTTCATTATGAAAATCATAATCCCATACTTATAATCTCTATGAAAAATTTGAAAATTTGGACTAGATTGAAAAATCGAAAATTCTATTGACCAGGTAGTAATTTTCGAAAACCCGAAGGACTCAATTGTAATTTTCGAAACCTTGGAGGTGTCAAATTTAAAATTCAAAAGTAGAAGGATTTATTTGTAATAAACAATAAATTGATAAATCACAAATAAGCCCCTTAACCTTTTACTAATTAAATTTAACCCCTCTAGTTAACAATAATTACAATTAAATCATATTTATATTCCAAATATAAAATTCAATCCTCAAAATTTTCAAAATTCGATTTTGGGTCCAACCCGGAAAATATATATATTTTAAAATACGGGGACGGGAGCGAGTCCCGTCCCCTAGGTTGCAGGCGGCCGGACACATATATATATATATAATTTATTTATTTTTGTTTTTTGAAAATTATAAATTCTAAATTTATATAAAAACAAAACTTTTGAAAATCGAATTAATCATAGAATCAATTGCATCCACATAAACTACAAAATCATATAACATATATACGTATATGCATAATCAATTAACCTGGCTCTGATACCACTGTAAGAAAATATGGTCAGAGTTACCCCTAGGGTACGCAGCGGAATTTCAAAATTTTCTTAACATGCAGATTAATTGATCATGTATATAGCATATATAGTAAACACATTAATCAGAAGACTTACAATACTCCAAAAGCAAGCACAGGTACCAAGTCTTTGTAATAGTCCGGTGAATCTTCTCCTTCGTCGAAGTCGATGATATCTACAATACTTTGATTATCTGCAAGACAATAAAAGTTAGTTTCCGGCACTTTGAACCTCAACCTTGGTATCCACGGATGAACAGCTTATCGGAAAGAATGCTAGGATATTCTTTGTGTGGCCAAGAAGATGGGGCGGCGGTTTTCCTCCGGTGAGGGGTGGCGCGCGCGTGGCTTGGTATGAGGTAGGGGAGAACTTTTATTTTCTCTAAAAAAACTGGTAGAAAGAATGATCTAAAATCTGTCTGTTGAATAAACCATGTAAAAGCTCTCTAATAGTCTACTATATATAGTAGTCAATAGAAGCCTAATGAATAATCAATTAGAATTCATAAAGGAATAAGAATCTAATTCTTATCGCACTAGGAAACCAATTCAAGTCTAGATTCATTCCCAATCAAGTTAGAACTCAATCAGGAAAATCTAACTTATCCCTTGTAACATCCCCTTTTTTTTTTATTTATTTTTATTAATTAATTATTGGAGTAATTTATTTTATTCGGTAATTATTTAATTCACTTCTCGCGTGAGAGTTTTAGTTAATTCCCGTAAACTAATTCGTCTCGTTACGTTTGGACCGAGCTGGAAAGACTGGACTTTCTGACTTCTTTTGGCCCATTCTAGTGGCCCAGTCTTCTGACCCTTTGACCGGCCCATTGACTTAACCCTAACGCTAACCGTTACCTCCCTTATTTTCATTCTCCATTCACACGCTCCATCTGAAAAGAAAGAAAGAGAGAGGAAAAGAAAGAGAGAAAAGAGAAAAGAGAGAGAAGAGATTTGCAGCTGCCACCACCAGTCGATTCTTCTTCCCCGAACCGCCGCCGCCGTCATCTCCAGTCCCGTGCGTCGCCGCCGTTCCGTTCGCCGCCGTCGCTGCTCCGTTCTTCTCCAATCCGATCTGCCAGCCGTTCCGATTCGATCGCGCCGTCGGCCGTTCTTCTCCGTCTGTGTTGATCTGCTCCGATTTCCGCCGTCGTTCGCAACCTCCGGCGCCGTCCTACCCGTCCTTCATGAGTTGCCTGCTCTGCTCCGTCAGTTCGTGATTTGTCCCGGTCCGGTCCCGATCTGCTCGAGCGATGTCGTCCCGTCTCCGTCCCGATCTCGCCGCGCCGCCTCCGCCGTGCTCCGCCCAGCTCCGTCCGGCTTCGATTTTGTTCCATTCTGCTCGTATTTCCATTTCGGATCCGGTAAGTAGCAATTTGCTCCATCTTCGCTCGTTTCAAGGTTCATTTGGTTATTCGAATATGGTTTTAACACCCTTTTCTTTTCAAAATCTCAGTTCAATTCGCTCCAGTGATCGTTTGAAGGTAAAATTCCTCAATCTCGTTTCGTTTTTCTTTTTCTTTGACTGTTATGCCCCTATTTAGTTTCTGGTCGTATGAATCAATTTCCCCAGAACCCTACCTCGACTCTGGACCATTCTGGACCGATCATGGATCATTTCCTGAACTGTATTATATGATTTTGGACTCGTGGGAGCTAACTAAGGACTGGTTTGATATGTTTTAGAGATCGTGAGGTTGATTTTATAATTTCAGGAACTTTAAGGACTTGGCTGCAATTTAGTTGTTGACTTGTTGACTGACCGAGAACTGAGTTAAGAGAGTTTCCTTTTCTGAAAAGTGTAATGTTAATGATTGGAAAACAAGAGGGACTTGTTTGTGATTTCTGAAAACTTAAAGGGCTTTTCTGCAGTTATGTTTGAGGGGTAAAGCTGTATTTTCAATTTATGACATAGACAGATTTCAATTTAAATCGAGTGTTGTAAAACTGTTATGTTGATTGTAAAACTGTTGAAGTTTTTTTTGTTTTCTGAAAACTGTGGTTATATTTTCGTAATTTAACCTGTAAAGGGAATTTTTGTATTTATGTTTTGAGGGTAAAATGGTAATTTCATACTTTCTGGACTAAATTGTTAAACCGAGTTTTCTTTTGAGGACTGCTTTGATATTGCTGAAAAGTGTTGTTCTACTTTGCAAATTACTACTGAGGGTGTTTCGGTAATTTCAAAAGTTGATTTATGAAAACCGTACAATTGAGTACATACTGTCTTTGACTTTAAAAACCACTTAACTTGCTAGCCTAGTTGGTTAGGTTCTTGTTAAATCGAGCCCCGCCTTTACTGAGGGTGTTAAATCGAGCCCCGCCTGTACCACTTCTTTACCGGTCTTTTATTTTCAGTTCGTTCGACTTCTAGTTAGTAACTAGGTACTTTCTGTTTAAGTGCTCCGTCCGTTAGCTCTTAGTTCGCGGTGTTTTTGGTGGAGCATTGCTTGCAAGGCTTAAGGTGAGTGTTCACCCCAAAACCTAACTATTTGCGAAAAACTGGAAGGCTATGTGACAATATGTATCTATTACTATATATTCTGTTATACCGTATGCTTCCGCGTAAAAGTAACTAAGTCCTAAGTATGACTATTTAGTTTCTTTGTTTATTGCTACTTTGTTCTGGATTAACTTTTCTGCAGGAACACTTCTCGGTGTTTGGTTACCCGTATCTGTTTGTTCTGTATCTGTTCTGTTTGTTTCTGTGTGAGCGGTCGATTAGGTCGTAACTAGGTATACTTGGGTAGTAGAGGACTATCGGGTTTGCTTGGTTATTGTCTAGTCTAATCCCTTTTAGACGCGAGGCAGAAGTCGCTGAGGTCTATTAGGGTCGTAGGTTCTGTTTCCCAAAAGTACACGGGGGTTTCTGTTTCTGTCCGGAGTTGTATACCCTATGGAGGGAGCTATAAGGGCTATTGGGAGTAGGAGCAATAAGGCGGGCTGCACCAACGGACTTCGACTTATATGTTCTGTCTTTCTGTTCTGTTATCTCTTCTGTTTGTTATATTATTTGTTGAAAAGGATTTTGATTTAAAAAACCGTTTACTTTCTGTTTGTTAACTTAGAACCTCACTGAGATCCTTTATATCACACTCTCTTTGTTTTCAAAATTCCTTCCTTCCAGATACTACTGAGGATGCACGCAAGTAGGATGCCAGCGACTGAGAGAAGGGTCTGGGTGGCTTTGGGAATTTATTTCAAAATAAGAAGATGAAACTTTTCACTGTCTTCAATAGTTGTTATTCATTTGATTTCTAAGTTACCGTTGGATATTTACTTGATTCTGTTAGCGCTGTGCGCGTCAAATATTATTATGGCATTTAATGCCAACCGTTGTTTTAAAATTATTTCGGATTTTCCCTTTTTCAAGAAAATTGTTTGTTTTTAAAAACCGGTACCGTTACAGTTGGTATCAGAGCTTGAGTTCAAACTCAAGCTTGCTAGGATAGGGTCTTCTGGCCTTTGGGGTGCGTGTGAGGGTCCAAGTCGCTGGATTAGATTGAGTGGTTTTTGTTCTGTCTCTTTTAAAGTTTGGTCTTCCGCATTAACTCTGAACTGTCATGTTCGTTCGTTAACTGTCCTACCAATCTGTCTTCCGACTTCCGAAGCCGTCTTGCTATTCATTCTGTTTAACTTCTACTAAGTTCAAAAGCTTACTATTGTTACTTTGTTCATTTTCTATAAGGCGATTATATTGTTTTTATTAATTGCATGAGTATTTGCTTAAAAGTATGTTTAATTACCATAATGTCATTAGTTGCATGCTTTAAGGCTTAAGCACTTATTTATGCATTTGTTTTACTTATCGAAGTTCTTATATGTTCTTGCATGGTTCTGTCATACTGTAATATATTGTTTAACCAAAGTCGACGTAAATCACTGGCACGCGGCCGACTGTTTAAGTGATTCGCGTTAACCGAGGTCAAATGACTGATCACTTTATGAGAGAACGCTTTTATTGCATGCTTAATGTTTACGAATCTTTTCTACAACATATGAATTTGCTACTTATGCTTTATCATTGTTTCTTCAATTTATGTCTGCCTTGCATGCTAGGTTAGACACACTCGAGGATTTACTTAGTGATTAGTTGCTATATTCCTTTTGACCCCCCTAGTTTGAATTTGACCTTTAGTAATCTTGTTTACTTTTACGCGTCTCCTGCTCGTTCACGTTAGATTGACTTAAGTTAGTGCCTTAGTGCACGTTACACCACCCTTGATGACGTTAATTTATGTTATTGACCTTAGACTAATTGCGATAGGATGGCTCCAACGAACAACACTCGCGCTACCAGCCGCAGCAACCACACCGCCAATGATGCTATTGCACAAGACGTGATCCAGCAGAAGGTCGTCGCTCCAAATGCCTCCCGCCAAGTAGCAAGTGCGATCGCGCCGTCAATTATGCCACATCAAGAAACCCTAACGTTATCAGCAGCTGAGAGGTTCACAAGTTTCCACCCGGAACGGTTTGAAGGATCACCCCACTCAAGGAAAGTTGAAGTGTGGATTGAGGGCATCGAGGATTTGTTTAGTATCTTGCACATCAACGATGCACAAATGGTGGGGCTTGCAGTGTTTCAGCTCGATGGACTAGCACGCCGTTGGTGGGTCACCGTTGATGCACGATGGAGGAGAGAAGGAAGATCTCACACATGGGAGAATTTTGTGACGGAATTTGTGGACAAGTATGTTCCCCGCAATGTCCGTATGAGAAGAATTAGTGAATTTGAAAAGTTGAGGCAAGGGAAGATGACGGTGTCCGAGTATGATCTTAAATTCACGAGATTGTTGAAGTACGTGCCACACCTCCAAAATGAAGAAATGGAAAAGATGAGGTGCTTTGTACGAGGATTGAAGCCTAAGATCAAGTTCAACCTGTTTGGAATCGAGATGTCAACTTACGCGAAGGCCGTGGAAAGAGCTGCTGAAGTGGAGAACGGATTAGGAGAGCTTGAGAGCTATGAATCTCATCGATCTAGAAAAAGGGGTTCTGATCACGTGAGTGGCGAGGATCGTCCGTCTCCATCCAAGTGTCCTCGCAATCAGCGGGAAAGTCGACCCCGTCAACTCGATGATATTACCGGAGAGTCAAATAGCGTAAAGTGTAATTTCTGTGGAGGAACAACTCACGAGGAAGACAACTGTTGGAAGAAGAAGGGTTGGTGTTTGGCTTGTGGCAGCAAAGATCATAAGGTGAACAGATGTCCAAGGCGTCGCTCTCTAATTAAGGAAGGACGGCCTTGTAGCACGGTTTCGAAAAACCAAGGAGATGGTGCAACAACGAAGGTGAAGGTCTACAGTGGGGTTGGACATGAGGCTCGGTCAACAAATGTGGCAAAAGGTACGCACGTTTGGACAAACCTCGTCTAAGTCGTGTTTGTTTATCGAACTGCACTTCTTTCTTTAGGTTAGACTCGCTTGGAGTTTAATTATCGACTTTTTATTGAGGAGTAATAGTTGGATGTTCTGGGTGAAGAGGCAAGCGTTGACTTCTTTAGGTTAGTTACGACTTCTCTTAACCTTTGAATTGCGGACTTGTTCTTCCATCCGGCGTTTGAAGATGAAGGCTTTCGATTCTCCGTTCCCCGATTGATGATTTTACGCTAGATAAGTTTCGGGGACGAAACTTCTTTTAAGGGTGGTGAAGTGTAACATCCCGTTTTTTTATTTATTATTTTTTTATTAATTAATTATCGGAGTAATTTATTTTATTCGGTAATTATTTAATTCACTTATCGCGTGAGAATTTTAGTTAATTCGCGTAAACTAATTCGTCTCATTACGTTTGGACCGAGCTGGAAAGACTGGACTTTCTGACTTCTTTTGGCCCATTCTAGTGGCCCAGTCTTCTGACCCTTTGACCGGCCCATTGACTTAACCCTAACCCTAACCGTTACCTCCCTTATTTTCATTCTCCATTCACACGCTCCATCTGAAAAGAAAGAAAGAGAGAGGAAAAGAAAGAGAGAAAAGAGAAAAGAGAGAGAAGAGATTTGCAGCTGCAGCCACCAGTCGATTCTTCTTCCCCGAACCGCCGCCGCCGTCATCTCCGGTCCCGTGCGTCGCCGCCGTTCCGTTCGCCGCCGTTGCTGCTCCGTTTTTCTCCGATCCGATCCGCCCGATTCGATCACGCCGTCGTCCGTTCTTCTCCGTCCGTGTTGATCTGCTCCGATTTCCACCGTCGTTCGCAACCTCCGGCGCCGTCCTACCCGTCCTTCACGAGCTGCCTACTCTGCTCTGTCGGTTCGTGCTTTGTCCCGGTCCGGTCCCGATCTGCTCGACCGCTGCCGTCCCGTCTCCGTCCCGATCTCGCCGCGCCGCCTCCGCCGTGCTCCGCCCAGCTCCGTCCGACTTCGATTTTTTTCCATTCTGCTCGTATTTCCATTTCGGATCCGGTAAGTAGCAATTTCCTCCATCTTCGCTCGTTTCAAGGTTCATTTGGTTATTTGAATATGGTTTTAACACCCTTTTCTTTTCAAAATCTCAGTTCTATTCGCTCCAGTGATCATTTGAAGGTAAAATTCCTCAATCTCGTTTCGTTTTTCTTTTTCTTTGACCGTTATGCCCCTATTTAGTTTCTGGTCGTATGAATCAATTTCCCCAGAACCCTACCTCGACTCTGGACCATTCTGGACCGATCATGGATCATTTCTTGAACTGTATTATATGATTTTGGACTCGTGGGAGCTAACTAAGGACTGGTTTCATATGTTTTAGAGACTGTGAGGTTGATTTTATAATTTCGGGAACTTTAAGGACTTGGCTGCAATTTAGGTGTTGACTTGTTGACTGACCGAGAAGTGAGTTAGGAGAGTTTCCTTTTCTGAAAAGTGTAATGTTATTGATTGGAAAACTAGAGGGACTTGTTTGTGATTTCTGAAAACTTAAAGGGCTTTTCTGCAGTTATGTTTGAGGGGTAAAGTTGTATTTTCAATTTATGACCTAGACAGATTTCAATTTAAATCGAGTGTTGTCAAACTGTTATGTTGATTGTAAAAGTGTTGAAGTTATTTTTGTTTTCTGAAAACTGTGGTTATATTTTCGTAATTTAACCTGTAAAGGGAATTTTCGTATTTATGTTTTGAGGGTAAAATGGTAATTTCATACTTTCTGGACTAAATTGTTAAACCGAGTTTTCTTTTGAGGACTGCTCTGATATTGCTGAAAAGTGTTGTTCTACTTTGCAAATTACTACTAAGGGTGTTTCGGTAATTTCAAAAGTTGATTTCTGAAAACCGTACAATTGAGTACTTACTGTCTTTGACTTTAAAAACCACATAAATTGCTAGCCTAGTTGGTTAGGTTCTTGTTAGACTAACTTAGAGGTCCTGAGTTCGAGCCCCGCCTTTACAACTTCTTTACCGATCTTTTATTTTCCGTTCGTTCGACTTCTAGTTAGTAACTAGATACTTTCTGTTTAGGTGCTCCGTCCGTTAGCTCTTAGTTCGCGGTGTTTTTGGTGGAGCATTGCTTGCAAGGCATAAGGTGAGTGTTCACCCCAAAATCTTTCTATTTGCGAAAAAATGGAAGGCTATGTGACAATATGTATCAATTACTATATATTCTGTTATACCGTATGCTTCCACGTAAAAGTAACTAAGTCCTAAGTATGACTATTTACTTTCTTTGTTTATTGCTACTCTGTTCTGGATTAACTTTTCTGCAGGAACACTTCTCAGTGTTTGGTTATCCGTATCTGTTTGTTCTGTATCTGTTCTGTCTGTTTCTGTGTGACCGGTCGATTAGGTCGTAAATAGGTAGACTTGGGTAGTAGAGGACTATTGGGTTTGCTTGGTTATTTCCTAGTCTAATCCCTTTTAGACGCGAGGCAGAAGTCACTGAGGTCTATTAGGGTCGTAGGTTCCGTTTTCCAAAAGTACACGGGGGTTTCTGTTTCTGTCCGGAGTTGTATACCCTCTGGAGGGAGCTATAA
The DNA here is from genome assembly GCA_028274465.1 of Plantago ovata. NCBI lineage: Eukaryota > Viridiplantae > Streptophyta > Magnoliopsida > Lamiales > Plantaginaceae > Plantago > Plantago ovata. The sequence goes on from CM051456.1 coordinate 61,447,031, forward strand.
GGGCTATTGGGAGTAGGAGCAATAAGGCGGGCTGCACCAACGGACTTCGACTTATCTGTTCTGTCTTTCTGTTCTGTTATCTGTTCTCTTTGTTATATTATCTGCTGAAAAGGATTTTGATTTCAAAAACCGTTTACTTTATGTTTGTTAACTTATAACCTCACTGAGATCCTTTATCTCGCACACTCTTTGTTTTCAAAATTCCTTCCTTCCAGATACTACTGAGGATGCACGCGAGTAGGATGCCAGCGACTGAGAGAAGGGTCTGGGGTGGCTTTGGGAATTTATTTCAAAATAAGAAGATCAAACTTTTCACTGTCTTCAATAGTTGTTATTCATTTGATTTCTAAATTACCGTTGGATATTTACTTGATTCTGTTAGCGCTGTGCGCGTCAAATATTATTTTGGCATTTAATGTCAACCGTTGTTTTAAAATTATTTCGGATTTTCCCTTTTTCAAGAAAATTGTTTCTTTTTAAAAACCGGTACTGTTACATGCCTTGACTTCTAATAGAGGAAGGAGTCGAACTCCTTCCCCTACTCCATCTACGCGCGCGCGCGTCCCAAGGGTGATAGGTGGATCCCGATTTTGGGACCAACTTATAGTTCTAAGGCAATTCAAACTCCAAGTAGATTTTGCCCATGTGCATATATTAATTCTAAATTAACATATCCTTTCAAATCAAACCTCTATTATATTTATAAAATATAATCTTTAATTATATTTACATAAAATACAATTAATCAGCCAATTCAATTAATAATTCCAAATCATTAATTAAGCCACAAATTATTATAATTAATTCCAAATCAATTATAATCCATCAATCACAATTAATTCTAAATTAATTGCAATTCCATCTTCAAGGATATTCGGATAATCTGAATCACCACATAGTGTGACCCATAGGGCCTCATTGTATTAAGCAAGTCCTAGACTAGGCAAAATGGAATTCCTAGACGGTTCCATTTGCAATATTAATACATGAGGACGTTTGAGAGGTTTCTCAAAGAAAACCCTTTTGTTTTGAAGTCTGTTGCGCTCAACGCGGCGATGTTAACGTCCCTTCATCTGACTGACTCGAATGCATCTAGGATCGATGAAGTGTCTATCCCAATAATACATCCACGGGCGTCTTCAGTGAGTTGCATGGTGAATCCAATATCTATTATGACTATCATAATGATATTGATACGCTGGCCAGCGGTTTTACCAATCACAACTATGAACGACTATGAGCAGTACTCTCCTGTGCTACACATGAGAGATGTATCCTTCACAGAATCACTTATCATCCCCATTTGTATGTAGCCATAATCCTGGATCGTGTCTTGGGTCAACTGTTTATTCAGAGCTGACATCGACGGGTCCACCAAGGATATGGGGCAACAAATGTGATGATAAAATCCTGTAAGTCCAAAGGACGACTGGCATCACTTTGACAACTTACCGGTTCCCATAGACACTTCGGTGTAGAGTATACATCGATGGGAGTGTGCGGTGGGTACTTCCATTGTTCGATAATCACCCTTCGAACAACTATGCGTAGTTATGGGAACGTTTCTTGATTGTCCAACAATTCGTTCCGTGGCCGTGGGATCGGCTCACACTTGCTCCAACAAGTATGACCTCCACGCATACTAGTCTCAGCTGGTTCATTCAGACCCCTACATCCGAGATGAACCTCGACTAGGGAGAGTTTGGGATAGATGATAACTAACATAGCTCCCACTATCTGTGTGATCTGTCATCTATCCGAGGGGACATGTTTAATATCAATACAGACAGGAATAGAGATATGACATGTTGTATGCCTGGTGTAATATAAATATGAAAGTGATACTCAATAGTCAAACAACAAACATATATTATATTCCGTTGACCTGTGTAATAATACATATATGCCCTTAATAAGGGCTGCATGCCCTTAATAAAGACTGTCTCTAGGACATATACACTATCAAAAGTATCTGCTACTCATGGACTTGCTGAAGAAGCAAATGTCGTAGAAGTAGAAGCTTTGTTCTCTTGCTTTGTTTCAGATATGGAACCCAAGACCATAGAAGAAGCTTTAAAGCATTCTGAATGGATCAAGGCAATGCAAGAAGAACTGGATCAATTTGAAAGGAACAAAGTCTGGAAACTTGTACCCCTTGCTGAAGGCAAGAAATCAATTGGTACAAAGTGGGTGTTCAGAAACAAGCTGAGTGAGTCTGGTGAAGTAACAAAGAACAAAGCACGTTTAGTTGCTCAAGGTTACTGTCAGACTGAAGGATTGGACTATGATGAGTCTTATGCACCAGTTGCAAGATTGGATGCAATTAGACTTTTCTTGGCCTTTGCTGCTCACACTGACTTCATTGTTTATCAAATGGATGTTAAAAGCGCATTCTTAAATGGTGAACTTGCTGAAGAAGTCTACTTGGAACAACCCCCTGGCTTTGAACTTCCCTCAGAAACCAAGATGGTAACAAGCTTCAGAAAGTTGTATATGGTCTAAAGAAAGCACCAAGAGCTTGGTATGATACTTTAGCTAAGTTCTTGCTGGATAATGGTTTCAAGAAAGGTGAAGTTGACAAAACTTTGTTTACCATGAACCATGATGGTAAAATACTCTTAGTTCAGATTTATGTGGATGACATAATATTTGGATCTAAGGACAAGCAACTTTGTGATGATTTTGCCAAACTAATGACAAACAAGTTTGAAATGAGTATGATGGGTAAATTGAATTATTTCCTAGGATTGCAAGTCAAGCAACTCAAGGATGGAATATTCATAAATCAAGCAAAGTATGCAAAAGAAATGCTCATAAAGTTTAGGATCAAAGAGGAAGAAAAACCTGAAAAGATCCCTATCAGTGTTGGTACCAAATTGGGCTATACTAAAGAAGATAAATGTGTTGAAGAACACAAGTATAGGAAGCTCATTGGTTCCTTGTTGTATTTAACAACAAGTAGACCTGACATTTTGTATGCTGTTTGTGTGTGTGCAAGATTCCAATCTGATCCAAGAGAATCACACTACAAAAAGGCACTTAAGATACTGAAATATGTCAAAGGTACAATCAATGTTGGATTATGGTATCCTAAAGATCTCGACTTGAATTGGTTGGTTATGCTGATGTTGATCATGGAGGATCAACTCTTGATAGAAAAAGTACTTCTGGAACTTGTCAGTTTCTAGGTAATAGATTAATATCATGGTTCAGCAAGAAGCAAACATGTGTTGCCAATTCATCCACTGAATCTGAGTACATTGCGGTTGGTTGTTGCACAGCTCAAATCCTATGGATTCAGCAACAATTAAGAGATTATGGTATTTCTGCAAAGAAAACACCAATCTTTTGTGATAATACAAGTGCTATTGCTATCATGCAAAAAATCGACATCATTTCATTAGAGATCATGTGGAAAAAGGAGACATTGAGGTTGTGAAAGTAGGTACCGATGATCAACTTGCTAACATCTTTACCAAGCCCCTACCAGATAATAGATTCACAATGCTAAGGTATAACCTTGGATTGATTGAATTACCTCAATAGTAAGGGATACAATTGGCAGATTGCTGAAACAGGCATTCAGCAAGCCAAAGTATGCTTAATTGTATAAAGCTCCTTCCACTGATTTCCTCTAAAAGAAATGATAGTTCACTACATGATTGCTGAAACAGGCATTCACCAAGTAATTCCTTCAAACAGGTATTTGTTAGGAAACTTGATCACTTGCTGAGACGGGCACTCAGTAAGAGAAAAACCTTAAAGATTGCTGAAACGGGCATTCAGACAATCAAAGATATTGAAACAGGTATTCAAGTATCAAAGGAAAAACCTGAGACGGGAACTCAACAAAGAGCAAGAACACTTCTCGGATTTTACCAAAGGATATCTCAAGATAAAAAGAATTTACTGAGACGGGAACTCAGAAATGTCTTTTAACTTAAAGAAATATGAGATATCTGATTAAGGGGGAACTTTCAGCAAATACAAGGCTTGTTACCTAAAAAGGTAAGTGCCAAAGTCAAATTGTCCAAATTCGCTGAAAAGATTCTTATTTACTTCAGCAAGCAATTAGCATTGTGGTAAAAAGGATCAAATCCCGTGAATTAAGGTAAAATCAATTTCTGACGTTAATCGTGGAACAGATAAACTCGTTGTTAATCATGACATGAAATACAGTCGTGGTTATTGATTTAAAGTAGTTTTTGATCTGACGGTTAATATCACAAAGAGAAAGTGTGCTCTGACGGTTTTTGTTAGTGGACCACTACGCATTTAATGCAAAGGCTCCACTAACGCAGTTGAATCTCTGTTTTACCCTTGATGAGAACTCAAAACCGTTTGAGCTTCTTGCACACCAGAGATACTATATAAACAAAGAGTTAGAGAAAGACAAAATTCTTTAACTCACATTTCCTTTCTCTGCAAATTTTATAGCATGTGCCCTGAATTCACTGTACCTCCGGTCAAAAAGCAAGTTAATCTTTTTCGTATATTTCTACTGCTATATAAGAAATGACTCCAAAGAGACAGTCCTCTAAGACCTCAAAGTCATCGAAAGCTGATAGTGCTGGGAAAGGTGTAAGAAAATACGGTCAGAGTTACCCCTAGGGTACGCAGCGGAATTTCAAAAATACGGTCAGAGTTACCCCTACAGGTTAATTGATTATGCATATGTCGTATATACATAAACACGTCAATTAGAAGACTAACCTTACTTCCAAAGCAGCTTCCAAGTCTTCGTAATAATCCGGTGTATCTTCTCCTTCATCGAAGTCGAAGATATCTGCAATACTTTGATTATCTGTAAGACAATAAAAGTTAGTTTCCAGCTCCTAGAACCTCAACCTTGGTATCCACGGATGAACAGCCTATCGGAAAGAATGCTAGGATATTCTTTGTGTGACCAAGAAGATGGGGCGGCGATTCCTCCGGCAGGTGGCGCGCGCGTGGGTGGCTAAGAGGAGGGGAGAGTTTTTATTTTCTCTAAGAAAACTGGGTAGAATGACTGTCAAAGTCTATGTCAAAAACTCTCTAATAGTCTACTATATATAGTAGTCAATAGAAGCCTAAAGCATAAGCAATTAGACTTCGTAAAGGAATAAGAATCTAATTCTTATCGCACAAGGAAACCAATATCAAGTCTAGATTCATTCCCAATCAAATTAAAACTCAATCAGGAAAATCTAACTTATCCCTTGGACTTCTAATAGAGGAAGGAGTCGAACTCCTTCCCCTCATCCATCACTGCGCGCGCGCTCTCCCAGGGACAGTAGGTGGGTCCCGATTTTGGGACCCACTTATAGTTCTAAGGCAATTCAAACTCCAAGTAGATTTTGCCATGTGCATATGTTAATTCTAAATTAACATATCCTTTTTAATCAAACCTCCATTATATTTCCAAAATATAATCTTTAATTGTATTTACATAAAATACAATTAATTAGCCAATTCAATTAATAATTCCAAATCATTAATTGAGCCACCAAATATTATAATTAATTCCAAATCAATTATAATCCATCAATCACAATTAATTCCAAATTAATTGCGATTCCATCTTCAAGGATATTCTGATAGACTGAATCACCACATAGTGTGACCCATAGGGCCTCATCGTATTAAGCAAGTCCTAGACTAGGCAACATGGAATTCCTAGACGGTTCCATTTCCAATATTAATACGTGAGGACGTTTGAGAGGTTTCTCAAAGCTAACCCTTTCGTTGCGAAGCCTGTTGCGCTCAACGCGGCGATGGTAACGTCCCTTCATCTGACTTGCTCGAATGTATCTAGGATCGATGAAGTGTCTATCCCAATAATACATCCACGAGCGTCTTCAGTGAGTTGCATGGTGAATCCAATATCTATTATGACCATCATAATAATATTGATACGCTGGCCAGCGGTTTTACCTTCACAACTATGAAAGACTATGTGTAGTGCTCTCCTGTGCTACACTTGAGAGATGAATCCTTCACAGAATCACTTATCACCCCCATTTGTATGTAGCCATAATCCTGGATCGTGTCTTAGGTCAGCTGCTTATTCAAAGCTGACATCGACGGGTCCACCAAGGATATGGGGCAACAAATGTGATGATAACGTCCTGTAAGTACAAAGGACGAATGGCATCACTTCGACAACTCACCGGTTCCCATAGACACGTCGGTGTAGAGTATACATCGATGGGAGTGTCCGGTGGGTACTTCCATTGTTCGATAAAGCTTCTTCGAACAACTATGCGCAGTTATGGGAACGTTCCTTGATTGTCCAACAATCCGTTCCGTGGCTGTGGGATCGTCTCACACTTGCTCCAACAAGTATAACCTCCACGTATACTAGTCTTGTCAGGTTCATTCAGACCCCCACATCCGAGATGAACAACGACTAGGGAGAGTTTGGGATAGATGATAACTCACATAGCTCCCACTAACTGTGTGATCGGTCATCTATCCGAGGGGACATGTTTAATATCAATACAGACAGTAATAATGATATGACATGCTGCAGCCTGGTGTAATATAAATATGAAAGCGATACTCAATAGTAAAATGCAACAAACATATATTATATTACGTTGACCTGTGTAATAGTACATATATGTCCTCTATAAGGGCACCATGCCCTTAGTAAGGACTGTCTCTAGGACATATACACTATCAAAAGGCACTACTCCGGTTGTAACTCCGACAACCAACACAGTGAAAATAGTGGTGAAAAACGAACGAATAACGGAGAGACCCATGCCGCCTGCATATCTTGACACTGCAAAGTGTGAACAGATGATGCAATGGGGCGGATTTTTGATGAATGTGTATTTTACACTTTCATTCTTGTCTTTTTCACCTATTTTAGCTATCCTCTATGTTAATTTAGCTATATTTTAGTACATTTTATTAGAATAGTGTCACGTTTCCCTTTAGATTTTATTTTACAGGTTTTGGTTGAAATTCGGAGATTTCTGGGCAAATATATTAAAGTTGACAAGGAATTGGTGTTCCAGAAGCCTATTTGGAGTATCTGAAGGTTTCCGGATAGGATTTGGAGTCTAGGGGTCGAATCTGGAGGTTAGAAGGCCATTAGAAGTCTGAAACCGAGTCCGAAAAGGTGAAGAAATCCAAATCCGCGTCGAAAAACGAGAAATTCCGCGAAAAAGGCGGGGGGCGAACCGCCCCAGAGAAATTTCGGGGCCTATATATAGAGCTCAGTTTTTCTCTGAAAATCAGATCTTTCCAAGCCTACTTTCTCACCTCTCTCTATAGTTTTAGGTAGGAACTTCCCGGGGCCTGTCCTGGGAGTTCCGTAGCTTAGGGGATACTTTTTCATAGCAGTTTGGAGCTCGTAGGACCGCAATCATCCGGAGATTGACAACCTTCGGTAACTTTGTATCTTACAAGTTTTATTCTACTTATTTTATATTGTTTCAACATGTTTTCTTCTATGATATCTGTTGATTGCATTCTTATTATGAGTAGCTAAACTTATCATTGGTGGTAGTATGTGAATTCTTAGCGATGGAAGATAATCATGCTAATGGCTATATCGCGCATTATACTCCGTGTCATTGCTTTATTTCGTTGATCAGTTGTAACCAAAATTCTCATATGTTGTATTGATCATTATGCACAATTGGACACTAGTCGACCATTAGACCAATTATATTCGTAGTGTTGAATAATTACGGAACACATTAGGACAACCGTGATTGACTAGTCAGACCAGATTATGTTCGTAGTGCTTAATACTTGCAACAGGACACTAGATTGATTCAAAGATCTCTATGCAAGACCGAGGAATTTATGCATGATTATCGACCCATTATGCTAAGAAGGACCATACTATCACCAATCTGCATTATCTGCTAGAAACCCCCTATTGTTATCTGTCTGCTGTTTTATATTCTCTTGTTAAATAGATAAAGCTAGTTATAGTCCTGAGAGAACGACACTCGAGTCATTCTGCTACTACACTACGGTTTTCGTTGTAGTTGTGGATTGCCTTTGGCTAAATAACAAATATTATTTGACTGAACCGGGACCTGACAAATCTCCGTTCATCAAATTGGCGCCGTTGCCGGGGATTATACTCCTTTTTTCTGTTTAATTTGTTTTTACTTACAGCTTTAGATTCCTAACTCTATTAGTTTTAGTTTTTCTTTTTAATCTCTCTCTGATACCGCTTTCCTAGTTTGTTTCTAATCACCTTTCCTAGTCTGTTTCAGATTGTGTATGCCGCATACACGTTCTGCAGGAACACCGCTTGCTGATTCAATTGCTGAGATCGATAGAGTCTACCACCAGAGAAGGCGACTACTTGAAAGGCGCGCACTAGAGGAAATAGCGGAAACCTATTTCTCTGAATCTCTACTTAGTCTCTTCAAGGAAATCGACGGAATGGCAGAAGCTAGACCACTGAAGGCATGGGTACAACCCACCAAGGATCGTATGAGGGGACCGGCGATTGTTCTTTCGTCTGCAACCCGAGATCTGGAAATCAAGAACCACGCATTCCAACAACTTCCGAGGTTCTATGGCTTATCAAGGGAAGATGTGATGGGGTACTTGCACGATATCGATGATTTCGTCAACCAACTCCCACGACCCGGAGCTGACATAACAACGGATGAGTTGAGGATGAAGGTTTTTGCTATGGGACTTGGCGACAGAGCCAAGTCATGGCTGAGTTCTCTACCCGCCGGCTCACTGGACACTTGGGAAAAGGTTTTTTCAGCTTTCATGGAGAAATACTTCCCACACACTCTGACTACCGCGCTAAAGGTGCAGATCACTGGATTCAAGCAAGACTATGATGAGACCATCTACACCGCGTTCGAGAGGTTCCAAGATCTCACGAACAAGTGCCCTCACCATGGTTAACTTTCCGACCTAGTCCAACACTTCAACAATGGACTAACCTTCAAGAACCAACAAGTGGTGGATTTCCAATGCCGAGGCAATATTTGGGAGGAACCGCAGAAGCCGTCTGGGCTGTTTTTGAAAGGCTTGCTAAGGGTTCGCAGTTCAAGGACCCAAGAGCAATGGTTAGGAGACGTGGACCTGAAGCTTCACCGACTCAAGAAGCCCCTATGTACAGGGGGAATGGTGATCAATTCGAGTGCTTTACAACGAATTGAAGCAAGTCCTCAAGAGCGCCACCGGAACAACTGTTTCAAATGAAGTATGCCGAATATGCAAGAACTATGGGCATGGGGCTCATATGTGTAGATCGGAGCTGGCATACGATGATGGCAACTGGGCTCGAGGAGGCGAAGAAGAAGCCTTTGCTACGGAGTTTGGTACTCAAGAAGTTAGCTACGGACAAGACGGTAGGAATCCTCGAGGTGGATTCTGGAGAAGAGGATACCGCAACAATCAAGGATATGCACCGGCTAACCAAACTTATGGACCTAACCAAGACCGTCGTAGGCTAAACTATGGTAATGATCACTGCGAAAACCCCGCTCCGAAAGAGCCACCGAAGTCGAAGACGGCTCAACTGATGGAGAACTTGCAGAAGATGGTCGATCACACACAAAGTTTTCTCAAACGTTATGAAGAAGATTCTGAGAAGACTAGGGCAAGGCTCGATAGGTTGGAAGAGAGCACTAGACTTGCCCATCAAAAGATGCAAGAATTGATCGACCGAGGAGCAAGTAGGGAGCAAGGCAAACTGCCTAGCAACACTGAGAAGTCGTTGTCCATTAACTTAGTGAGTGATCTACCTGTTTAAATCACCATCAAGAAGGTTGCTAAATGCGAGAGTTGCAAGAGGGAACTACCCCCACAAGCCGAAGAAGAAGAAAAGGACATTGGTACTAACAAGAGTGAAGAGGAGCAAGAGGATCCCGAGCCACTTCCTCAAAGTTTCGATGTTAAGGTCGGGATTGGGGAGCTTGAAGATGTCCGAGCCACACTGGACACAGGATCCTACTCTAATGTGCTCCCTTTGAATATTTTCGGGAAGAGTAACCTTGGAGAACTAACTGTGCATAAAGCTATTGTGCAACTGGCGGATGGATCCCTTGTGAAACCCGAAGGCGTTGTGAAGAATGTATTAGTCAAAATTGGTGAAGCCTCTGTCCACACCGATTTTGTAATTATGCCAGCATCAGCACCAAGAACGGGGGATGTCATACTCTTAGGACGAACGTTCTTGACCAAGCTACGCTCCGTGATGAACATCTACCAAAGAACTTGCACCATCGAAGTGGAAGGCAAGCGGCACGTATTGCAAGCCATACCTGATCCACCAGAACCGCCAGATATTACTACTCACTATTGTGGTCTTGCAGCCTATATTCTTTCTTATTCACAGGTTCGTGGCATGGAGAGGAGATCAATGAAGGGGAAGTCTAGTACCCGCAAAAAGAGGAGATAGGCGCAGACAGGAGTCGAGTCAAAGACTTTAAACAATGACGCTATCCGGGAGGCAACCCGGAATTTTTTATCGCTTTCTTTACTGCTTTTCTGCATGCATTCATTCTTGAACTATTTGCTTCTCATACGCGAATTTGTTCATGTGTGTGTCGTATGTGCTTTTGTCTAAGTGAGATTTTTCGAGTGGTTTTTTGGAAAAAAATTGGTTTCGGGGATTAAAACCGCATTTTTCTGACGACGGGAACCACGGGGCGAACCGCCCCACGTCTCCAGATCTTCAAAAACGCAGATTTGAACCCCAAAACCTTATTTTATTCATTCTTCTTCATCCATACTCCCAAAAAACCCGAAAAATGCGATTTTTCTTCTAAATCTTCATAACTTCTTCATTTCTTGACCAAATTGAGTGTTCTTTAGCTTAATTCGAAGCCTATTACATGATCTATCATGCTATCCGAACAGATTTCATCCTAATTCGTTAGATTTGCAGATCTGAGGTATTATCTTCAAGAACCCTAATTTTCGAATTTGGGGGTTTTCTATTTTGAGCTTCAATTATGCTTATTTGATGCATGGGTATGTTGTTTGTGTGATTAGACATGTTATTTACTATCAATTGCATGCTCAATTTTGCTTGAATTGTTGATTTGGGTATTTTGCTATTAGATGATATATCTTGTTATGCATGATGTCTTTATCTTTGATTTCTAGCATATGGATATGTTTATTGGTGTAATGTTGGTGGATTTAACGATAGAATGCTTATTAGTTGAGAATGAGGATTTATGCTGGTAGAATTTTTGCGCTGCTATGGTGTAAATTGAAACCTTGTTATCAAGGATATTGGTTGTCTAGTAAGAGCATGATGTGATGTATTGCATGTAGTAGTTACGTTGATATGTTGCATGATGAAGAAGCTAGGCTAGACATTGCGGTTTGGGGAGTTCGATTGTTGATTTTATCACTTGTGTGTTTCATTTTTACACTAGTATGTATTTGAGTCAGTTTTGAGTCATTCGAGGTGCTAACAGCTGTTTGTAGGTACCATACCAAGGGGGAGGAGCATTCCCGTATGATCGCTGTGAAGAACCATGTCAAGGAAGGTGATCTCGCTAGATGTGCGTTCGAGCCGAGGGGTTTGGCAACAACGTCGTGGATTATCCAAGAGGAGGAGCTAGAGTACGCCTGGAGTAAGGACTCCTATGCCTATTCATGCACCACCGAAGGGTCAGAAACGACTATTATGTCAGCACTCCATCACGAGGACTGCAGAGTTCGAGTGAACAGGAAGGCACCGGGACAGTCTTGCCGCGACGGATTCGATCTTGAGTCCGAAGTTGCTCGAAGGTTTCGAAGCGCTAGCTTGGTTCCAAAACGTAATGACATGGGTACCCAGCACCTTGTTGGGGTGCCCCTTGCCTGCCTCTAAAGTGAGCATCATATAGACATCGGTCAGATCCACGATAGAGAATGTGGACAAAATTGGAGAAAAAGGTAGAAGACTTCTGAGTGTCCAAGCAGCTTACTGAAACCTTCTCGAGGAGTAAAACGTTGGAGGGGAGGTCCTGATACCACTGCCCTTTCCCCTTCAACAATTCACATCCTATTGGAGGGCTCCAGGATGGAGGATTCCATAACAGCGGCGGCTACTCTTGAGAATTCTACCTGCCACTACAACTCTACTAGTGAGGATGTGCGTGAAAGTAGTGACAATGAAGGCCATACGGGCAATGATGATCCTGATTGAGGAGTTGTTCCTGTCCAGCCTATAAGTGGAACTACCGCACTTACCAGAAGACCTGATGAAACTCTATAAAGCTCACAGAGGAGGCCCAATAACCCACAAGCAGCATACTCAGCCGACCGAGGCCAAACCATGGGGTAACATCTAGTATCACATCTTAATTCCTCATTTTCTTACTGCTAGGGACTAGCGTTAATTTCATGAGGGGGGATGGGATTTAAGTGATCCGATGTTGTTAGTTTGGAGCTTGGCATTGGTAGGATGAGTATAGTACCTCGCATGCTTTATCTGTTTGCATTTGCATATGCACGTTTACCGCTTTATTAGATTTTTTAGGTTGCATTTCACTTCATTCATCCTAGGATAGTTTTGCATGTTTTATATGGAGTTTATTGCCGAATTTTTTGAACTTTTTTATTGGGAAGATCAGCTAGCTATGCCATTAATCGTATGCTTCATCTCTATGAATTTGTTTGAAGTTTTTCTCGCTTGGCTTGTCACATTTATGTATTGCACTTAGTTGAGCTAGGTAGTCTCGACATTACTTAGTGGTGTTTTCTCTACTGCGGTTCACGAAGGCCTTTATAATAGGATGATGCATGTTAGGGTCTTATGGTTGTTTTCCCGAGTAATTATGTACCTAAGAGGCAACAAGTCTTCACCATGCTTTGAGATTGCTAAATGCCTAGGAAGGAGGTAGTGTGAGGTTGTGTGATCCTTTGTTTTTAACCTATTCTTCCGAATAGGTTTCGGGAGGGGGTTACACCATCATAGACTTGTTTTTGTTTTTCATTTTCGTATCATGAGTTTATTTTTCCTTTTTCCGTAAAATTTGTACTCCGACCTATTCTTTCGAACAGGTTTGGGGAAGTCGTGTGAGTCTTTTTGTTTCTCTCTTTGTTATGCTACTGCTGGCTAAAAAAAAATTGAAAAAAAAGAAGAAAGAAAATTTCCAGGAAAAAAAGAGAGAATCTGGATAGAAAAAAGAAAAAAAAGGAAAAGACCCCAAAAAAGCAAAGAAGGGTCCAAAAAAAAAAGAAAGCCAAATAGCAGTTTAGCAAAGTGTTGAGTCTTTTCCATTTTTGTGATGTTCGTAATCGTGTTTTTTATCTTTTATCTTTTTTGTGTTTAGTGTCATCTGTTCTAGACCACCCTCGTCCTGCCATTCAGGAAGTGGTGAATAGCTTAAGATTTTACTTGAGAGATGGGTAGAATAGGGGAGAGTTATCTTTTATAGGGAACCCTCCTTTGTTTGATGAGAGCCAGTACTGGTTCGACCTATTTTGAGGAAAAGTCTTAACATGGTGGAACAGCAGTAAGTCCTCAGTTTCATAGGCACGGGGCAACCATTCGTATCTTAGCATGCATCATTACGTCGTCACTGACTAGGTCCAGGTGGAGAATGTTACGAGAGACTATCTTGTCTTGACATAAGTGCTTATGTGGATGTGTATAAGTCAATCGAGGTATTCTTCAACCTATATTCATGCTTTGGTTCATATGGTTTTTGTTCATATGTTATTTGGTAGATTCAGTAGATTAGTTCATTTTATTTTGGCATGAAACTCCATTTTTGTGTCTTGCATGTTTTTTGTATTAGAGTCTAGCTTAGTTGCTTGAGGACAAGCAAAGGTTCGGTTTGGGGAGTTTGATGAATGTGTATTTTACACTTTCATTCGAGTCTTTTTCACCTATTTTAGCTATCCTCTATGTTAATTTAGCTATATTTTATTACATTTTATTAGAATAGTGTCACGTTTCCCTTTAGATTTTATTTTACAGGTTTTGGTTGAAATTCGGAGATTTCTGGGCAAATATATTAAAGTTGACAAGGAATTGGTGTTCCAGAAGCCTATTTGGAGTATCTGAAGGTTTCCGGATAGGATTTGGAGTCTAGGGGTCGAATCTGGAGGTTAGAAGGCCATTAGAAGTCTGAAACCGAGTCCGAAAAGGTGAAGAAATCCAAATCCGCGTCGAAAAACGCGAAATTCCGCGAAAAAGGCGGGGGGCGAACCGCCCCAGCCTCGGGCGAACCGCCCCAGAGAAATTTCGGGGCCTATATATAGAGCTCAGTTTTTCTCCGGAAATCAGATCTTTCCAAGCCTACTTTCTCACCTCTCTCTATAGTTTTAGGTAGGAACTTCCCGGGGCCTGTCCTGGGAGTTCCGTAGCTTAGGGGATACTTTTTCATAGCAGTTTGGAGCTCATAGGACCGCAATCATCCGGAGATTGACAACCTTCGGTAACTTTGTATCTTACAAGTTTTATTCTACTTATTTTATATTCTTTCAACATGTTTTCTTCTATGATATCTGTTGATTGCATGCTTATTATGAGTAGCTAAACTTATCATTGGTGGTAGTATGTGAATTCTTAGCGAGGGAAGATAATCATGCTAATGGCTATATCGCGCATTATACTCCGTGTCATTGCTTTATTTCGTTGATCAGTTGTAACCAAAATTCTCGTATGTTGTATTGATCATTATGCACAATTGGACACTAGTCGACCATCAGACCAATTATATTCGTAGTGTTGAATAATTACGGAACACATTAGGACAACCGTGATTGACTAGTCAGACCAGATTATCTTCGTAGTGCTTAATACTTGCAACAGGACACTAGATTGATTCAAAGATCTCTATGCAAGACTGAGGAATTTATGCATGATTATCGACCCATTATGCTAAGAAGTACCATACTATCACCAATCTCCGTTATTTGCTAGAAAACCCCTATTGTTATCTGTCTGCTGTTTTATATTCTCTTGTTAAATAGATAAAGCTAGTTATAGTCCTGAGAGAACGACACTCGAGTCATTCTGCTACTACACTACGGTTTTCGTTGTAGTTGTGGATTGCCTTTGGCTAAATAACAAATATTATTTGACTGAACCGGGACCTGACAAATCTCCGTTGATCAATTTTCCAAAGAGAAGTATATAAGATACTTCTATGAACAAGATTTAGATGAAGAAAATGAAGAGGCACTAAACTTGATAAATCAACAAGGCCTTCGTTTCTTCATAACTGCTCGGTCTGAGAAAGTGAGTATGTTAGATGCTATGGAATTCTACAACAATGCAGAAATCCAAACTCTCACTGATGGACAAGGAGTCACTGAAAAAGTGATTTCTACAACAGTTCAAGGTGTGCAAATCATCCTGAAATGGATTGATTTAGCCAACATCTTTCAGATTCCAACCAGTGGAACTGAAGATGACATCACTGCCACTGATGAAAAAATTGAAGCCTTCTACAGTGATCTCAGAAATGAAAGAATGAAGAAAGGCGAGATTGCTCCCGTGACTTGGACAAAGCACGTAAAAAGGAAGCATCTTTGCCATTCACTTGGTCTAGTAGCTCTGCTACACATCAAAGTCTTAGACTCCCAAGTTGGAGGAATTGACCAAGTAGGCTTGAGAAGGTGGCCATTGCTGATGCATATACATGAGAACAAAACTGAGCTCAACTGGGCTAAGTACATTTTCAACAGACTTGTTGATTGTGTTACTAAATTTAAGGTAAAGGTTGAAGGCAACAAAGTCTCATCTACCTTCCTAGTCATGTATGGACTAAAAATATGCTATATCCTTGAACACTTCAGGATTCAACTGAGAAACCTATTGCAGATTAAGAAATCAGTATGCAATGTGGGAAGAGCCTTCTACAAGAAAACTGGACCTAAGCTTGCTGACAAGAAGTCAAAGAAGACAACAGCTGCAAATGTTGTCAGTATTGGTCAGCAAGACAGGTATACAACAGCTGCAGATGTTGCTGGGACTGAAAATCAGTCCATGAATGCAACTGCTGCAGATGGTGATCAACAAGGTAAGTGTACAACAGCCGTTGCTGAAAATGCAACAGCTGCAGATGCTGCTGCTGGAGAGAAACTGGAAAAATCTAAGAAGAAAAAGAGGAAAGCTTCATCAGCCGACCCCATCCCTAAGAAGAAACGGACAAAGACTCTTGATGAACGCGCTGGTGTCGTGTTCCAACGCGAACGAATCAAATAAATTTGTTATTTAGCCAAAGGCAATCCACAACTACAACGAAAACCGTAGTGTAGCGGTAGAATGACTCGAGTGTCATTCTCTCAGGACTATAACTAGCTTTATCTATTTAACTAGAGAATATAAAAACAGCAGACGTAAAAGCAAGGAGTTTTTATAACAGATAATGGAGATTGTTGATAGTATGATCCTTCAAAGCATAACGGGTCGATAATCATGCATAAATATTCAGTCTTGCATGGAGATCTTTGATCAATCTAATGTCCTGTTGCAATTATTAAGCACTACGAAGATAATGATACTGACAAGTCAATCACTATTGTCCTATTGTGTTCCGTAATTATTCAACACTACGAAGATATAGATGCGTATAGGTCGACGAGGGTCCAATTGTGCATAATAATTAATACAACATACGAGAATTTTGGGCTTAAGCCTGATCAACGAAATAAAGCAATAACACGGAGTATAATGCGCGATATAGCCATTAGCATGATTATCTTCCCTTCGCTAAGAATTCACATACTACCACCAACGATAAGTTTAGCTACTCATAATAGGCATGCAATCAACAGAAATCATCGATGAAAACATGTTGAAAGATATATAAAAATAAGTAGAATAAACTGTAAGATACAATGTTACCGAAGGTTGTCAATCTCTGAAGCATTGCGATCCTACGAGCTCCAAACTGCTATGAAAAAGTCTCTCCTAAGCCACGGACCCCCAGAACAGGCTCTGGGAAGTCCCTCCCTAAAACTACAGAGAAAGGTGAGAGAGAAGGCTTGGAAAAGTCTGAATTTCGGAGAAAAACTGAGCAACTATATATAGGCTACGAATAAGTGTGGGGCGGTTCACCCCACACACCGGGCGGTTCGCCCGGTGTGGGGCGGTTCGCCCCACGTCCCGGGCGGTTCGCCCGGGAGTATTTTTCGCGGAATTTTGTGTTTTCGACGCGTTTTTGGATTTCTTCCCCTTTTCGGACTCGGTTTCTGACTTCTAGTGGCCTTCTAACCTCCAGATTCGACCTCTAGACTCCAAATCCTATCCGGAAACCTTCAGATACTCCAAATAGGCTTCTGGAACACCAATTTCTTGTCAACTTCAATATAATTGCCCGGAAATCCTCGATTTTCAACCAAAACCTGTAAAATAAAGTCTAAAGGGAAACGTGACACTATTCTAATAAAATGCACTAAAATATAGCTAAATTATCATAGAGGATAGCTAAAATAGTTGAAAAACACTAAAATGAAAGTGTAAAATACACATTCATCAAACTCCCCAAACCGAACCTTTGCTTGTCCTCAAGCAACTAAGCTAGACTCTAATGCAAAAAACAATGCAAGACACAAAATGGAGTCTCATGCCAACTAAAATGAACTAATCTACTGAATCTATCAAAAAACATATGAACAAAAACCATATAAATCAAAGCATGAATATAGGTTGAAGAATACCTCGATTGACTTATACACATCCACATAAGCACTTATGTCAAGACAAGATAGTCTCTCGTAACATTCTCTACCTGGACCTAGTCAGTGACGACATAATGAAGCATGCTAAGATACGAAATGTTGTCCCGTGCCTATGAAACTGAGGACTTACTGCTGTTCCACCATGTTAAGACTTTCCCTCAAAGAGGTCGAACCAGTACTGGCTCTCATCAAACGAATGAGGGTTCCCTATAAAAGATAACACTCCCCTATTTTACCCATCTCTCAAGTAAAGTCTTAAGCTATTCACCACTTCCTGAATGGCAGGACGAGGGTGGTCTAGAACATATGACACTCAAGAACAAAAGACAAAAAATAGAAAATTACAACACGATTACGAACATTACAAGAATTGGAAAATGAGACACAACACTTTGCTAAACTACTATTTGGCTTTCTTTTTTGGACCCTTCCTTGCTTTTTGGGGTCTTTTTTTTCTTTCTTTTTTTCTTTCCAGTTTCTTTTTTTCCTTTTTTTTTTCTTTTTTTCTGGAATTTTTTCTTTCTTTTTCTTCTTTTTTTATTTAGCCAGCAGTAGCATAACAAGAAGAGAAACAAAATGACTCACACGACTTCCCCAAACCTATTCGAAAGAATAGGTTGGAGTACAAAATTTACGAAAAAGGAAAAATAAACTCACGATACGGAAATGAAAAAATGAAAACAAGTCTAATGATGGTGTAACCCCCTCCCCAAACTTATTCGGAAGAATAGGTTATAAACAAAGGATCACACAACCTCACACTACCTCCTTCCTAGGCATTTAGCAATCTCAAAGCATGGTGAAGACTTGTTGCCTCTTAGGTACATAATTACTCGGGAAAACAACCATAAGACCCTAACATGCATCATCCTATTATAAAGGCCTTCGTGAACCGCAGTAGAGAAAACACCACTAAGTGATGTCGAGACTACCAAGCTTAACTAAGTGAAATACATAAATGTGACAAGCCAAGCGAGAAAAACCTCAAACAAATTCATAGAGATGAAGCATACGATTAATGGCATAGTTAGTTGATCTACCCAATAAAAAAAAGTCCAAAAAATTCGGCAATAAACTCCATATAAAACATGCAAGACTATCCCAGGATGAATGTAGTGAATGCAACCTAAAAAATCTAAGAAAGCAGTAAACGTGCACATGCAAATGCAGACGGGTAAAACATGCAAGGTACTAAGCTCAGCCTACCAATGTCAAGCTCCAAACTAACAATACTAGATCACTTAAATCCCATCCCCCCTCATGAAATTAACGCTAGTCCCTAGCAGTAAGAAAATGAGGAAATAAGATGTGATACTAGATGTTACCGCATGGTTTGGCCTCAGTCGGCTGAGTATGCTGCTCGTGAGTTATTGGGATTGCTCGGGGAGCCTTATATGTGATCATCGGGGCTTGTGGTAGTGGCGGTAGTTCCATTGACAGACCGGATAGGACCAACTCAACCACCTGTATCATCATTGTCCCTATTGTCTTCATTGTCACTACTGTCACCAACATCATCACCAGTAGAGTTGCAGTGTCGAAAAGAATCTTCAAGATTGGTCGCCTCTGTTATGGAATCCTCCATCCTGTAGCCCTCCAATAGATGGTGAACTGTTGAAGGGGAAAGGGCAGTGGTATCAGAGCCTTCCTCTCCAGCGTTTTATACCCCATGGAGGTTATAGCAGGCTGATCGGATATTTAGAGGTTGTCTGCCATTTTTTCCTATGTCGACCACATTCTCTACAGTTGATGCTCCCGATGTCTATATGATGCTCCCTTTAGAGGCAGTCAAGGGTTGCCCCAACGAGGGACTGGGCACCCATGTCATTATGTTTTGGAACCAAGCTAGCGCTTCGGAACCTTCTAGCAACTGCGGACTCAAGATTGAATCCGTCGCGGCAAGACCGTCCCGGTGCCTTCCAGCTCATACGAACTTTGCAGTCCTTGCGATGGATTGTTGACGTAATAATGGTTTCTGTCCCTTCGGCGGTGCATGAATAGGCATAGGAGTCCTTACTCCAGGTGTACTCTAGCTTCTCCTCTTGGATACTCCACAACGCACATCTAACGAGGTCACTCTTCTTGACATGGTTGTAATCGATCCCCCTCCAATATTTCATAGTAATCATACGGGAATGCTCCTTTCCCATGGCATGGCTCCTGCAAACAACAGTTAGTACCTCACATGACACAAAACTGACTCATGCATATGCTAGTGTAAGAACGAAACACACAAGTGATAAAACCAACAATCGAGCTCCCCAAACCTTATATGTCTAGCCTAGCTTCCACAACATGCAACATACCAATGTATCTACTACATGCAATACATCACATCATGCTCTTGCTAGTCAACCAATAACCTAGATAACTAGGCTTAGTTCAAACCATAGTAGCGAAAAATTCTATCATCATAAATCCTCATACTCAACAATTAAGCATTCTATCATCAAATCCACCAACATTACACCAATAAACATAATCATAAGCATGAAATGAAAGATAAAGACATATTGCGTAACAAGATATATCATCTAGTAGCAAAATTCCCAAATCAATAATCCAAGCATAATTGAGCATGCAATTGATAGTAAATAACGCTTCTAATCACACAAACAACCTACCCATGCATCAAATAAGCATAATTGAAGCTCAAATTAGAAAACCCCCAAATTCGAAAATTAGGGTTCATAAGAAGATACCTCAGATCTGAAAATCTAATGCACTAGGGAGAAATCTGTTCGGATGAAAAGATAGATCACGTAATAGGCTTTGATTTAAGCTAAAGAACACTAAATTTTGAAGGTAAAATCGCAATTTTCGGTTTTTGGGAAGAAGGAATGATGAAGATATGAAGAAAATGAGCTAAAGAGGGGAAATCCACGTTGTTCGACTATTGGGACTGTGGGGCGAGTCGCCCCACACGGGGCGATTCGCCCCCCGCTCCCCGATGTGGGGAGACGGTCCTTTCGTCCGAAAACGCGGTTTTTAATCCCCAAAACAAATTTTCTCATAAAACCACTCGAAAAATCTCACTCAAACATAAGAATATACGACACAGACATGAACAAATTCGCATACGAGAAGAAAATATTTCAAGAATGAATGCATGCAAAAAAGCAGTAAAGAAAGCGATAAAAATTCCGGGTTGCCTCCCGGATAGCGTCATTGTTTAAAGTCTTTGACTCGACTCCTGTCTGTGCCTATCTCTTCTTTTTGCGGGTACTAGGCTTCCCCTTCATTGATCTCTTCTCCATGCCACGAACCTGTGAATAAGAAAGAATATAGGCTGCAAGACCACAGTAGTGAGTGGTGAAAGAAATATCAGGCGGATCAGGTGGATCAGATATGGCTTGCAACACGTGTTGCTTGCCATCCACTACGATAGTGCAAGTTCTTTGGTAGATGTCCATCACGAAGCGTAGTTTAGTCAAGAACGTTCGCCATAAGAGTATGACATCCCCCGTTCCAGGTGCAGACGCCGGCATAACTACAAAACTGGTGTATACAGAAGCTTCACCAATTTTGACCAACACATTTTTCACAACGCCTTTGGGTCTCATAAAGGATCCATCTGCCAGTTGCACAATAGCCCTATGCTCAGATAGTTTTCCAAGGCTACTCTTTTCAAACACATTCAAAGGGAGTATGTTTGAGTAAGATCCCGTATCTAGTGTGGCACGGACATCTTCAAGCTCACCAATCCCTACCTTAACATCGAAACTTTTAGGGAGTGGCTCGGGATCCTCTTGCTCCTCATCACTTCCGTCAGAACCAAGGTCCTTCTCTTCTTCCTTAGCTTGTAGAAGTTCTTCCTTCTTGCAACACTCGCACTTAGCAACCTTCTTGATGGTGATTTCGTCAGGTAGATCACCAGCTAATGTAATGGCATTCGACTTCTCAGTGTTGCTAGGCAGCTTGCCTTGCTCCCTACTTGCTCCTCGGTCGATCAACTCTTGCATCTTTTGATGAGCAAGCCTAGTGCTCTCTTCCAATCTATCAAGCCTTGCCCTAGTCTTCTTGGTCACACAAAGAATATCCTAGCATTCTTCCGATAGGCTGTTCATCCGTGGATACCAAGGTTGAGGTTCTAGGAGCTGGAAACTAACTCTTATTGTCTTGCAGATATACAGAGCATTGTAGATATCTTCGACTTCGACGAAGGAGAAGATACACCGGAATATTACGAAGACTTGGAAGCTGCTTTGGAAGTAAGGTTAGTCTTCTAATTGACGTGTTTATATATATACGACATATGCATAATCAATTAACCTATATGTTAAGAAAATTTTGAAATTTCGCTGCGTACCCTAGGGGTAACTCTGACCATATTTTCTTACAGTGGTATCAGAGCGAGGTTAATTGATTACGTATATACATATATATATATATATATATATATATTGTATGATTTTGTAGATATGTGGATGCAATTGATTCTATGATAAATTCGATTATCAAAAGTTTTATTTTTTATATAAATTTGGAATTTATATTTTTTCAAAAAAAAAAAATTTAAATATATATATATTTTCGGACCGTGCCGCCTGAGCGACGCAGGCGGCGGCCGGCCGCCTGCGTGCCGCAGGCGCCGTGCCCGCGGCAGCGCCCTTGCACGTGCCTGGGGCGCTGGGCGCCTGCACCCGAGGCGCCGGTGCCCACGTGCGGTGGTCACCGGTCGCCCGGGGCCGCAGGCACCGGGGGGGCGGGACTAGGTCCCGTCCCACGTTTTCAAAAAAAAATATATATATATATATTTTCGGGTTGAACCCAAAATCGAATTTTTGAAAGTTTTGAGGATTGAATTTTATATTTAGAATATAAATATGATTTAATTGTAATTGTTTTAAACTAGAGGGGTTACATTTAATTAGTATAAAGTTAAAGGGCTTATTTGTAATTTATCAATTTATTGTTTATTGCAAATTAGTCCTTCTACTTTTTAATTTTAGATTTAACACCTCCAAGGTTTTAAAATTACAATTAAGTCTTTCGGGTTTTCGAATATTGCTACTTGGTCAATCTAGTCCAAATTTTCAATTATTTCATAGAGATTATAAGTATGGGATTATAATTTTCATAATGAAATTATGAAGTCATTTGTCATCCACATAGGCTACTACTTGTTTAATATGCTCTATATGCTATTGTTTGACAATGCATGTTTAAATACCATGTATTTTACATTCCGTTCGACCCCTATGCATGCGAGGGTAGGCGGCGCCCTCTTATATGTCGGACCGCATAATTATGTATGGGTAGGCGACACCCATTATGTGTTTGACCGCGTTTAGAACTAGAATGGATAGGCGACATCGATTACGTTTAGACCGTTCATGCATGATGGGTAGGCGGCGCCCTTATTTGTTTGTTGATGACTGATAACAACCCTCAAGCTACAAGCCCCAACCAATATAAGTACAGAAATATATATATGTATGTATTTCTGAGATGCTTTCCATAGAGTGCTTTAATTCTGAACTTTCATTGCGTTTTCTTGTATTGGCGACCTCGTCTTACAGACTCGCAGTAATCGTCAGATTAGAGTAAGCCTATGGTTATGACTTACTGCATATTGTATCTAGCGACCTCGATAGGTACAATATGTAGGGCATCGGGTTAAATTAGATTTAACAACCAAGAGTTGCGTGACGCAATTCGGATAGTTTTACTAGTCCTACTGGTCATATTATGCTATGCGACCAGCCCCCGTTGGAGTATGGCATAGTATGGATTTGGATCTTGGCCACTACGGTAACTTGTTGGACATTACCCGTATGTTTGTTGTGGGGGCAAGCATATGTGAAAATAGTGGGAGCTAAACATCTAAAGGACCTTGTTGTTTAGTTATGTTGACTGTGTATTTAGAAATAATATTTCAATAGTTGATTTATTGTTTTCGTTCTATATTATTTCTCCTTAGGATATTAGATATGGCGAGTATCTCGCTCCGTGCTGTCTTGGAGAAGCAAATTTTAACCGGACCAAACTTCCTAGATTGGATCAGGAATATACGTTTGGTGCTGAGGTACGAAAAGATTGAGTACGTCTTGGACGAGGTCATTCCCGTGTGCCCCGAAAATCAGACTCCCGATCAGGTTGCTGCTTGGAATCAATCCAACAAGGCAAGGTCTGATAAGCATCTTGAGGATGCTAGATCCGCGCAGTGTATTATGCTGGCGGCAATGAGCAATGAGCTGCAGAGGCAACATGAAAGCATGTTGCCGTATGAGATGTTAAAGCATCTTGAGTCGCTCTTTAAGACGACAACTAGAAGTGTTGAATTTGATTTGATCAAAGACATACACAGATGCAAGCTCAGTGAAGGAGGGAACATGTCTGAGCATGTTCTCAAAATGATTGGTCTCTTTGAAAAGCTTGCCAATGCCGACGTTAAGCTGGAGAACAAGATCATGGTGATCTTTGTCCTTCAATCATTGCCGAGTTCGTATTCGCAGTTCATCATTAATTACACGATGAATGCGAAGGACGTAACACTTCCTGAACTTCATAATCTGCTGAAGACATATGATCAAACTCTTCCTAAGAAGGAAAAGTCGATCATGCTTGTTGGGCAACCGTCTAACTCAAACCCGAAAAGCAAAGGTGCTAAGGGTAAGGGAAAGTCGGGAGCCAAGGCTAACACTTGGAGTGATAAGCCTAAGTGTCCGAACCAGAAAAGGAAGTTCAAGAGAAGCGGAACGGTGCGCACAGATGAATGTCTTTTCTGTAAGAAGAAAGGACATTGGAAGAAAGATTGCCCTAAGCTTAGGGCAGATCAAGCTAAGAAGTCATCAGCTTCTGGCTCAGGTATGTTTGTTATTGAAATGAACATGACTACTTTTGACTCCAATGGTTGGGTATTAGATACAGCTTGTGGCTCACACATTTGTAATAATGTGCAGGAGCTAATTGATCACAGGCTAGTCAAGCGAGGTGAAATCGACTTGCATGTTGGGAACGACAATCCAGTTGAAGCCAAACGCGTTGGACGCAGCAAGATAGATTTACCTTCGGGACAATGTTTAGAACTTGATAATGTTGATTTTGTTCCATCCATTGTCAGAAATATTATTTTCATTCCATTGTTAGACAATATGGGTTTCTCCTTTCGATTTGCGAATAATACTTGTTATTTTTCATTAAATAATCAGTATTATGGAAAGGCTCGCTTGGTGAATGGTTTATATATTTTACAAAGTAGTCTACCTTTATTTCAAATACATAACAAACAACCGTCTTCAAGTAAGAAGTATAATCCATCTTATCTATGGCATTGTCGGCTAGGCCATATCAATGAAACACGGATTCAAAGACTAAGGAAGTTGGACTACTTAGAACCATTTGATTTTGAATCATATGGTACATGTGAATCTTGTGTTAAGGGTAAGATGACGAACAAACATTTTGTTGGACAAGGTGTTCGTGCCACTCGCTGCTTAGAGCTCATACATACCGATGTATGTGGACCGTTTAAAGTCCATGCGCGTGGGGGTTATCCTTACTTCGTTACCTTTACTGACGATTTCTCAAGGTATGGATATATTTATCTTATGAAGAATAAATCCGAGACCTTTGGGAAATTCAAGGAGTTTAGGAACGAGGTCGAGAATGAATTGAACCTAAGGATAGTCACTCTTTCATCAGATCGAGGAGGTGAATACCTTAGTGAAGAATTTATCGATTACTTGAAGGAAAATGGAATTCAATCGCAATGGACTCCTCCTGGAACACCACAGTTAAATGGTGTGTATGAGAGGAGGAATCGAACCCTGTTAGACATGGTAAGATCAATGATTGGATTCTCAACTCTTCCAAAGTATCTGTGGGGATATGCACTACAAACTGCAATCTACATTCTGAACCGTGTACCATCTAAATCAGTGGAGAAAACTCCTTATGAGTTATGGAAGGGAAAGAAGCCTTCACTAGGCTATCTTAGACCTTGGGGCTGTCCTGCGATAGTCAAGCTGATGCTCACTGATAAGTTAGATGCCAAGGGTGTCAAAGTATATTTCATAGGCTATCCTCGTCAGACGAGAGGCTATGAATTCTATCATGCTGAAGATCACAAGGTGATCGTGTCTAGAAACGTGAAGTTTTTAGAAGCTGAATACCTCGAAGAAGAGAGGTTAGATGATATGATAGAACTTGAAGATATTCAAGACTTTGACACGCGCGAACATGAGGTCTCTAAATCTTCTGATTTGGACTCAAGTTCAGTGGGAGCTTTCGAAGCAAACAAGGGTGATGATATGACACTTGCTAGGCATGTCATAGTCAGTGGGAGTCCTGTGATTAGATCAACAGTTGAAACCACACCAATAGAACCCGTTGTCTACCAACCTGTGCAACAAGTTGCACAAGAGCAGCCTCCCGCAAGGGAACAGGGTCGCGCCCAGCGACCGGCTGCATCAGTATCCACTGATAATGTTCGTGTCACACGAAGCCAGAAAAGAAAAGCACCAAAACAAGTCGAGCTCCGTAGGTCGAAGAGGATCCTAAGAGGACCTAAGAAGCAAAGCCTTATGATAGAAGACATCAATGAACTTGATGTCGGTTTATCAGATCGGGAAGATCCCGAGACCTACAAAGAGGCAATAATTGATATTGACTCAGACAAATGGCAAGAGGCCATGGAAGTAGAAATGGATTCAATGTACCAGAATCAAGTTTGGAACTTGGTAGACTTGCCCCAAGGGGTTAGACCAATTGGGTGCAAATGGGTCTTTAAACGAAAGACAGATGCCGATGGCAAGGTACAAATGCACAAAGGTAGGCTTGTGGCGAAAGGCTACACGCAAAGGTATGGCATCGATTACGATGAAACCTTTTCACCGGTAGCAAAATTGAAGTCCATTCGAATTCTACTTGCGATAGCTGCCTACTATGATTATGAAATCTGGCAGATGGATGTAAAGACAGCATTCCTCAATGGCAACCTTGAGGAAGAGGTCTATATGGTACAGCCGGAAGGTTTTATTAGTAAAACCAGGCCAACTGTTGTATGCAAATTACAAAGATCCATCTATGGGCTAAAACAAGCGTCAAGGAGCTGGAATATCCGCTTTGATGAAGCTGTCAAATCGTTTGACTTCATCATAAGCAAGGAAGATCCCTGTGTCTACGCGAGACACAACGACAAAGGTGTTGTTTTCATGATCATTTATGTAGATAACATTTTGATCATGGGAAACAATGTCTCTATGCTAGAAGGGCCTAAAGTTTGGTTATCAAGTACCTTCTCGATGAAGGACTTGGGTGAAGCGAACTACATCCTAGGGATCAAGATCTTTAGAGATAGATCCAAGAGGATGTTAGGAATGACACAGTCCACCTACATCGACAAAATACTGAAGCGTTATAAGATGGACGACTCAAAGAGAGGCTCTCTCCCAGCTAGGCATGGGATTGTCTTATCAGTTAAGGATGGTCCAAAAACTGATGAAGAAAGAAATGCAATGAGTCGTGTGCCCTATGCTTCGGCAGTAGGGTCTATAATGTATGCAATGAATTGCACAAGGCCCAATGTGGCATATGTGCTTAGTGTCACTTGTCGACACCAACAGAATCCAGGAGTACCTCACTGGACTGCTGTGAAGAACATTCTTAAGTACCTTAGACGGACTAAAGATATGTTCTTGGTGTTTGGTGGAGAACTACAATTAAAGATGTCTGGGTATGTTGACGCTGGATTTGAATCAGATCCTGATGACTTTAAGTCACAGACATGATACATATTCAAATTGAACGGAGGAGCAGTCTGTTGGAAGAGTTCAAAGCAAGCCACGGTTGCTGACTCATCCATAGAAGCCGAGTACATTGCTGCATCAGAAGCATCGAAAGAAGCTGTCTGGATTTCAGAGTTCTTGAAGGAATTGAGGGTTGTTCCTGCTCCTAGTCCAATAATGATTTATTGTGACAATACGGGCGCCGTCGCTCAAGCTAGGGAGCCTAGATCTACAAACAAGAACAAACATGTACTTAGAAAATATCACGTTATACGTGAGATTATAGATAGAGGAGAAGTTAGTATAGAACGTGTCTCTACCACGGACAACGTGGCAGATCCTTTCACCAAGGTCTTATCAGTGGAAGTCCACTTAAGACATTATGCTAATCTTGGCATTAGGCATAAAGGTGACTGGCTCTAGTCCAAGTGGGAGATTGATAGTGTATATGTCCTAGAGACAGTCCTCACTAAGGGCATGGTGCCCTTATAGAGGAGATATATGTACTATTACACAGGTCAACGTAATATAATATATGTTTGTTGCATTTTACTATTGAGTATCGCTTTCATATTTATATTACACCAGGCTGCAGCATGTCATATCTTTATTACTGTCTGTATTGATATTAAACATGTCCCCTCGGATAGATGACCGATCACATAGATAGTGGGAGCTATGTGAGTTATCATCTATCCCAAACTCTCCCTAGTCGAGGTTCATCTCGGATGTGGGGGTCTGAATGAACCAGATAAGACTAGTATGCGTGGAGGTTATACTTGTTGGAGCAAGTGTGAGCCGATCCCACGGCCACGGAACGGATTGTTGGACAATCTTGGAACGTTCCCATAACTGCGCATAGTTGTTCGAAGAAGCTTTATCGAACAATGGAAGTACCCACCGGACACTCCCATCGATGTATACTCTACACCAAAGTGTCTATGGGAACCGGTGAGTTGTGGAAGTGATGCCATTCGTCCTTTGGACTTACATCTCTTTATCATCACATTTGTTGCCCCATATCCTTGGTGGACCCGTCGATGTCAGCTCTGAATAAGCAGCTGACCTAAGACACGATCCAGGATTATGGCTAAATACAAATGGGGGTGATAAGTGATTTTGTGAAGGATTCATCTCTCAAGTGTAACACAGGAGAGCACTGCTCATAGTCTGCATAGTTGTGTTGGTAAAGTCACTGGCCAGTGCAAATGATATATTATGATGGTCATAAGTATATCTTAACCAAGCAACTCCCTGAGACGCCCGTGGATGTATTATTGGGATAGACACTTCATCGATCCTAGATACATTCGAGCAAGACAGATGAAGGGACGTTACCATCGCCGCGTTGAGCGCAACAGGCTTCGCAATGGAAAGGGTTAGCTTTGAGAAACCTCTCAAACGTCCTCACGTATTAATATTGCAAATGGAACCGTCTAGGAATTCCATGTTGCCTAGTCTAGGAATTGCTTAATACGGTGAGGCCCTATGGGTCACACTATGTGGTGATTCAGTCTATCAGAATATCCTTGAAGATGGAATCGCAATTAATTTGGAATTAATTGTGATTGATGGATTATAATTGATTTGGAATTAATTATAATATTTGGTGGCTCAATTAATGATTTGGAATTATTAATTGAATTGGCTAATTAATTGTATTTTATGTAAATACAATTAAAGATTATATTTTGGAAATATAATGGAGGTTTGATTAGAAAGGATATGTTAATTTAGAATTAACATATGCACTTGGGCAAAATCTACTTGGAGTTTGAATTGCCTTAGAAATATGAGTGGGTCCCAAAATTGGGACCCACATCCCGTAGGACAAGGCGCGCGCGTGCACGTGGCTGGATAAGGGGAAGGAGTTCGACTCCTTCCTCTATTAGAAGTCCAAGGGATAAGTTAGATTTTCCTAATTGAGTTTTGATTTGATTGAGAATGAATCTAGACTTGATATTTGTTTCCTTATGCGATAAGAATTAGATTCTTATTCCTTTACGAAGTCTAATTGCTTATGCTTTAGGCTTCTATAGACTACTATATATAGCGGACTATTAGAGAGCTTTTGACACACAGTTTCAGACACAGACTTTCACAGTTATACTACCCAGTTTTCTTAGAGAAAATAAAAAGCTCTCCTCTCCTCCCTTAGCCACTCACGCGCGCGCCACCTCACCGGAGGAATCGCCGCCCCGTCTTCATGGTCACACAAAGAATATCCTAGCATTCTTCCGATAGGCTGTTCATCCGTGGATACCATGGTTGAGGTTCTAGGAGCTGGAAACTAACTCTTATTGTCTTGCAGATATACAGAGCATTGTAGATATCTTCGACTTCGACGAAGGAGAAGATACACCGGAATATTACGAAGACTTGGAAGCTGCTTTGGAAGTAAGGTTAGTCTTCTAATTCACGTGTTTATATATATACGACATATGCATAATCAATTAACCTGTATGTTAAGAAAATTTTGAAATTCCGCTGCGTACCCTAGGGGTAACTCTGACCATATTTTCTTACAGTTTTATCAGTTAGAGAGGTTTTGGGTGAAAATTACTTTATGAGATTAACTTTTCAGCTAATATCAAGCAATCTTAAGAAACTCAACTGAATAACTTTTCAGTCGGATCTTTAGACAGTAGTAAGCTTAAGAAAGATGTGAGTTTGAAAGCACAAGTGAATGTAAGATCACGTTGTTGACACACTTTATTTCACTGCCTAAGGATCTCTATTTATATTGATTTCTTAGTACTGTTTGAATTTCAAAATTCTAATTCGGAGCCAGAAAATGTCACTATCTTGCTATGAAGGTACTGTCTGCAGCGTGTTCAACTTTTCAGAACGACATGCTTTTCAGTTAATGCTCTTTGACCTTTTTCAATGTTTGAAACTCGGAACATAAATGAAAGTACTACTTCAGTAAGTAAGGTTACATGCAGTTACTTTAGTACGTTATACGGTCTCAGCAGACTCAAGCTTTTACACTTGTGTTTTCTCCTTTGCTGAAATGTGTACTTTAGTTAACTTTACTAAGTGCCTTATATATATACCAAATCTCAGAAAACTTCAAGTCTTCTTGTCTTCAAATCTTCAAGTCTTCAAGTCTTCTGAGTGGATCTTATACTTCAATACATTGTTTCAGCAAACAATGTACGTCATCAGCAAACGAAAAGAACATATCTAGTACCTATACTAAGTCTTCATCAAACGTTCCTCTTTTACAATGTCCTTTAAAAATTCTAATTTCCTATGGACCTTAAGAGTACTAATAACTGGACTGTTCTTAATTTAGCATGGTAATCTGTTCATCAAAATTACAAGTTTCCTAACGCGTCAAAAATACGTTCATCAACTCCTCGAGCCTTACTTTGGTCAACCTTATCGCTAGTGAACCATCTTAATGGTCGGCCTCTTGAAGCTAGTCGGGACATATTGGTCGAGCCACACTCAGGTGACATACCTGGAAGTGTGGTCGAGCCCCTTGACCGACGGCCTTTAGAGCCTCGGAGGGATATCCTTGGTGACCCGGAGGGATATCCTTGGTGCCCCGGAGGGACGATCCTTGGAGACACGGAGGGATACCCTTGGTGCCCCAGAGGGATATCGCCTTTAGAGCCTCGGAGGGATATCCTTGGTGACCCGGAGGGATATCCATTGTTGGTCCCTTTAGACAACAAGTAGAGACTAGAGGGGGGGGGGGGTGAATAGTCTTTAAAAATTTTTCGTCGTCTAAAACTTTCTCAGCAAAGAGATTTTACTTTTCAGTAAAGAGCTTATGCTGATACTTAACACAAGTTTCTCAGCAAGGTACTTAATACTTGTTCAGTAGTAAGTTTTGCTAATACTTAAATAATCAGAGTGCGGAAGTCTTTTAAAATTAAGTGCTTTTGCTAAAAGTAAATGCAGTAAGTAAATCACACAAACACTTTTATACTGGTGTCTGAGGGTGGCGTAATCCCTCAACTAGTCCACTTTGTCCTTGCTAGGAATGAATTCACTAAGATAGATGATGAGATTCCTTACAACACCTAATCTACTAGAATTCCAGAAACCAAAGCGCCCTTGCTTTGTTTCCAACCTAACCAGAGAACTATAACCTTGTTCTCCACCAAACTTGGGACACTTATCAGCAATTCCTTTCTTGATTAGTTCCCCCTAAATTTCACGCCTGTAAAAGGGTGTTTTATCAGTTAGAGAGGTTTTGGGTGAAGATTACTTTATGAGATTAACTTTTCAGCTAATATCAAGCAATCTTAAGAAACTCAACTGAATAACTTTTCAGTTACAAGTCTATTGTTTCTGGGTGTCAAGAATATTTCTTGTTTAGGAGAAAGAACACTTAACCAATTTCTTAGCTAAAGTTCTACTTCTTCACAAGTAGCTTTTGTTTCAAGCTTATGTCTTGGGTCGGATCTTTAGACAGTAGTAAGCTTAAGAAAGATGTGAGTTTGAAAGCACAAGTTAATGTAAGATCACGTTGTTGACACACTTTCTTTGACTGCCTAAGGATCTCTATTTATAGTGATTTCTTGGTACCGTTTGAATTTCAAAATTCTAAGTTGGAGCCAGAAAATGTCACTATCTTGCTATGAAGGTACTGTCTGCAGCGTGTTCAACTTTTCAGAACGACATGCTTTTCAGTTAATGCTCTTTGACCTTTTTCAATGTTTGAAACTCGGAACATAAATGAAAGTACTACTTCAGCAAGTAAGGTTACATGCAGTTACTTTAGTACGTTATACCGTCTCAGCAGACTCAAGCTTTTACACTTGTGTTTTCTCCTTTGCTGAAATGTGTACTTTAATTAACTTTACTAAGTGCCTTATATAGATACCAAATCTCAGCAAACTTCAAGTCTTCTTGTCTTCAAATATTCAAGTCTTCAAGTGTTCTGAGTGGTTCTTATACTTCAATAGATTGTTTCAGCAAACAATGTACATCATCAGCAAAAGAAAAAAACCTATCTAGTACTTATACTAAGTCTTCATCAAACGTTCCTCTTTTACAATGTCCTTTAAAAAATTTAATTTCCTATGGACCTTAAGAGTACTATCACTGGACTGTTCTTAATTTAGCATGGTAATTTGTTCATCAAAATTACAAGTTTCCTAACAAATTTCCTCCTTTTTGATGACAGCAATCCATGGCTAAATTAATTGTTACCCTTTTAGGGGTTCCTGATGTTGAATAAATCAGTTGATTAATGCAAACATACTTAAATAATAAAACAGTAAGCATAAATAGTTTGGATAATAAAAAACCAATAAGAGTCAAAAAGTTGATTGTTGATAGTTATCTTTCAGTAGCAAGTTTTACAAGAAACAGTAGAGATAACTGTTACAATCTTTTACACAAGGAAAGCTTTTAAAAGAATCTCTAAGCTTGTCCAGCAGATGATTCTCTGAGAATATCTTTAACACTCTTCATGGCAAGGGTAGTAAATTCAACACAGTCCTTCTCGTAATCTTCAAGAAGTTTTCGGACTTCTAGTTGAATTATTCTTGCATTCTTACAGGCAGTATAGTGATGTGTTTCACCATTCAACTCTTTGTAGTGCAATACCCATAAGTGCATACCCCAATTGGGAGCATGAACCAACTGAGTGTGAGAGATTCCCTTGTTGGCATGAATCTTCCTTAACCAACGAATATCTTCTTCTTGATCCTTTGCAGTAAGATAGAAGTACTCATAAGGAATCAAGCCATATTTCTTTTTGGACTTGTTGGTCATAGGGTCATTGTAATAAGCAACATCCACCGGCTTGATGAGTTCTTGTTCTTGTCTCATCTTCTTGCTGATGGAGCTTCTTCTTACTAGGATTTCAGTATTCAACCATTTTAAAGAAATTTTCCTTGGGTAGGGAGGAGGATCCCTTTCTCTCTTTGCAACCTTGAGATCAATCCAAGTGTACATCCCTTTCTTCTTGACTTAGCATTTCCTTGATCCTTTGATGAGGATCTGGAGTCAGAAGAGAAGTGCTTAGACTGTCCAGAAGGAGTCAGGACAGTGATAAGCTTGATATTGAGCACTTTGTTCAAAGGCAACTCATCATCATCATCATCGTCGGGGTAATACCTGAAAGGACTCAAGAAACAAGTGAAAACGGGTGCCCAATGGTGAAAGAATAGAAACAATGATGGAATTTGGGGTTATGGGGTCCAGGCTAGACCCGACCAAGACAGAACCGTGAACCGAAAACTGAACCGAAACCAAACCGAAAAATAGACTCTGATTCCAGAACCGGAACCGCCAGTTCCAGGATCGAAACCGGAACCGTACTGTTCGATTTCGGTTCCGGTTCCAACATATTTGAAACCATGGAACCGCCAGGAACCACAGTTCCTGGCCGGTTCCATGTGTCCTATCCTGTGGGACACATTGCATGCCTTGTTGCAGCATGCTAATGCATGCTGCAACAATTAACAACGGCTAATTAGCCATCGTGATGACAACGACTAATTAGTCATTGTTATTATTTGCTGCATGCTGCCATTTATTTATTTTTTTAAATAATTATATGAGAAACCAGCAGAGAACCGTCAGGAACCGACCGGTTCTCGGTTCTGAACCGAACCGCTAGGAACCGAACGGTTCTCGGTTCGGAATCGAGAACCAACAGTTACTGGAACCGGAACCGAACCGTCGGTTTCGGTTTCGGTTCCGCTATATTTTCCAAATGGAACCGGCGGTTCTGGAACCGAGAACCGCCGGTTCCTGGAACCGCTCAGGTCTAGTCCAGGCGGATCTCCTGGCAGAATCTAAGCGGACCGCTTGGCAAGCGGTCAGCTTGGGATCAGTCAGGAGAACCGCTTGGCTGTTGGCAGAATTCCAGAGAATTCTGTCGACATCCAAGCGGTCCGCTTGGTGATTCTGAGCGACTCCCTTGCCCTGTTTCTTCAAATTCCACTGTGTTTTCAAACATTTACACCTAAGGGACCGGGACTAAGACAAAACTAAGCACGACAAAAGGCACACAAGCCACAACTACGAAAGTAATAAAAAATAAGAAAAAACTAAACTACATGCAAAGCAATACCACTAAGGTTATCCATTATCAAATGGAAACGAATCTCGTGCATCCGTTCCATTACTCCTTGCATCTTGGGAACCATGCTTGGCTCCTCTACTTAGCTGCTCGAGCTAGTCCATGATTCCATGTAAACTAAAATTAACAAAATCAGTAAAATCAAAATCTAAAAAATAACTAAGGGAATCGGATGGAAAATAAAAAGAGAAAAAAGGATCAAAACTCCCTTGAAACTCGTCGGTGGGGACATGGACCAAAACGTAAGAGTCAAGATCAGGAATGTCTACAACAATAGAGTCTAAGCATGCCGGTTCAGAGGTACCAACATCCTCAAAGACTAGCTCCTCAACCTCAAGACAACTCGAAACAAGGATTTGTGACTCAAGGGAACCAATGGATTCGATCGTCACCTCCTCCATGACTTCTTCTTCACCAATGATCTGAACATCCTCGATGATAGGTGTCTCAACATGCTCACTATATAACGCCCCAAACCCAAAATGGGAACGTTCGGCCGTGTATCGTGAGATGGGCTCACGCCAACACGGAGCCTATCCTTTTAAATCCTCAAATACAATAGAATCAACTCGAATGGTAATACAGAGCAACTAAAATCCCAATACTCTAAATTACAACCTATACAAATCCACAAATTTACAACCATCCGAGTACGAAACTAAAACCACAAATTTACAATCAAACTACACTTAATAATCTTCCACACCAAAATCCATGAATGCTCTATCCCGCTTTACTCCAACGAAAATCTTCTCGGACTTGCACAACCAATAATACACTGAAACTGGGGGAGTACTAAGCTACAAACTCATGGTAAAGCTAATAACTCGTAAGAAAGTATCTTGACACTCTTACCGGATCAAGCATATGTTAATTTCAAAAAATATACATATACATATACACACGATCCAATCACAAATACAAAACGATTTAGCATGGGATAACAAACGTAACACTGAGCTCGATCAGACAATACACTATGGCCACACATACAGTGGTGGCACACCGTGCCGACTTTAACACAACAATACGAAAGGATAACAGAACGATGGGAGATCTCCAAAGCACGACATTCCCCTCGAAAGGGTCAAACAATTCATAGGCATATCGATGAGCAAACACATACACTTGTATCCATGCTTTTAACAAAAGAGTTTTTCACAAACGCATCAAAAGTTTGGGTTCACATACTTGATCCTTCAAAAAGACATATTATACCAATACCCATAACTTGATATAATAGCCATACATTATTTATAAAATATTATAACAATATAGAAAATAAGAGCAAAACCACCAGGACACCCCCTTACCTCAAATTCCATATCACACTATGATTCTGCGAGAAACTACAATAATTATCACCAGTCTGCCGTCTTTCCAAAGTCTCGGATTAAACGCATCGAACATTCAATTTCCATGCGCACGTGCAAGTACCCCGTACTTGAGAATTAATATCATCAAATCAATCCATACATGCACCATACCACCAGGTATTACTTTTCCTGTTCTTACTATTTCTCCATGAACCGAAACGTTCGAACTTCAATAATCTCTTTTGTTATTCTAATTTTGACGGCAATAAGATTTGAGAGATCATTAATCTCGGTCGACATAGCTATATATAATAAGCCAAACCTCTTCACCGACTTGAGGTTTAAAGGGCCTAAATTTCTGAATTCGCTAATGAACTGGAATTTGTCAGATTCAGTTAATCAAATAAATTTGTTTTTAAGCCAAAGGCAATTCACAACTACAACGAAAACCGTAGTGTAGCAGTAAAATAACCTCGAGTGTCGATCTCTAAGGACTATAACTAGCTTTATCTAATTTAACTTAAACTATAAAATCAACAGACGACTTAGCACAGATTTTTCTTATCAAGATAATGAAAGTTAGTGATAGTATGATCATTCAAAGCATAGCAGGTTAATAATCATGCATGAAGTACCCGATCGTTTTGCATAGAGATCTAAGATCATGAATTGTCCAATGTGTTCCGTTCAATTCAACACTACGAAGATAGAGGGCTTAGATAGATCAAAGAAATAAAGCAATAACTCAAAGTCTGATTCGCATTACCGCCATCACGCATAATTAATAATCCTCGCTAAGAAATCACATACTATCACCAACAATAGATTTAGCTACTCATAGATGTCATGCAATCAACAGAAATCATAGCAAGATTGAATGAAAACATGTTGAAAGATATAAATATAAATAGAAAAATCTGAGATACAATGTTACCGACGAAGGTTGTCAATCTCCGAAGAATCGCGATCTCACAAACTCCAAATTGATAAGAAAAATTGTCTCCTATGCTAAGAATTCCCAGAACAGGCTCTCGAGAATTCCTCCCTAAAACAAATGAGAAAGGTATGAAAAAAGGTCTGAGAAAGTATGGAAAAACGTAGAGAAACATCAACTATATATAGGAGTTCGGAACGTGTGAGGCGAGTCGCCCCACACACCGGGCGAACCGCCTGGTGTGGGGCGAACCGCCCCACGTCCCGGGCGAATCGCCAGGGAGTTCCAGTCGGCCAGGGACGCGTTTTTGGATTTCTTTTCCTTTTCGGACTCGGTTTTTGCCTTCTAGTGACCTTTAAGCCTTCAAACTTGACCCCTAGACTTCAAATCCCATCCGGAATCTTCTAGATACTCCAAAAATGTCCTCGGAACACTGATTCTTCATTCTCTTCAATATAATTTCTTGGAAAATCACATTTTTCACCTAAAACCTGTAAAATGCAAACTAAAGGGAAACGTGACACTATTCTAATAAAATGCACTATAATATAGCTAAATTAACATAGAGGATAGCAAAAATAGGTGAAAAAAGACTCGAATGAAGGTGTAAAATACACGTTCATCAAACTATCCAAACCGAACCTGTGCTTGTCCTCAAGCAACTAAGCTAGACTCAAATGCAAAAAAACAATGCAACACAAAAAATGGAGTGTCATGCCAAATTAAATGAACTAATCTATTGAATCTATCAAAAACTTATGAACAAAAACCATACAAATCATAACATGAATATAGGTTGAAGAATGCCTCGATTGACTCATACACATTCACATATGCACTTATGTCAAACAAGATAGTCTCTCGTAACATTCTCTACCTGGACCTAGTCAGTGACGACGTAATGAAACATGTTAAAATACGAATGGTTGTCCCGTGCCTATGAAACTGAGGACTTACTGCTGTTCACCAAGTTAAGACTTTTCCTCAAAGAGATCGAAGCAATACTGACTCTCATCAAACGAAGGAGGGTTCTCTAAAAAAGATAACACTCCCCTATTCTACCCATCTCTCAAGCAAAGCCTTAAACTATTCACCACTTCCTGAATGGCAGGACGAGGGTGGTCTAGAACAGATGACACTCAAACAAACAAAAGACAAAAATTACAACTCGATTACGAACATTACAAGAATTGGAAAATGAGACAAACACTTTGCTAAACTGCTTTTTGGCTTTTGTGGACCCTTCCTTGCTTTTTTGGGGTCTTTTCTTCTTCTTTTTTTTCTTTTCCAGTTTTTTTTTTTTTTCTGGAATTTTTCTTTTTCTTTTTGTTTGATTTTTTAGCCAGCAGTAGCACAACGAAAAAGAAATTAAAATGACACACAAACGACCTCCCCAAACCTATTCGAAAGAATAGGTTTGGAGTACAGACTGTACGAAAAAGAAAAACAGACTCACAACACACACTAAAAAATCGAAAAACAAGTCTAATGACAGCGTAACCCCCTCCTCAAACCTATTCGAAAGAATAGGTTGCAAAACAAAGGATCACACAATCTCGCACTACCTCCTTCCTAGGCATTTAGAAATCTCAAAGCAAGTTGAAGACTTGTCGCCTCTTAGGTACATAATTACTCGGGAAAACAACCATAAGATCCTAACATGCATCATCCTATTATAAAGGCCTTCGTGAACCGCAGTAGAGAAAACACCACTAAGTGATGTCCAGACTACCAAGCTTAACTAAGTGCAAACATAAATGTGACAAGCCAAACGAGAGAAACCTCAAACAATTTCATAGAGATGAAGCATATGCTTATTGTCATAATTAGTTATCTACCCAATAAAAAAGTTCAAAAAATTTGGCAATAAACTCCACATAAAACATGCAAGACTATACTAGGATGAATGTAGTGTATGCAACTAGATACTAAGAAAGCGATAAACGTGCAAATGCAAATGCAAACAAAAGATTTCACGAGTTTATCATAAGCAAGACAAGTATAGAGATAGCCAGCGATAACCCCCCCCCCACCAAACCTGAACATCGTCGCTCGTCCCGAACGTCAAAAGTGGATTTAAGGTGAGAGCTAAACTTGTATATGTGACCTATAGTACTCAATCAAACTCGTCAGAAAACAAAACGGGCGATAAACGAGGTAAAAAGATCGATAATTTAGCATAATAGGAGAAAATCGGGATCTCCGGGTTTACTGGAATTCCCGGGGCGAACCGCCCCACGTGGGAGGCGATTCGCCTGGGGCTTCCAGTAAACCCCAGGTTCCCTGATCGTGCCAGGCGAATCGCCACACGTAGGGGACGGTTCGCCTGGCACCTCCAGGAGAGGTGTCGGTTTCCGTCCTAAAATGCTAAATTATCATCTAGAGACCTATTTTATCGCAAAAAATATACGAAAATATACAAAATATGCTCAAAAGGATAAAACACACTAACCTTCAGTTGAGGCGGTAAGGGTAAGCTCAAGATGATCAACCTCTCTTTCATCACTAGATATCTCGCAGTATGGCTTCACTCGTTGACCATTCACCTTGAAAGTATTGCCCGTCTTCGGATCAAAGAGTTCTACAGCTCCATGTGGAGGAACTTTGATAATTTCGTATGGTCCATCCCAACGAGTACGGAGCATTCCAGGAAATAGTCGAAGGCGAGAATTAAATACCAAAGCTTTTTGCTCAGGAATCAGTTCCTTACGTACTATACCACGATCATGATACTTCTTAGTACGTTCTTTGTAGATCTTGGCATTTTCATAAGCACCTAGGCGTAATTCATCAAGCTCATCTAGTTGCAACAACCGTTCTTCGCCAGCTTTTCCCATATCAAGATTGAGTGCTTTGATAGCCCAATACGCCTTGTGTTCCAATTCTACAGGAAGATGGCATGCTTTCCCATACACAAGTCTGTACGGAGTGGTTCCAATCACCGTCTTGTAACTAGTCCTGTATGCCCAAAGTGCATCATTCAATTTTCCTGCCCAACCTTTCCTGCTAGGCTTCACTACTCGCTCCAGGATCTTCTTAATTTGACGGTAGCTTACTTCAACTTGGCCCGTTGTCTGTGGATGATATGGCGTAGCAACACTATGGTGGACACCGTTTCTCTTAAGAAGAGAGGCAAAGGTTCTATTGACGAAGTGTGACCCTCCATCACTGATGATTGTCCTAGGACACCCAAATCTGGAAAATATCACTTCCTTCAAGAACTTCATAACAACCGCGCCGTCATTCGTTTTTGTGGGAATTGCCTCCAGCCATTTAGTCACATAGTCCACCGCAACAAGAATGTATCCATAACCTCCACTTGATGGAAATGGTCCCATGAAATCAATGCCCCACACGTCGAAAGGTTCGACCACTAGATTCCCTTGAAGGGGCATTTCGTCTTTCTTACTAATATTACCACCTCGTTGACATGGGTCGCAATTTTTCACAAAAGTTCAAGCATCTCGGTGTACTGTTAGCCAGAAAAATCTTGCTTGCAGTACTTTGCGAGCTATTTTTAAGCCACTATAGTGTCCTCCACAATGAAGCTCATGGCAATGACTCAACACACTTTGTTTCTCTTCTTGTGGTACGCATCTCCTCAGGATTCCATCAGCTCCTTCTTTGAAAAGATGCGGATCATCCCATATGAAAGACCTGCAACGCTTGGCAAGAGCTCTCTTGTCGGAGGCTGAAAAGTTAGTTGGGCAAATACTCATAGCCAAATAGTTCACAATATCAGCATACCATGGCTCTTCATTAGCCTTCATTAAGTGCTCATCGGGGAGATCCTCATTAATAGGTATCGAATCAACAGGGATATTTGGTATTCTAGACCAATGATCAGCTACCAAATTCTCCCTACCAGCTCTATCCACTATGGTCAAATCAAAATCTTGTAGCAAAAGGACCCAACGGATTAATCTAGGCTTAGAATCTTGCTTAGCTATTAGATGTCTCAAAGCAGCATGATAAGTATGGACATTCACTGGATGACCAATCAAATAAGACCTAAACTCTTGTAAAGCAAAAACAACAGCTAAAAATTCCTTTTCAGTAGTTGTATAATTAACTTGTGCGGAGTCTAGAGTCTTACTAACATAATAAATCACACGATACTGCTTATCAACTTTTTGGCATAAAACAACACCCATAGCAAAATTTGAAGCATCACACATAATTTCAAAAGGAAGATTCCAATCTGGTGGCACAACAATGGGAGCAGAAACAAGCTTTTCCTTAAGGGTATTAAAAGCAACTAAGCACTCATTAGAAAAATGGAAAACCACATCTTTTGCAAGCAAGCTACTTAAAGGTTTAGAAATTTTCGAAAAATCCTTAATAAACCTCCTATGAAACCCTACATGACCAAGAAAAGACTGCAATTCTTTCACACAAGTAGGTGGGGGAAGTTTTTCAATGATTTCGATCTTAGCCTTGTCTACCTCAATACCTCTTTCAAAAACTACATGTCCTAGAACAATGCCTTCCCTAACCATGTAATGACTTTTCTCCCAGCTTAAGGTTAAATTGCATCCAATGCACCTTTTCAAAACAAGATCTAATCTTTGCAAGCATTCATCAAACGAATCACCGAAAAGGGAAAAATCATCCATGAAAACTTCAACAAACTTAGTTACCATATCAGAGAAAACAGAAAGCATGCACCTTTGGAATGTGGCGGGAGCGTTACATAGCCCAAACAGCATCCTCCTATAGCCAAACGTCCCAAATGGGCAAGTGAATGTCGTCTTCTCTTGATCCTCCGGTGCAATCGGAATCTGGTAGAAACCTGACAAACCATCAAGAAAACAATAGAATTTCCGCCCCGCAAGGCGGTTTAGCATGTCATCTATAAATGGCAAAGGGAAGTGGTCTTTCTTAGTGGCGGCATTTAATCTTCTATAGTCAATGCACATCCGCCATCCAGTGGTTTTCCTAACCGGTACTAACTCTCTCTTCTCATTCTCTTCTATTGTGACCCCTGATTTTTTAGTAACTACATGAACAGGGCTCACCCATCGACTATCAGGAATGGGGTAAATCATATCGGCATCTAGCAACTTGATTACTTCTTTGTTTACCACCTCTTGCATGGACGGATTTATCCTACGCTGAGGTTGCCTAACGGGTTTGGCATCTTGTTCTAGAGTGATGTTGTGCACACACCGAGTAGGGCTAATTCCCTTGATATCACTAATCCCCCATCCTATAGCTGCAAAATTTTCTTTCAAAATTTCAATTAGCCTACTTTCTTCATCGTTGGAAAGATGTGAGGAGACGATCACAGGCTTCTTCTGATTTTCTCCTAAGTAGACATACTTGAGGTGCGCAGGTAGTGGCTTTAATTCTACGCTACGCTCTTCAGGAAATTTACTTTCTTCCTCTTCTTCATCTAAGGGTTCAAGCACTTCTTCTCCTTCGGGAATTTCTGGGGTGCTATCCATTATTTCAACTAATTCCCTTGCTTCTTCGGTCATGTAACATGTCTCAGCCTGCATGGTTAGTGCCTCCTCAAGAGGTTCACGAGCATCATAGCAATGATGAAATTCGGAAATCACAGAATCATAGCAATCCACAAAATTTAATTCTTCTACGACTTCCTTATCTCCGATGCTACACCCTACCAATTCAACTTTCTCACCCATTACCTCCATGGAGATTTTCTTGCCTTTGAGTTCAAGGCATGTGTTGGTAGTTGCCATGAATGGTCTCCCAAGTAGTACTACGTGTTCGCGAATATGGCTCTTTCCCTCGTCCGCAGACTTCATTACCACAAAATCAGCTGGAATTATCAATTTGTCCACTTTCACAAGGACATCCTCTATTATCCCGGCTGGCCTTTTCACACTTTGGTCCGCCATTTGGACAACCATGTCAGTTGGCGTCAATTCACCGAGATCCAGGGCCTTGTATACTGAATAGGGCATTAAATTAATGCTAGCCCCCAAGTCAAGCATAGCCTTCGTGGTTCGACCATTCCCCAAAGCGATGTTGATGATGAAACTTCCAGGATCTCCTTTCTTCACAGGCAACCCGGCAATTGAATTCACCATCTCAACCCCATTAACTTCATTTCCTAAAGAACCCTTTTGTTCTTCATCTCACGAAAGAATTTCGTATAAGCCGGAATGTTTTAGATTAACTCCAAGTGAGGTACATTAACTTCAACTTTCGAGAAGCGTTAAAATAGAGGTGATTCCTGTATATCCTTCTTGGCTGGCTTGATCCGACTTGGGAATGGAACATGTGGTTTTGGGGGCATGATGAACGCTCTGGTGTCGTGTTCCAACGCGAACGAATCAAATAAATTTGTTATTTAGCCAAAGGCAATTCACAACTACAACGAAAACCGTAGTGTAGCAGTAGAATGACCTCGAGTGTCGTTCTCTAAGGACTATAACTAGCTTTATCTATTTAACTAGGAATATAAAAACGGCAGACGTAAAAGCAAAGGATTTTCTAACAGATAATGGAGATTGGTGATAGTATGATCCTTCAAAGCATAACGGGTGAATAATCATGCGTAAATTCCTCGGTCTTGCATGGAGATCTTTGATCAATCGAATGTCCTGTTGTAATTATTAAGCACTACGAAGATAAAGATACTGACAAGTCAAGCGCTATTGTCCAATTGTGTTCCGTAATTATTCAACACTACGAAGATAAAGATATGCATAGGTCGACGAGGGTCCAGTTGTGCATAATAATTAATCAACATATGAGGATATAGGCTGAGCCTGATCAACTAAATAAAGCAATAACACGAGTATAATGCGCGATATAGACATTAGCATGATTATCTACCCTTCGCTAAGAATTCACATACTACCACCAACGATAAGTTTAGTTACTCATAGTTGTCATGCAATCAACAGAAATCATAGAAGAAAACATGTTGAAAGATATATAAAAATAAGTAGAATAAACTGTAAGATACAATGTTACCGAAGGTTGTCAGTCTCCAAAGAATCGCGATCGTACAATCTCCAAACTGCTATGAAAAAGTACCTCCTAAGCTACGAACCCCCAGAACAGGCTCTGGGAAGTTCCTACCTAAAACTACAGAGAAAGGTGAGAGAATAGGTCTGGAAAAGTATGAATTTCGGAGAAAAACTGAGCAACTATATATAGGCTTCGAAATAGTGTTGGGCGAAGGGCCCCACACACCGGGCGATTCGCCCGGTGTGGGGCGATTCGCCCCACGTCCCGGGCGGTTCGCCCGGGAGTAAATTTCGCGGAATTCCGCGTTTTCGACGCGTTTTTGGATTTCTTCCCCTTTTCGGACTCGGTTTCTGACTTCTAATGGCCTTCTAACCTCCAGATTCGACCCGTAGACTCCAAATCCTATCCGGAAACCTTCAGATACTCCAAATAGGCTTCTGGAACACCAATTCCTTGTCAACTTCAATATAATTGCCCGGAAATCCTCGTTTTTCAACCAAAACCAGTAAAATAAAATCTAAAGGGAAACATGACACTATTCTAATAAAATGCACTAAAATATAGCTAAATTAACATAGAGGATAGCTAAAATATGTGAAAAAGACTCAAATGAAAGTGTAAAATACACATTCATCAAACTTCCCAAACCGAACTTTTGCTTGTCCTCAAGCAACTAAGCTAGACTCTAATGCAAAAAACAATGCAACACATAAAATGGAGTCTCATGCCAAATAAAATGAACTAATCTACTGAATCTATCAAAATCATATGAACAAAAACCATATAAATCAAAGCATGAATATAGGTTGAAGAATACCTCGATTGACTTTTACACATCCACATAAACACTTATGTCAAGACAAGATAGTCTCTCGTAACATTCTCTACCTGGACCTAGTCAGTGACGACGTAATGAAGCATGCTAAGATACGAATGGTTGTCCCGTGCCTA
The DNA here is from genome assembly GCA_028274465.1 of Plantago ovata. Taxonomy (NCBI): domain Eukaryota; kingdom Viridiplantae; phylum Streptophyta; class Magnoliopsida; order Lamiales; family Plantaginaceae; genus Plantago; species Plantago ovata. Next base: position 61,491,575 of record CM051456.1, read on the forward strand.
TGAAACTGAGGACTTACTGTTGTTCACCAAGTTTAAGACTTTCCCTCAAAGATGTCGAACCAGTACTGGCTCTCATCAAACGAAGGAGGGTTCCCTATAAAAGATAACACTCCCCTATTCTACCCATCTCTCAAGTAAAGTCTTAAGCTATTCACCACTTCCTGAATGGCAGGACGAGGGTGGTCTAGAACAGATGACACTCAAAACAAAAAGATAAAAAATAGAAAATTACAACACGATTACGAACATTACAAGAATTGGAAAATGAGACACAACACTTTGCTAAACTGCTATTTGGCTTCCTTTTTTTGGACCCTTCTTTGCTTTTTTGGGGTCTTTTTTTTTTTTTTTTTTTCTTTCTTTCCAGATTCTTTTTTTCTTTTTCTTTTCTTTTTTCCTGGAATTTTCTTTCATTTTTTTCGATTTTTTTTAGCCAGCAGGAGCATAACAAAAAGAGAAACAAAATGACTCACACGACTTCCCCAAACTTATTCGAAAGAATAGGTTGGAGTACAAAATTTACGGAAAAGGAAAAATAAACTCACGATACGGGAATGAAAAATGAAAAACAAGTCTAATGATGGTGTAACCCCCTCCCCAAACCTATTCGGAGGAATAGGTTATAAACAAAGGATCACACAACCTCACACTACCTCCTTCCTAGGCATTTAGCAATGTCAAAGCATGGTGAAGACTTGTTGCCTCTTAGGTACATAAGTACTCGGGAAAACAACCATAAGACCCTAACATGCATCATCCTATTATAAAGGCCTTCGTGAACCGCAGTAGAGAAAACACCACTAAGTGATGTCGAGACTACCTAGCTTAACTAAGTGCAATACATAAATGTGACAAGCCAAGCGAAAAAAACCTCAAACAAATTCATAGAGATGAAGCATACGAGATTAATGGCATAGTTAGTTGATCTACCCAATAAAAAAGTTCAGAAAATTCGGCACTAAACTCCATATAAAACATGCAAGACTATCCTTGGATGAATGTAGTGAATGCAACCTAAAAAATCTACGAAAGCAGTAAACGTGCAAATGCAAATGCAGACAAAGAACAAGATACTAATCAACACAAAGCCAAACAATTAACATCACGGTTCACATCCCATCCCCCTTACGATTCTTAAGCTAGCCCCTAGCAAAAGAGAATGAGTAATAAGAAGTGATACTAGATGTTACCGAACGGTTTGGCCTCGGTTGGCTGAGAGTGGACATGTGAAAGGACTAATCATCGGGATGGTAATCCTCATAAAAGTCCCTCCACATGTCAGACATGAGCTCATTGGACTGACGTAGAGCTTCCTACTGCTGCTGGATGAGCTGTTGCTGCTCCCACCTTTGTTGCCTATCCTCTCGGCGATGCTCCTCGAACGTTTCCCAATCGCGGTTGTGCTGGGCAATGTGCCTGTCGAGGTCCTGTCGTATGGCCGCGTTGATGGCATCAATTCTATCGAAACGGCCGTCGAGGTAGGTACGGAATTCAGAGAAGTCAAATCCTCTAGACCCCTGTGGTGCTCGAGGCGGTGCATGCGGTGCTCTATGGACAAATGGGATATCTGGGATAGGGGCTTGGCCATCATCGGCCTCCATAGCATCCTCATGATCGGAATCTCTCGACTGGAAGGGTGCTCCCACATCAGCAGCGGCAGCCGTGGGTTCTTCAACTGATACCTAGTCAGCTGCACCTCAATGGTTGAGGGTGAAAGGGCAGCGACCTCGCAATCCCCCTCTTCAATGCAATCGACCCCATGATATTTGCAGTAGGCAGTGATGAAGCTTGGGAAGATGAAGGGCTTCCTCTTCTTTTCCCAGTGGCGCTCATACTCCTCGTACATGATGTGCCCGATGTCGATCCGATGTCTGTCTATCAAGCAGTAGAGGAGCTCGGCGTAGTAGGGCTGAATCCACGAGTCATTCTTCCTAGGGATCAAGTTGAAGATGCAAAATTTCATCATCACCTTAGCTTCAATGCTAAGGTCGTTCTGACGGATCCGTGTAGGTTCTCCCCCGATTTCTAGGTATCTGTATTCCATGTTGCAGATCACGTCTGTGATATGTCTTCCTATCCCCCTAGAGGCCCTCGAATGCAGGTAGGCATGGTCGCTCCCTGTGAACTCCTGCTGCCCAAAATGGATGAATGAAGAAATGTGCTCTGGTGTCCACGGTATTATCAGGCCTCGAACTAGTACCCCATTCTTCTCCTCGAGATTTGTGTATCCAGTGTAGAACTCTTGGAGGAGGCTCTCTTCGTACCCCTTGAACCTGTTGGAACTGTACCAAACCCAATTCCTTCTTGACGCCAATCGTGATAGCGTCCTATACCCTGCCGTATCAGCTGCTGACTCTGGAATATCAATCCTCCTGTCTGGGATGATCGATCTTCCCCCGTCAGCCAGCTCCGCTTCTAGCCTTTGACGCACCTCTACCGCAGCTACAGACATCTCGTACATATGGTGAGACGGTTGGGAGCTTGATGCTACTCCCTTCCCCTTTCTGCTCGAGCCGGCTCTCCTCGATCTTGGTGCCATGATTCCTATAAACAACAATTAGTATCTTGTACGATGCAAAACAGACCTATGCATATGTAAATGTACGACCGAACAAACGAGCAATATCTTCAAAAATCCAACTCCTCAAAAACCCAAAGTCTAGTCTAGCTACTTCATCACGCAGCATATCAATGTAACTACTACAATAACATATCACATTGTGCTCTTGCTAAACAACAAATGCCTTGAATCACAAGGTTCAATCCATACTATAATAACAAAAAATCTAACATAAATCCTCAACTTCATCAATCATGCATTCTACCATTACATCCATCATTATCATATTAATAAACACATGTTTAAGCATGGAATGAAAGTAAGAGATACATTTTCTAACAACATATATCATCTAATAGCAAAAATCTCAAATCAACAAACCAAGCCTAATTGAACATGCAATTGATAATGAATAACGATTCTAATCACATAAATCATCAACCCATACATCATACAAGCTTAATTGAAGCATAAATCAAAAAACCCCCAAATTTGAAAAATTAGGGTTCATGTGAGATTACCTCAAATCCGGAGATTGAATGAACTAGGAAGAGATTTGTTCGGATGAAAAGAAAGAGCACGTAACGGGCTTCGATTGAAGCTAAAGAACACACAAATTGATGGAAGGATGAAGAAGTTATGAAGGTTTTGTGAAAATGGAGGAATTTTTGGAGTTTAAGGGAAGAAGATGAAGTGAAATGAGGAAAATGGGGGAGAACCCTGTTTTTTTCATTCTGCTGAACATGGGGCGAATCGCCCCTCGTGGGGGGCAAATCGCCCTACACTCCAGAGCGCGCGCATTTCGAAATAAAATGCGGTTTTTAGTCTCCGAAAACCATTTTTCTCAAAAATCACTCGAAAAATCTCACTCAAACATAACATAAGCACATACGACACAGAGATGAACAAATTCACATATGAGAAGCAAATTGTTCAAGAATGAATGCATGCAATAAAGCGGTAAAGAAAGCGATAAAAACCCCGGGTTGCCTCCCGGATAGCGCCATTGTTTAAAGTCTTTGACTCGACTCCTGTCTTTGCCTAGCTTTTCTTCTTGAGGGTACTAGACTTCCCCTTCACTGATCTCTTTCCCATGCCTCGAACCTGTGAATAAGAATGAACATAGACATTAAGACCACTGTAGTCAATAGTGTTAGAAGTATCAGGTGGATCAGGTGGATCAGATATGGCTTGCAACACATGTTGCTTGCCATCCACTTCAATAGTGCAAGTTCTTTGGTAGATGTCCATCACGGAGCGTAGCTTGTTCAAGAACGTTCGCCCCAAGAGAATGACATCCCCTGTCCCAGGTGTAGACGCCGGCATCACTACAAAATCGGTGTATACAGAAGCTTCACCAATCTTGACTAATACATTCTTCACAACGCCTTCGGGTTTCACAAAGGATCCATCCGCCAGTTGCACAATAGCCTTATGCACAAATAGTTTTCCAAGGTTACTCTTCTCGAAAACATTCAAAGGGAGCACATTAGAGTAGGATCCCGTGTCTAGTGTGGCACGGACATCTTCAAGTTCCCCAATCCCGATCTTGACATCGAAACTTTGAGGGAGTGGCTCGGGATCCTCTTGCTCCTCATTCTGGTCAGTACTAAGGTCCTTCTCTTCTTCCTCGGCCTGTGGGGGCATTTCCCCCTTGCAGCTCTCGCACTTAGCAACCTTCTTGATGGTGATTTCAACAGGTAGATCACCCACCAAGGTAATGGACATCGATTTCTCAGTGTTGCTAGGCAGCTTGCCTTGCTCCCTACTTGCTCCTCGGTCGATCAACTCTTGCATCTTTTGATGGGCAAGCCTAGTGCTCTCTTCCAACCTATCAAGCCTCGCCCTAGTCTTCTCAGAATCTTCTTCATAACGTTTGAGAAAACTTTGGGTGTGATCAACCATCTTTTGCAAGTTCTCCATCAGTTGAGCCGACTTTGACTTTGGTGGCTCTTTCGGAGCGGGGTTTTCGCAGTGATCATTACCATAGTTTAGCCTACTACGGTCCTGGTTAGGGCCATAAGTTTGGTTAGCCGGTGCATATCCTTGATTGTTTCGGAATCCGCTTCTCCAAAATCCACCTCGAGGATTCCTACTGTCTTGTCCGTAGCTAACTTCTTGAGTACCAAACTCCGTAGCAAAGTCTTCCTCTTCGCCTCCTCGAGCCCAGTTACCATCATCGTACGCAAGCTCCGATCTACACATATGAGCCCCATGCCCATAGTTCTTGCATATTCGGCATACTTCGTTCGAAACAGTTGTTCCAATGACGCTCTTGAGGACTTGCTTCAATTCGTTAGTAAAGCACTCGAATTGATCCCCATTTCCCCTATACATAGGGGCTTCTTGAGTCGGTGGAGCTTCAGGTCCACGTCTCCTAACAATTGCTCTTGGGTCCTTGAACTGCGATCCCTTAGCAAGCCTTTCGAAAACTGCCAAGACGGCTTCTGCGGTTTCCTCCCAAATATTGCCTCGGCATTGGAAATCCACCACTTGTTGGTTCTCGAAGGTTAGTCCATTGTAGAAGTGTTGGACTAGGTCAGAAAGTTCAAAACCATGGTGAGGGCACTTGTTCGTGAGATCTTGGAATCTCTCAAACAAGGTGTAGATGGTCTCATCATAGTCCTGCTTGAATCCAGTGATTTGCGCCTTTAGCGCGGTAGTCAAGGTGTGAGGGAAGTATTTTTCTATGAAAGCTGAAAAAACCTTCTCCCAAGTGTCCAGCGAGCCTGCTGGTAGAGAACTCAACCATGACTTGGCTCTGTCGCCAAGTCCCATAGCAAAAACCTTCATTCTTAACTCATCCGTTGTTATTTCAGCTCTGGGTCGTGGGAGTTGGTTGACGAAATCATCGATATTGTGCAAGTACCCCATCACATCTTCCCTTGATAAGCCATAGAACCTCGGAAGTTTTTGGAACGCGTGGTTCTTGATTTCCAGATCTCGATTTGCAGACGAAAGAACAATCGCCGGTCCCCTCGTACGATCCTTGGTGGGTTGAACCCATGCTTTCAGTGGTCTAGCTTCTGCCATTCCGTCGATTTCCTTGAAAAAACTGTGTAGAGATTCAGAGAAATCGGTATCCTCTATTTCCTCTAGTGCACGCCTTTGAAGTAGTCGCCTTCTTTGGTGGTAGATTCTGTCGATCTCAGCAATTGAATCAGCAAGCGTTGTTCCCCTAGATCGTGTATGCGGCATACACTATCTGTAACAGACTAGGAAAGCAGTATGAGAGAGAGATTAAAAGGAAAACTAAAACTAATAGAATTAGGAATTGAATGCTATAAATATAAACAAATTAAACAGAAAAAAGGAGTATAGTCCCCGGCAACGGCGTCAATTTGATGAACGCTCTGGTGTCGTGTTCCAACGCGAACGAATCAAATAAATTTGTTATTTAGCCAAAGGCAATTCACAACTAAAACGAAAACTGTAGTGTAGCAGTAGAATGACCTCGAGTGTCGTTCTCTAAGGACTATAACTAGCTTTATCAAATCTAATTTAGAATATAAAAACAGCAGATGGAAAAGCAAAGGTTTTTCTAACAGATAATGGAGATTGGTGATAGTATGATCCTTCAAAGCATAACGGGTTAATAATCATGCGTAAATTCCTCGGTTTTGCATGGAGATCTTTGATCAATCGAATGTCCTGTTGTAATTAATAAGCACTACGAAGATAAAGATACTGACAAGTCAAGCGCTATTGTCCAATTGTGTTCCGTAATTATTCAACACTACGAAGATAAAGATATGCATAGGTCGACGAGGGTCCAATTGTGCATAATAATTAATCAACATACGAGGATATAGGCTGAGCCTGATCAACGAAATAAAGCAATAACACGGAGTATAATGCGCGATATAGCCATTAGCATGATTATCTACCTTTCGCTAAGAATTCACATACTACCACCAACGATAAGTTTAGCTACTCATAGTTGTCATGCAATCAACAGAAATCATAGAAGAAAACATGTTGAAAGATATATAAAAATAAGTAGAATAAACTGTAAGATACAATGTTATCGAAGGTTGTCAGTATCCGAAGAATCGCGATCTTACAAGCTCCAAACTGCTATGAAAAAGTACCTCTTAAGCTACGAACCCCCAGAACAGGATCTGGGAAGTCCCTACATAAAACTACAGAGAAAGGTGAGAGAATAGATCTGGAAAAGTATGAATTTCGGCGATTCGCCCGGTGTGGGGCGATTCGCCCCACGTCCCGGGCGGTTCGCCCGGGAGTAAATTTCGCGGAATTCCGCGATTTCGACGCGTTTTTGGATTTCTTCCCCTTTTCGGACTCGGTTTCTGACTTCTAGTGGCCTTCTCACCTCCAGATTCGACCCCTAGACTCCAAATCCTATCTGAAAACCTTCAGATACTCCAAATAGGCTTCTGGAACACCAATTCCTTGTCGACTTCAATATAATTGCCCGGAAATCCTCGTTTTTTCAACCAAAACCTCTAAAATAAAATCTAAAGGGAAACGTGACACTATTCTAATAAAATGCACTAAAATATAGCTAAATTTACATAGAGGATAGCTAAAATAGGTGAAAAAGACTCAAATGAAAGTGTAAAATACACATTCATCAGGGCACATATGGATTAGAAGATTTGTGAAGTACTACTGGCGTAGGAGTTCCCCCTTCGACCTCATCATCAACCATATCTTCCTCAGATAGTCTTGGTTCATCATCCTTCTCTTGAGGTTCTTTGGGACTTTCACTAACTTCTTGTTCTGTGCTTGGTCCTGCATTGTTGGTCCCAGAAGATTCAACACGTTTAGGACGTACGAAGTTAGGAAATTTGGTCATCTTTCCTCCACGGAGTAGTAGATTCACTTCTTCGTACTCAGGTTCCTCAGTAGTAAAAGTTGGAAGTGGCTTGGGATCGATGAAATCAGCTTCAGGTGTCAAAACGGGAGAACTGGGGTCGTCCAGCTCCCTAGAGCTGGAAGGCGATTCGCCCCCTGCCCCGGGCGATTCGCCTGGGGCGAGCCGAATCGCCCCCAACTCTCTGCATGTGGGGGGCGAATCGCCCCCCGCGCTGGGCGGTTCGCCCCCCACCTCCAGGGGGCGTCTTCGTCTAAAATCTTCTTTCCTTCAGTTTGATGAACCTCCTCTGCCTTTTAACACTTCAACAAGCTAAATTCCTCTATCAGTTGCTCAGTTACTTCGACTGCTTCAAAAGCCTTTTCGATGCGAAGATTGTTTTCAGCTTGCCCTGCGTGTGCTATCTCAAAAACATTCTCAATGGCCTTAATCCCTGCGTAAAACGCAAGTTCATCCTCCTCAATGATATCTTCGTCCTCAGAATATCCTTCGTATAAGCCTTAAGTTTCGCCCCAATTTGAATTCCCGTTGGTGACTTGACTCGACATTAGCCTCTCAGATTGTGCAGATCCACTGGCGTACCTTTGAAAGACCTTCTCTGCCTCTTCAACTGTACATTCTTCTAATCCTCCACACATCCCATCCACTTGAATCCTAACATCATCACGTAGACCACCAACAAAATACCAAATTAGCTCCCCGTCGTCGAAACGGTGATGGGGGCACTCACGTTTATACAACTTAAAACGTTCATAGGTGTCACAGAACCACTCGTACTCTTCTTGCTTGAAGTGTTCGATCCGACTCCGCAAGGCAATCGTCTCATGGTAAGGCATAAAACGCGCCAAGAACTCCTCTACTACTTGGCCCCAGGTTCTCAGTGATCCTGGTGCTAACCTTGCCATCCAAATTCTCGGTTCATATCCAAGAGCAAAAGAAAATAATTTCCGACATAATTGGTCCTCGGTGAACCCCTTTGCTGGAACTTTTGCTATTTCTTCCTCATAAGATCTGATGAAGCTTAACGGATTCATCCCCACTCCATCTTCGAACCTTGGTATCCTTCTTACTACAGAACTTGTTACCTCATACCCTGATAACTCTTCTTCCAAGTATATAGCTGACCCTTTCTTGACTTGCGAGAACGTAGGTGTCAAGCGAGCTTTTAAGGTCGTCATACCTGGAAATCTGGAACAGGAGTAACTCAAAACTGATAATTAGTCTCGTTAGAAATCTCGAAAATCAAGAAAATTCCTGGAAATCACCTATAAAATCGAAAAAGACTAATACTACTATGACTAGGAATCGGATACTGAAAATATAAATAAGCTAAACAGAAAAAAGGAGTATAGGCCCCGGCAGCGGCGCCAATTTGATGAACTGGAATTTGTCAGATTCAATTAATCAAATAAATTTTTTTTAAGCCAAAGGCAATTCACAACTACAACGAAAACCGTAGTGTAGCAGTAAAATAACCTCGAGTGTCGATCTCTAAGGACTATAACTAGCTTTATCTAATATAACTTAAACTATAAAATCAACAGACGACTTAGCACAGATTTTTCTTATCAAGATAATGGAAGTTAGTGATAGTATGATCATTCAAAGCATAGCAGGTTAATAATCATGCATGAAGTACCCGATCACTTTGCATAGAGATCTAAGATCATGAATTGTCCAATGTGTTCCATTCAATTCAACACTACGAAGATAGAGGGCTTAGATAGATCAAAGAAATAAAGCAATAACTCAAAGTCTGATTCGCATTGCCGCCATCATGCATAATTAATAACCCTCGCTAAGAAATCAAATACTATCACCAACGATAGATTTAGCTACTCATAGATGTCATGCAATCAACAGAAATCATAGCAAGATTGAATGAAAACATGTTGAAAGATATAAATATAAATAGAAAAATCTGAGATACAATGTTACCGACGAAGGTTGTCAATCTCCGAAGAATCACGATCTCACAAGCTCCAAATTGATAAGAAAAATTGTCTCCTATGCTAAGAATTCCCAGAACAAGCTCTGGAGAATTCCTCCCTAAAACTAATGAGAAAGGTATGAAAAAAGGTCTGAGAAAGTATGAAAAAACGTAGAGAAACAGCAACTATATATAGGAGTTCGGAACGTGTGGGGCAAGTCGGCCCACACACCGGGCGAACCGTCTGGTGTGGGGCGAACCGCCCCACGTCTCGGGCGAATCGCCCGGGAGTTCCAGTCGGCCAGGGACGCGTTTTTGGATTTCTTTTCCTTTTCGGACTCGGTTTTTGCCTTCTAGTGACCTTTAAGCCTTCAAACTCGACCCCTAGACTTCAAATCCCATCCGGAATCTTCTAGATACTCCAATAAAGGGAAACGTGACACTATTCTCTTCAATATAATTGCCCGGAAAATCACGTCTTTCACCTAAAACCTGTAAAATGCAAACTAAAGGGAAACGTGACACTATTCTAATAAATGCACTATAATATAGCTAAATTAACATAGAGGATAGCAAAAATAGGTGAAAAAAGACTCGAATGAAGGTGAAAAATACACGTTCATCATCCGCATCCAACTAAATTACTAGAGTCAAACAACGTAGGTCCGTACTAATTTATAAGTCTGTATAATAATTACCAATAAGACCCAACACTCCAATTCAAATCCAAATAAAAATTAATCCAAGTCAACCGCCAACTTAAGTCCATCTTAATTTCAGTTTCAAAAGAAGTAAAATTATTCACAGTCCAAAACGTTTCGGGTTATTACATTCCACCCTCCTTGAAATAAGTTTCGTCCTCGAAACTTGATCCAAATATAGCTCATTCTTCCACCCCAATAATCATATAAGAATCTGACTTTCTAAAATGATACGGGGTTTTACATCCTTCCTTCCTTTTAAAGAAGTTTCGTCCTCGAAACTTAAACCACTACGCTACCCCTGTGCCACTTCAATAACCAACCAATTTTCTAAACCAGTGATCCATCACTTCATTCTTACAACCTCATCTCTGTCCAAAATAACACAACCAAAATTCATTTCATTCAGCATCTGCAACTTACACAAAACTGAATTAGCCTAGACCATATATGCACATTTGATCAACACCTTAATTGACCACTAATCCATCAATTAACTCATGCAATAACCACGTCCAAAACGCAATAACCATAAGAGAAAATACTAAGTGATGATCACCATATTATAATAGTACTTTGCTAAATCCAACTCTAGCAAGTAATCTCTCGGTAAAACTTTGGTCTCAACCCGACATGCCACACTTTCAAATTCCTTCACTTGAAATTATAACCTAATCACCACAACACTATAACCTTAAAATCTCAATGATTAAATTACTAAATCCATCGAAACTCCCAACTAATTGAATCCTAACTCTCAAAAAGATCCAAACATAAGATCCACTAATTCAAACCAAAACACCCAACAGATTGAAGCCTAGCTTTTCTGATAAATTTAACCTTAACCTTCTCAAAAATCAAACAAGAACACCCAAAAAGATTGAAACCTATGCTCTGATACCACTTATAACGCCCCAAAACCAAAATAGGGAACGTTCGGCCGTGTATTGTGAGATGGGCTCACGCCAACACGGAGCCTATCCTTTTAAATCCTCAAATACAATAGAATCAACGCGAATGGTAATACAGAGCAACTAAAATCCCAATACATTAAATTACAATCTATACAAATCCACAAATTTACAACCATCCGAGTACAAAACTAAAACCACAAAATCCTCCACGCCAAAAATCCATGTATGCTCTATCCCGCTTTACTCCAACGAAAATCTTCTCGAACTTGCACAACCAACAATACACGGAAACAGGGGGAGTAAGGGGGTAAGCTACTAACTCATGGTAAAGCTAATAACTCGTAAGAAAGTATCTTGACACTCTTACCGGATCAAGCATATCTTAATTTCAAAAAATATACATATACATATACACACGATCCAATCACCAATACAAAACGATTTAGCATGGGATAACAAACGTAACACTGGGCTCGGTCAGACAATACACTATGGTCAAACATACAGTGGTGGCACACCGTGCCGGCTTTCAGACAAAACAATACGAAAGGATAACAGAACTATGGGAGATCTCCAAAGCACGACAATCCCCTCGAAAGGGTCAAACAATTCATAGGCATATCGATGAGCAAAAACATACACTTGTATCCATGCTTTTAACAAAAGAGTTTTTCACACACACAACAAAAGTTTGGGTTCACATGCTTGATCCTTCAAAAAGACATATTATACCAATACCCATAACTTGATATAATAGCCATACATTATTTATAAAATATTAAAAAAATATAGAAAATAAGAGCAAAAGCATCAAGACACCCCCTTACCTCAAATTCCATATCACACTATGATTCCGCGAGAAACTACAATAATTATCACCAGTCTGCCGTCTTTCCAAAGTCTCGGATTAAACCCATCGAACATTCAATTTCCATGCGTACGTGCAAGTACCCCGTACTTGAGAATTAATATCATCAAATCAATCCATGCATGCCCCATACCACCAGGTATTACTTTTCCTCTTCTTCCTACTTGTCCATGTTCCGAAACGCTCGAACTTCAATAATCTCTTTTGTTATTCTAATTTTGACGGCAATAAGATTTGAGAGATCATTAATCTCGGTCGACATAGCTATATATAATAAACCAAACCTCGTCACCGACTTGAGGTTTAAAGCGCCTCAATTTCCGAATCCGAATCCAACTAAATTACTAGAGTCAAACACCGTAGGTCCGTACTACTTTATAAGTCCGTATAATAATTACCAATAAGACCCAACATTCGAATTCAAATCTAAATAAAAATTAATCCAAGTCAACCACCAACTTAAGTCCATCTTAATTTCAGTTTCAAAAGAAGAAAAATTATTTACAGTCCAAAAAGTTTCGTATTATTACACACTCACATCATCCACTGATATCTCATTCAATTGCCTCTGTACTTCGAACTCACCCCACAATAAAGGATAGTGAAGCTTAATTTCATTCATGGTCAAAACATCCACGGGATCTTCACCAATATCTCGAAGAGCGCTGAAAATTTAATCAGCAAACTCATCGCAAGCAAGCTTGACAGCACTCGGTGTCATATCAAGGATATCTCTCCCAGTTCGTTTTTCCAAAGCCATTTGATATCCGATCTCAAACTGATGAATGTGTATTTTACACTTTCATTCGAGTCCTTTTCACCAATTTAGCTATCCTCTAGGTTAACTTAGCTTATATTTTAGTGCATTTTATTAGAATAGTGTCACGTTTCCCTTTTCTTTGCATTTTTCAGGTTTTAGGTGAAAAACGTGTTTTTATGGCCAATATCGATGAAGAGGACGAGGTTTTGGTGTTTCGAGGACATTCGTGGTGTATCTAGAAGATTCCGGATGAGATTTGAGGCATAGGGGACGAGTTTCAAGGCTTGAAGGTCACTAGAATGCAAAATCCGAGTCTGAAAAGGAAAAGAAGACTAAAATCACGCTGAAGTCGATCTGGATGTCCCAGGCGAACCGCCTGGGACGTGGGGCGAATCGCCCCGCACCAGGCGAATTGCCCGGGACCTGGGGCGGTTCGCTCCGGAGGTTTCCGTAACTATATATATGTTTGCCTATTTTTGTACGTTTTTCAGACCTTTTCACATTATTTTGAGAGACAAATTCTCCAGAGCCTCTTTTGGGAATTATTAGCATAGAACACACTTTTTCTTATTGATTTGGAAGTTTTAGCATAGAGATTGGACATCTTTGATCTTCAATTCTTGCTTGTGAGTTAGCAATTCATCGGAGATTGACAACCTTCGTTGGTAACTTGTATCTCACAATTTTTCTACTTTTATTTATTTCATTCAACATGTTTTCATTCAATCTTGCTTTGATTCTTGTTGATTGCAATATGAGTAGCTAAATCTATCGTTTGTGATAGTATGTGATTTCTTAGCTAGGGTTCTTGATTATGCATGAGTGGCTTCGTGCGTTTAAGACTTGATTTATTGTTTTATTTCTTTGATCTATCTAAGCCATCTATCTTCGTAGTGTTGAATTGAAAGGAACACGTAGGACAATTCATGATCGTAGATCTCTATACAAACTTCAAGTACTTCATGCATGATTATTACCCGTTGCTTTGAATGACCATACTATCACTGACTTCCATCATATTGATAAGAAAAATCTGTGCTTTGCTTGATTACTGATTTATAATTTAAGTTAAATTTGATAAAGCTAGTTATAGTCCTTAGAGATCGACACTCGAGGTTATTTTACTTCTACGCTACGTGCCTTGGTTTTCGTTGTAGTTGTAAATTACCTTTGGCTAGAAACAAATTTATTTGATTAATTGAGTCTGACAATCTCGTTCATCAAATTGGCGCCGTTGCCGGGGACTATACTCCTTTTTCTCTTTAGCGTATTTATATTTTCAGCATTCAATTCCTAGATTTATCAAGTTTAGTTAATTTGCTCTCTTTTGGTACTCTTTCCCATTATTGTTACAGATAGTGTATGCAACATACGCGATCTAGCGGACTACCTCTTGCTGAACCTATCGAAGAAATTGACAGGGTTTACCATCAAAGAAGGCGGAATCTCGCTCGAGGTAACATAAAAGAAATCGATTCCTCTGAATATATTCGAGCACTCTTTGAAGATCTCGTGATGGCTCGTCCACTGTTGAAATCATGTGTTCAACCCAACAAGGAACGAATGAAGAGTCCAGCGATTGTCCTTTCGACTGCGACTCGTGACTTGGAAATCAAAAACCACATATTCCAGCAACTCCCAAGGTTCTATGGCTTGGCTAGGGAAGACGTGATAGGGTATTTGCATGATATCGATGACTTCGTCAACCAAAGACCGGGCACGGAGGTGACGGAGGATGAGCTGAGAATGAAGGTTTTTGCTATGGGGCTTGGCGATAAAGCCAAGGCATGGTTAGGCTCTCTGGAAGCCGGTTCGCTTGACACTTGGGATAAGGTCTTTTCAGCCTTTATGGAGAAATACTTCCCTCACACATTGACTACCGCGCTTAAGGCGCAAATCACTGGTTTCAAACAAGACTATGATGAAACGATCTACACCGCGCTTGAGAGGTTCAACGACCTCTTGAACAAGTGTCCACACCATGGTTTTGAGCTTTCGGACCTTGTCCAACACTTCTACAATGGGCTCACTTTTGAGAATCATCAAGTGGTGGATTTCCAGTGCCGTGGTAATATTTGGGAAGAAACCGCGGAGGCTGTTTGGGCGGTTTTCGAAAGGCTTGCTAAGGGATCTCAATTCAAGGATCCAAGAGCAGTGGTTAGGAGGCGCGACGCTCCACCCAATAAGGAGGTTCCAATGTATGGAGCAAGTGGGGATCGATTTGAGTGTTCCACCAATGAGCTGAAGCAAGTTCTCAAGAGCTCAGTTGGAACATCCGTTTCTAATGAGATTTGCCGGATTTGCAAGAACTATGGGCATGGGGCTCATATGTGTAGGTCGGAGCTTGCACAAGATGGTAGCAATTGGGTTCAAGGAAGCGACGAGGAGGCCTTTGCTGCAGAATTTGGAGTTCAAGAAGCTAGCTATGGTCAAGATGGTAGGAATCCTCGTGGTGGATTATGGAAAAGGGGGTTCCGAAACAACCAAGGATATGCACCATCTGGCCAAACTTATGGCCCTAACCAAGACCGTAGTAATCTTAGCTATGGTAATGATCACTGTGAAAATCCCACTCCTAAAGAGCAACCGAAGTCGAAGACGGCTCTTCTAATGGAGAATTTGCAGAAAATGGTTGATCACACCCAAGGTTTTCTTAAGCATTATGAAGAAGATTCGGAGAAGACAAGGGAGAGACTTGATCAGTTGGAGGCAAGCACTAGGCTTGCTCATCAAAAAATGCAAGAATTGATTGACCGTGGAGCAAGTAGGGAGCAAGGGAACTTGCCTAGCAACACTGAGAAATCAATGTCTATTACCTTGGTGGGTGATCTTCTTGTTGAAATCACCATCAAGAAGGTTGCTAATTGTGAGTGTTGCAAGGATGGGGAGCCCCCACTAGCCAAGGAAGAAGAGAAGGACCTTGGTTTTGATGTTAGCAATGAGGAGCAAGAAGATCCCGAACCAATTCCTGATAGTTTCGATGTGAAGGTTGGGATTGGTGAACTTGAAGATATCCGTGCTACGCTTGATACGGGTTCTTACTCGAATGTGCTCCCTATGAATGTGTTTGAGAAGAGTGGCCTTGGAGAACTTTCAGAGCATAAGGCTATTGTGCAACTTGTGGATGGATCATTTGTACGACCGAAGGCATTGTGAATAATGTATTGGTTCAGATTGGTGAAGCTTCTATATACACCAACTTTGTTGTGATGCCGGCGTCTACACCGAGAATGGGGGATGTTGTTCTCTTGGGGCGAACGTTCTTGACTAAGCTACGCTCTGTAATTGACATCTACCGAAGAACATGCACCATTGAGGTGGATGGCAAGCAACATGTGTTGCGAGCCATATCTGATCCTAGTCCTCACTTCAATGCTTCTCATTCCATTAATTACTTTGGTCTTGCTGTATATATCCATTCTCACTCACAGGTACTAGGCATGAGGAAGAGATCGATGAAGGGGAAGTCTAGTACCCTCAAGAACAAGAACTAAAGAGCAAGAAGAAGTCGAGTCAGAGACTTTATAAACAATGCCGCTGTCCGGGAGGCAACCGGAGTTTTTATCGCTTTATTGCATTGCATTGCATTCATACATTGAACAATTTGTCTTTATTGATGTGAATTTGTTGGGTTATGTGATGTTTTTGTGCTTATGTTTATGTTTGAGTGAATTTTTTCGAGTGTTTTTTATGAGGAAAATGGTTTTCGGGGATAAAAATTGAACTTTTTCAAAAAGTTTCGTCTCTCCACCTCTGGAGGTGGGGGGTGAATCGCCCCACATCGCCAGAGAGCTTCAGGCTCTCTAGTAGTGGGGGGCAATTCGCCCCACATCGCCAGAGAGTGTGATAAACTCTGGCGATGGGGAGCGAATTGTCCCATACACGGGGTGAATCGCCCCCCATTCTCAGAAAATATATGAGCGGGATTTCTCCCCAAACTCCTCATTCTCTCATCTTCTTCACCTCTCTTACTTCAAAACACCCAAAACCTCAAAAAATCTTCAATCTTTCATAAAACCATCAATTCTCCATCAAATTTTGTGTTCTTTAGCTTCAATCGAAGCCCATTACGTGCTCTTTCATTCCATCCAAACAAATTTCATCCTAGTTCATTCATTCTTCCGATCTGAGGTAACTTCACATGAACCCTAATTTTTCAAATTTGGGGTTTTTTTGATTTATGCTTCAATTGAGCTTATATGATGTATGGGTTGATTGTTTGTGTGATTAGAAACGTTATTCACTATCAATTGCATCTTCAATTTTGCTTGGTTTGTTGGTTTGAGAATTTTGCCTACTAGATGTCTATGTCTTAATGTTCATTGTTTCTTTTCCTTTCATTCCATGTGTATAGTTGTGCTTATTGATATGATAATGATGGACATGATGGTAGAACGCATGATTGATGAGTTTGAGGATTTTTGATGCTAGATATTTGGCTACTATGGTATGATTTGAACCTTATGATTTAAGGTTATTTGTTGCCTAGCATGAGCTTAATGTGATATGTTCCATGTCTAAAGATATGTTGGTGTGTTGCATTTTAGTTCTAGAAGTGGCTAGATTATACATGGAGGTTTTGAGGAGTATGATTGTTGATGTTATCACTCGTTTGTTTCACTCTTGCATTTGCATATGCATGAATCTGTTTTATGTTGTACAAGATACTACTTGTTGCTTGTAGGTACCATGCCACCACGTGACAAGAAGAAAGCTGGCTCGTCTAAGAGCAAGAAAGGCAAGGGGGAAGCTTCAAGCTCCCAACCTTCCCATGAGTTATTTGAGTTGTCTCTTTCTGCGATCGACGTCCGTTTGAGGCTCCAAGTAGAGCTTGCTCATTGTGGACGATCGACCATTCCTGATAGAAGGATTGAAATTCCGGAAGGCCATGCTAACCGACCGGGTTACAAGGTGCTCTCTCGTTTGGCAAAGAAGAGGAATTGGGGTTGGTTTACTTCCAACCATTTCAAGGGGTATGATAAAAGCCTTCTCCATGAGTTTTGTGTTTGATATACGGATCTTGAAGAGAAGGAGAGTGTTCTTGTTAGAGGCGTAATCGTGCCATGGACTCCTGCCTCAATTTATGATTTTATTCATATGGGGGAACGGGAGTTCACCGGAAGTGAACATTCTTATGTGTATTTGAGGGCTACTAGGGGGATTGGAAGTGATATCACAGATGTGATTTGCAACAGGCAATATGTGTTTCCAGACTCCGGGGCACAGCCAGGACGGATCCATCAGAGTGACCTTAGTCTTGAGGCTAAGGTGGTTATGAAATTTTGTATTTTCAACCTGATCCCTAGGATGAATGACACATGGATTCAGCCGAACTATGTTGAGCTCCTCTACTGCTTGTTGGGCAAGCATCGTATAGACCTCGGAAAGATCATGTATGAAGAATACGAGCGTCATTGGGAGAAGAAGAAGAAGCCCTTCATTTTTCCATGTTTCATCACGGCTTATTGCAAATATCATGGGGTTGAGGACATTGTTGAGGGGGATTCTGAGGTCGCGGCTCTTTCCCCTTCAACTATTGATGTGCAATTGAATAGGTATCGTATGAAGAACCCCACGGCTGCTGCTGCTGATGTTGAGGCTTCCCTTCGACAGAGTGATTCTGATGATGATAATGATGATGAGGAAGATGAGGATGCTATGGATACTGATGATGGAGCTGGCCGAGTTCCTATTCCGGATATTCCTTCTGTTCGTAGACCGCCACATGCACCGCCTCGAGCACCACATGGGTCTAGAGGTATTGAATTCTCTGATTTTCGGGCCTACCTCGATGACCGTTTCGGTAGAGTTGATGCTAGTGTTGCAGCCTTGAGCACTTTTGTCCAAGGGTTGCAACATAATCTTGATGGACACATTGCCCAACGCAACCGCGATTGGGAGATAGCTGAGGAGCATCACCGGAATGAGAGAGAGATAATGTGGGAGCAGCAATGGCTCATCCGTCAACAACATGAGGCCCTATAGCAATCTAATGATCTTCTGTCTGACATGTGGAGGGACTATTATGGGGATTACGATCCTAATAATTAGTCTTTTCACAAGTCCATTCTTGTATACTTAGCCGACCGAGGCCAAACCATTCGGTAACATCTAGTATCACTTCTTATTTACTCATTCTCTTTTGATAGGGACTAGCTTGAGTTTCATGAGGGGGGAGGGATGTGAACCATGATGTTAAGTATTGTTTGGCTTTATGATGTTGAGTATGGTATCTTGTACTTTGTTTGCATTTGCACGTTTACCGCTTTCTTAGTATTTAGTTGTATACACTACATTTCATCCTAGTATAGTTTTGCATGTTTTGTGTGGAGTTTATTGCCAAATTTTTTGAACTTTTTTATTGGGTAGATTAACTAATTATGACATTTGATCATGCGTTTCATCTCTATGAATTTGTTTGAGGTTTTTCTCGCTTGGCTTGTCACATTTATATATGCACTTAGTTAAGCTTGGTAGTCTCGACATCACTTAGTGGTGTTTTCTCTACTGTGGTTCACGAAGGCCTTTATAATAAGATGATGCATGTTAGAGTCTTGTGGTTGTTTTCCCGTGTAATTATGTACCTAAGAGGCAACAAGTCTTCACCTTGCTTTGAGATTGCTAAATGCCTAGGAAGGAGGTAGTGTGAGATTGTGTGATCCTTTGTTTGAAACCTATTCTAACGAATAGGTTTGGGGAGGGGATTATACCGTTATGATGACTTGTTTATCGATTTTGAGGGTTGTGAGTTTGTTTTCCTTTTTCGCAAAGTTTGTGCTCCAACCTATTCTTTCGAATAGGTTTGGGGAGGTCGTTTGTGAGTCATTGTAATTTCTTTTTCGTTGTGCTACTGCTGGCTATATACAAAAAAAAAAAAAAAAAAAGAAAAAAGGAAAAAAAAAAAAAAGAAAAGAAAAAATTCCAGAAAAAAGAAAAAATCTGGAAAAGAAAAAAAAGAAAAAAGAAAAGACCCCAAAAAAGCAAAGAACGGTCCAAAGGAAGCCAAAAGCAGTTTAACAAAGTGTTTGTCTCGTTTTTCAATTCATGTAATGTTCGTAATCGAGTTGTAAGTTTGTCTTTTGTTTGTTTGAGTGTCATCTGTTCTAGACCACCCTCGTCCTGGCATTCAGGAAGTGGTGATTAGTTTATGACTTTGCTTGAGAGATGGGTAGAATAGGGGAGTGTGAACTTTTAGGGAACCCTCCTTCGTGTGATGAGAGCCAGTATTGGTTCGACCTCTTTGAGGGAAAGTCTTAACTTGGTGAACATCAGTAAGTCCTCAGTTTCATAGGCACGGGACAACCATTCGTATTTTAACAAATTTCATTACGTTGTCACTGACTAGGTCCAGGTAGAGAATGTTACGAGAGACTATCTTGTTTAACATAATGCATATGTGAATGTGTATGAGTCAATCGAGGCATTCTTCAACCAATATCCATGTTATGATTTGTATGGTCATTGTTCATAAGTTTTTGATAGACTCAATAGATTAGTTCATTTCATTTGGCATGAGACTCCATTTTTTGTGTTGCATTGGTTTTTTGCATTAGAGTCTAGCTTAGTTGCTTGATGACAAGCAAAGGTTCGGTTTGGGGAGTTTGATGAACGTGTATTTTACACTTTCATTCGAGTCTTTTTCACCAATTTAGCTATCCTCTAGGTTAATTTAGCTTATATTTTAGTGCATTTTATTAGAATAGTGTCACGTTTCCCTTTTCTTTGCATTTTTCAGGTTTTAGGTGAAAAATGTGTTTTTATGGGCAATATTGATGAAGAGGACGAGGTTTTGGTGTTTCGAGGACATTCGTGGTGTATCTAGAAGGTTCCGGATGAGATTTGAGGCCTAGGAGACGAGTTTCAAGGCTTAAAGGTCACTAGAAGGCAAAATCCGAGTCCGAAAAGGAAAAGAAGACTAAAATCTCGCTGAAGTCGATCTGGACGTCCCAGGCGAACCGCCTGGGATGTGGGGCGAATCGCCCGACACCTGGGGCGGTTCGCCCCGGAGGTTTCCGTAACTATATATATGTTTGCCTATTTTTCTACGTTTTTCAGACCTCTTCACATTATTTTGAGAGACAAATTCTCCAGAGCCTTTTCGGGAATTATTAGCATATAACACACATTTTCTTATTGATTTGGAAGTTTTAGCATAGAGATTGGACATCTTTGATCTTCGATTCTTGCTTGTGAGTTAGCAATTCATCGGAGATTGACAACCTTCGTTGGTAACTTGTATCTCACAATTTTTCTACTTTTATTTATTTCATTCAACATGTTTTCATTCAATCTTGCTTTGATTCTTGTTGATTGCAATATGAGTAGCTAAATCTATCGTTGGTGATAGTATGTGATTTCTTAGCTAGGTTCTTGATTATGCATGAGTGGCTTCGCGCGTTTAAGACTTGATTTATTGTTTATTTCTTTGATCTATCTAAGCCATCTATCTTCGTAGTGTTGAATTGAAAGAAACACGTAGGACAATTCATGATCATAGATCTCTATACAAGTACTTCATGCATGATTATTACCCGTTGCTTTGAATGACCATACTATCACTGACTTCCATCATATTGATAAGAAAAATCTGTGCTTTGCTTGATTACTGATTTATAGTTTAAGTTAAATTTGATAAAGCTAGTTATAGTCCTTAGAGATCGACACTCGAGGTCATTTTACTTGTACACTACGTTCCTTGGTTTTCGTTGTAGTTGTGAATTACCTTTGGCTAAAAACAAATTTATTTGATTAATTGAGTCTGACAATCTCTTTCATCACAAACCACAGTAGAAATACCACAACAATTCCCCGAGCTCCATCTGGTTTATGGAGTTCTTCCTCGAGTGTAGGTACTCAAATCTAACCCAAGCGAGATGAAAACCTTCGTTCGGCAACTGACAGAACGAGGTAACAATACTTCTATCCATACAAGCATCAGAAACATGTCCATTCTCCCCACAAACTTCGCAATACATGTCATTCATGTATACCTACACACAAATACAATCAAGGAAGAGTAGTTCCGCAACAAAAGAAAAAAGCTAAACTAACATATATACAAAACTCAACCAAGAGTGCAACAAGAACACAAAGAGCACAGGCACACAAGGTAACCAAGAACATATTAGATAAGTTTGCTGAACAAGATAGGGGGAAAGAAATGAAGTAAGAAAATGAAATTGCTAAGAAACAAAAGTTAAACACTAACCAAAGGAGTTAAGTCCCCGGCAACGGCGCCAAATTGATTTAGTGCAGTGGTAAGATGTTCCCGAGTGTTGTTCTCTTAAGGACTTAACGTGGCTTTGTTTAGTGTGAAACAATTGCAATCAATCAACAAGTAAGTTTGTAAGAATTAACCAAACACTCATGCAACCAACACTTGCTAGAAGAAGATAATCGAGAAGAGAAAGATGTTGGTGGTAGCTTTGTGGTAATGATAAGCAACGAATCACGAATATGCTTTCAAGTTCAGTGCGTAAAAGCTTCGACTAAGTCTGCTAAGCAACCGTCTAAGTAACTTTCAAGACACACATCATGAAAGATCACTATCAATACTTTAGAGGTGCTTGTCACTAACACCATTTATCTAGCATGTTACAAATCACAAACATACAATCCCATAGCCTTGATTGACCAAGAGTGTGTCACAATACTCTATTTGAATGTATTTTATAGGCAACTATGGATCATAAGAAGCAATTTGCAGCAAGATTGAATCACAATCTCATGTAAGCATAAACGTAATTCATAACAATATCAATCACAAATTCTACCACCAACACAAAGGATTTAGCTATTCATAATCACAATGGAAAACATCACAATATATGAATTGTTATAGAAAGACATTTGATCAAACTACCAGACAAGAGATTGATACAAAGTTACCACCAAAGTTGTCACGATCCGGTGGTATTTGATGAAAACCTCTCTGTAGATGAAAATATCATGCAATCCTATGGCCAAATCTTCAATCTCTTGATGATAATCAAGCTTCTAGCTAATGGGTCTGAGCTATGGAGCCTCCAAGATCTCTCTAAAGCTTTTACAAAGTGAAAGGAATGAGGAAAAGTAACTGAAAATCGAGTTTAAATGCCAAAATCGTGATCTGGAAAAAAGTCAAAGCGGCCCACCTAGAAATCAGTCCAAAACCAGAATCTGCCCCAGAATCCAAGAGGCCCGCCTAGAAAACCCAAGCGGCCTGCTTGCCTTTAACTCGCTCTGCAGGGCTGATACGATGTCTGATCGGGATGTATAATATAGCGTTGGATAGCGCTTTGAGTTAGCTACTCGTGGAACTTGATTTGAGGTCAATCCAATTCCGTATGCAAATGTTAAGGCAAAAATGTCTATGCTATGTCAATCTTGCACACTCGAACGACTCCAAAACTTCCACCCGAACGTTTGAATTTGCTTCCAAGGTAAGGCTAAGTTCTCCAAAATGTGATTCTTGGCTTAACGCGAACTAAGGGCACTCATGAAAATATCCACGGAGATCAAGGAACTTCAACGGGGTCATTTTTCATCCAAAATGCTTCGTTTTTAGCTACAAAAACACTGTTTCGTACCTAACTGCCTAAAAATGCAAAAAACACAAAACGTGATACTATTCTACAAAACTAACCAAACAATCAAGCAAAAAGACAGCAAAAGAAGGCGAAAAAGACAAGATCAACGCGTCAAAAATACGTTCATCAGCTGCTCGAGCCTTACTTTGATCAGCCTTATCATTAGTGAACCATCTTGAGGGTCGGCCTCTTGAAGCTAGTCGGGACATACTGGTCGAGCCACACTCAGGTGACATACCTGGAAGTGTGGTCGAGCCCCTTGAAGGACGGCCTTTAGAGCCTCCGAGGGATATCCTTGGTGCCCCGGAGGGACGATCCTTGGGAACCCGGAGGGATATCCTTGGTGCCCCGGAGGGATATCGCCTTTAGAGCCTCGGAGGGATATCCTTGGTGACCCGGAGGATATCCTTTGTTGGTCCATTTAGACAACAAGTAGAGACTAGAGGGGGGGGGGAGGTGAATAGTCTTTAAAACTTTTTCGTCTTCTAAAACTTTCTCAACAAAGAGCTTTTACTTTTCAGTAAAGAGCTTATGCTGATACTTAACACAAGTTTCTCAGCAAGGTACTTAATACTTGTTCAGTAGTAAGTTTTGCTAATACTTAAATAATCAGAGAGCGGAAGTCTTTTGAAATTAAGTGCTTTTGCTGAAAGTAAATAGAGTAAGTAAATCACACAAACACTTTTATAGTGGTATCTGAGGGTGGCGTAATCCCTCAACTAGTCCACATTGTCCTTTCTAGGACTGAATTCACTAAGATAGATGATGAGATTCCTTAAAACACCTCTACTAGAATTCGAGAAACCAAAGCGCCCTTGCTTTGTTTCCAACCTAACCAGAGAACTATAACCTTGTTCACCACCAAACTTGGGACACTTATCAGCAATTTCTTGCTTGATTAGTTCCCCCTGAATTTCACGCATGTAAAATGGTGTTTTATAAGTTTGAGAGGTTTTGGGTGAAGATTACTTTATGAGATTAACTTTTCAGCTAATATCAAGCAATCTTAAGAAACTCAACTCAATAACTTTTCAGTTACAAGTATATTGTTTCTGGGTGTCAAGAATACTTCTTGTTTAGGAGAAAGAACACTTAACCAATTTCTTAGCTAAAGTTCTACTTCTTCACAAGTAGCTTTTGTTTCAAGCTTAAGACTTGGGTCGGATCTTTAGACAGTAGTAAGTTTAAGAAAGATGTGAGTTTGAAATCACAAGTGAATGTAAGATCACGTTGTTGACACACTTTCTTTCACTGCCTAAGGATCTCTATTTATAGTGATTTCTTGGTACCGTTTGAATTTTAAAATTCTAAGTCGGATCCAGAAAATGTGACTATCTTGCTATGAAGAAACTGTCAGCAACGTGTTCAACTTTTCAGAACGGCATGCTTTTCATTTAATGCTCTTTGACCTTTTTCAACGTTTGAAACTCGGAGCATAAATAAAAGTACTACTTCAGCAAGTAAGGTTACATGTAGTTACTTTAGTACGTTATACCGTCTCAGCAGACTCAAGCTTTTACACTTGTGTTTTCTGTTTTGCTGAAATGTGTACTTTAGTTAACTTTACTAAGTGCCTTATATAGATACAAAATCTCAGCAAACTTCAAGTCTTCTTGTCTTCAAATCTTCTGAGTGGTTCTTATACTTCAATATATTGTTTCAGCAAACAATGTTCATCATCAGCAAACGAAAAGAACCTATCTAGTACCTATACTAAGTCTTCATCAAACGTTCCTCTTTTACAATGTCCTTTAAAAATTCTAATTTCCTATGGACCTTAATAGTACTAATCACTGGACTGTTCTTAATTTAGCATGGTAATCTGTTCATCAAAATTACAAGTTTCCTAACAAATTTCCCCCTTTTTGATGACAACAATCCATGGACAAATTAATTGTTACCCTTTTAGAGGTTCCTGATGTTGAATAAATCAGTTGATTAATGCAAACATACTTGAATAATAAAACAGTAAACATAAATAGTTTGGATAATCAAAAACCAATAAGAGTAAAAAAGTTGATTGCTGATAGTTATCTTACAGTAGCAAGTTTTACAAGAAAGAGCAGAGATAACTATTACAATCTTTTACCCAAGGAAAGCTTTTAAAAGAATCTCTAAGCTTGTCCAACAGATGATTCTCTGAGAATATCTTTCACACTCTTCATGGCCGGGGTAGTAAATTCAACACTGTCCTTCTCGTAATCTTCAAGAAGTTTTCGGACTTCTAGTTGAATTATTCTTGAATTCTTACAGGCAGTATAGTGATGTGTTTCACCATTTAACTCTTTGTAGTGCAATACCCATAAGTGCATACCCCAATTGCTAGCATGAACCAACTGAGTGTCAGAGATTCCCTTGTTGGCATGAATCTTCCTTAACCAACGAATATCTTCTTCTTGATCCTTTGCAGTAAGATAGAAGTACTCATAAGGAATCAAGCCATATTTCCTTTTGGACTTGTTGGTCATAGGGTCATTGTAATAAGCAACATCCACCGGCTTGGTGAGTTCTGGTTTTTGTCTCATCATTTTGCTGATGGAGCTTCTTCTTACAAGGATTTCAGTATTCAACCATTTTGAAGCAATTTTCCTTGGGTAGGGAGGAGGATCCCTTTCTCTCTTTGCAACCTTGAGATCAATCCAAGTGTAAAGCTGATTCAGAACAGCAGTTGGAAAGAAATCATTAACAAGTAGGTCTTCCAACTTAAAAATCCAACAACCTTTGAGGTTTCTCACCACATTTTGAGTGGTTTCCTCGTTGATAGTCTTAGTGTATCCGATGCTAGTACCTACTGCAATGTCAGCAAGCCTTCTTGCTTCTTCTCTTTGTCTTCTTCTTCTTGACTTAGAATTTCCTTGATCCTTTGATGAGGATCTGGAGTCAGAAGAGAAGTGCTTAGACTGTCCAGAAGGAGTCAGAGCAGTGATAGGCTTGATATTGAGCACTTTGTTCAAAGGCAACTCATCATCATCATCATCATCGTCGGGGTAGTACCTGAAAGGACTCAAGAAACAAGTGAAAACGGGTGCCCAATGGTGAAAGAATATAAACAATGATGGAATTTGGGGTTATGGGGTCCAGGCGGACCGCCTGGTAGAATCTAAGCGGACCGCTTGGCAAGCGGTCGGCTTGGGATCAGTCAGGAGGCTGTTGGCAGAATTCCAGAGAATTCTTTCGACATCCAAGCGGTCCGCTTGGTGATTCCAAGCGGCTCGCTTGCCCTGTTTCCTCAAATTACACAGTTTTTTCAAACATTTACACCTAAGGGACCGAGACTAAGACAAAACTAAGCACGGCAAAAGGCACACATGACACAACTACGAAAGTAATAAAAAATAAGAAAACACTAAACTACATGCAAAGCAATACCACTAAGGTTATCCATTATCAAACGAAAACGAATCTCGTGCATCCGTTCCATTACTCCTTGCATCTTGGGAACCATGCTTGGCTCTTCTCCTTAGCTGCTCGAGCAAGTCCATGATTCCATGTAAACTAAAATTAACAAAATCAGTAAAATCAAAATCTAAAAAATAACTAAGGGAATCGGATGGAAAATAAAAAGAGAAAAAAGGATCAAAACTCCCTTGAAACTCGTCGGTGGGGACATGGACCAAAACTTAAGAGTCAAGATCAGGAATGTCTACAATAATAGAGTCTAAGCATGCCGGTTTAGAGGTACCAAAATCCTCAAAGACTAGCTCCTCAACCTCAAGACAACTCGAAACAAGGATTTCTAACTCAGGGGAACCAATGGATTCGATCGTCACCTCTTCCATGACTTCTTCTTCACCAACGATCTGAACATCCTCGATGATAGGTGTCTCAACATGCTCACTCTGTAACACCCCAAAACCTAAATAGGGAACGTTCGGTCGTGTATCGTGAGATGGGCTCACACCAACACGGAGCCTATCCTTTGAAATCCCCAAATACAATAGAATCAACTCGAATGGTAATACAGAGCAACTAAAATCCCAATACTTTAAATTACAATCTATACAAATCCACAAATTTACAAGCATCCGAGTTCAAAACTAAAACCACAAATTTACAATCAAACTACACTTAATAATCTTCCACGCCAAAATCCATGTATGCTCTATCCCGCTTTACTCCAACGAAAATCTTCTCGGACTTACACAACCAACAATACACTGAAACTGGGGGAGTAAGGGGGTAAGCTAATAACTCATGGTAAAGCTAATAACTCGTAAGAAAGTATCTTGACACTCTTACCGGATCAAGCATATGTTAATTTCAAAAAATATACGTATACATATATACACGATCCAATCACAAATACAAAACGATTTAGCATGGCATAACAAACGTAACACTGAGCTCGATCAGTCAATACACTATGGCCACACATACAGTGGTGGCACACCGTGCCGGCTTTAACACAAAACAATATGAAAGGATAACAGAACGATGGGAGATATCCAAAGCACGACAATCCCCTCGAAAGGGTCAAACAATTCATAGGCATATCGATGAGCAAAAACATACACTTGAATCCATGCTTTTAACAAAAGAGTTTTTCACACACGCAACAAAAGTTTGGGTTCACATGCTTGATCCTTCAAAAAGACATATTATACCAATACCCATAACTTGATATAATAGCCATACATTATTTATAAAATATTAAAACAATATAGAAAATAAGACCAAAAGCATCAAGACACCCCCTTAGCTCAAATTCCATATCACATTATGATTCTGCGAGAAACTACAATAATTATCACCAGTTTGCCGTCTTTCCAAAGTCTCGGATTAAACGCATCGAACATTTAATTTCCATGCGCACGTGCAAGTACCCCGTACTTGAGAATTAATATCATCAAATCAATCAAATCAATCCATGCATGCACCATACCACCAGGTATTACTTTTCCTCTTCTTCCTACTTGTCCATGAACCAAAACGCTCGAACTTCAATAATCTCTTTTGTTATTCTAATTTTGATGGCAATAAGATTTGAGAGATCATTAATCTCGGTCGACATAGCTATATATAATAAGCCGAACCTCTTCACCGACTTGAGGTTTAAAGGGCCTAAATTTCCGAATCCGCATCCAACTAAATTACTAGAGTCAAACATCGTAGGTCCGTACTAATTTATAAGTCCGTATAATAATTACCAATAAGACCCAACACTCCAATTCAAATCCAAAAAAATTTAATCCAAGTCAACCGCCAACTTAAGTCCATCTTAATTTCCGTTTCAAAAGAAGTAAAATTATTTACAATCCAAAACGTTTCGGGTTATTACATTCCACCCTCCTTAAAATAAGTTTTGTCCTCGAAACTTGATCCAAATATACCTCATTCTTCCACCCCAATAATCATATAAGAATCTGACTTTCTAAAATGATACGGGGTTTTACATCCTTCCCTCCTTTTAAAGAAGTTTCATCCTCGAAACTTAAACCACTACGCTACCACTGTGCCACTTCAATAACCAACCAATTTTCTAAACCAATAATCCATCACTTCATTCTTACAACCTCATCTCTGTCCAAAATAACACAACCAAAATTCATTTCATTCAGCATCCGCAACTTACACAAAACTGCATTAGCCTAGACCATATATGCACATTTGATCAACACCTTAATTGACCACTAATCCATCAATTAACTCATGCAATAACCACGTCCAAAACGCAATAACCATAAGAGAAAATACTAAGTGATGATCACCATATTATAATAGTACTTTCCTAAATCCAACTCTAGCAAGTAATCTCTCGGTAAAACTTTGGTCTAAACCCGACATGCCACACTTTCAAATTCCTTCACTTGAAATTATAACCTAATCACCACAACACTATAACCTCAAAATCTCAGTGATCAAATTACTAAATCCATCGAAACTCCCAACTAATTGAATCCTAACTCTCAAAAAGATCCAAACATAAGCTCCTCTAATTCAAACCCAAACACCCAACAGACTGAAGCCTAGCTTTTCTGATAAATTTAACCTTCACCTTCTCACAAATCAAACAAGAACACCCAAAAAGATTGAAATCTATGCTCTGATACCACTTGTGTAACGACCCGGCCCACTAACGGACCGAGACCTAGCCCAACGGGCCGGCAAGGTTACTCATGGGTGCTCTCCGGGGTGATATGCTGGCCCCACAGACCAACACGGGTTCTAATCCGCGCACTTTGTCCTCACTCGTGCGCGCACCGGGAACTTCCCAGTGGGTCACCCATTCTAGAATTGCTCCAGAGCAAGCACGCTTAACTCTGAAGTTCTTCTAGGTGGATTCCCGAAAAGAAAGATGCACCTTGTTGGTATGAGTAGCGTTCTCAACCCTTTTTAAGCCTCTGAAACCTGGGGCGTTACAATCACCCCCTCTTAAATTGTGCAACGTCCTCGTTGCGCGTTGTCCTGAGACCAACCATCCGTGCAGGATTCTAGAGGTGGCCCCTCCAGGCTCAAGAGGTGGCTCCCACCGTCGATACGGTGTAGCACTTTGCCCCAGATGGCACTTAGTTCCTGCAGTTCCGGATAGTCCCGCTCTGATACCACTTGTAACGACCCGGCCCACTAACGGGCCGAGACCCAGCCCAACGGGCCGGAAAGGTTACTCATGGGTGCTCTCCGGGGTCATATGCTGGCCCCACAGACCAACACGGGTTCTAATCCGCGCACTTTGTCCTCACTCGTGCGCGCACCGGGAACTTCCCAGTGGGTCACCCATCCTAGAATTGCTCCAGAGCAAGCACGCTTAACTCTGAAGTTCTTCTAGGTGGATTCCCGAAAAGAAAGGTGCACCTTGTTGGTATGAGTAGCGTTCTCAACCCTTTTTAAGCCTCTGAAACCTGGGCCCAGATTTCAGAAGCTTAAAAGGGTTGAGAACGCTACTCATACCTTCAAGGTGCACCTTTCCTTTCGGAAATCCACCTAGAAGAACTTCAGAGTTAAGCGTGCTTGCTCTGGAGCAATTCTAGGATGGGTGACCCACTGGGAAGTTCCCGGTGCGCGCACGAGTGAGGACAAAGTGCGCGGATTAGAACCCGTGTTGGTCTGTGGGGCCAGCATATCACCCCGGAGAGCGCCCATGAGTAACCACGCCGGCCGGATTGATCGGGTCGTTACAAATGGTATCAGAGCCTAGATCAATCCAAAACCCCGCATCGGGTGGACGGTTGGTAAAGGTTATTGTCAGTTTGTCACCCCCACCACTTAAGGCGCTCGACGAGGACGTCGAGGCTTTAAGGGGGGTAGATTGTAGCGCCCCAGATTTCAGAAGCTTAAAAGGGTTGAGAACGCTACTCATACCTTCAAGGTGCACCTTTCTTTTCGGGAATCCACCTAGAAGAACTTCAGAGTTAAGCGTGCTTGCTCTGGAGCAATTCTAGGATGGGTGACCCACCGGAAGTTCCCGGTGCGCACACGAGTGAGGACAAAGTGCGCGGATTAGAACCCGTGTTGGTCTGTGGGGCCAGCATATCACCCCGGAGAGCGCCCATGAGTAACCACGCCGGACGGATTGGTCGGGTCGTTACAACTTGTAACGCCCCAAAACCAAAATAGGGAAAGTTCGGTCGTGTATTGTGAGATGGGCTCACGCCAACACGAGCCTATCCTTTTAAGTCCTCAAATATAATAGAATCAACTTCAATGGTAATACAGAGCAACTAAAATCCCAATACATTAAATTACAATCTATACAAATCCACTAATTTACAACCATCCGAGTACAAAACTAAAACCACAAATTTACAATCAAACTATACTTAATAATCTTCCACGCCAAAATCCATGTATGCTCTATCCCGCTTTACTCCAACGAAAATCTTCTCGGACTTGCACAACCAACAATACACTGAAACTGGGGGAGTAAGGGGGTAAGCTACTAACTCATGGTAAAGCTAATAACTCGTAAGAAAGTATCTTGACACTCTTACCGGATCAAGCATATGTTAATTTCAAAAAATATACATATACATATACACACGATCCAATCACCAATACAAAATGACTTAGCATGGGATAACAAACGTAACACTGGGCTCGATCAGACCATACACTATGGCCACACATACAGTGGTGGCACACCGTGCCGGCTTTCACACAAAACAATACGAAAGGATAACAGAACGATCGGAGATCTCCAAAGCACGACAATCCCCTCGAAAGGGTCAAACAATTCATAGGCATATCGATGAGCAAAAACATACACTTGTATACATGCTTTTAACAAAAGAGTTTTTCACACACGCAACAAAAGTTTGGGTTCACATGCTTGATCCTTCAAAAAGACATATTATACCAATACCCATAACTTGATATAGTAGCCATACATTATTATAAAATATTAAAACAATATAGAAAATAAGACCAAAAGAATCAAGACACCCCCTTATATCAAATTCCATATCACACTATGATTCTGCGAGAAACTACAATAATTATCACCAGTCTGCCGTCTTTCCAAAGTCTCGGATTAAACGCATCCAACATTCAATTTCCATGCGCACGTGCAAGTACCCCGTACTTGAGAATTAATATCATCAAATCAATCAAATCAATCCATGCATGCACCATACCACGAGGTATTACTTTTCCTCTTCTTCCTACTTGTCCATGAACCAAAACGCTCGAACTTCAATAATCTCTTTTGTTATTCTAATGTTGATGGAAATAAGATTTGAGAGATCATTAATCTCGGTCGACATACCTATATATAATAAGCCAAACCTCTTCACCGACTTGAGGTTTAAAGGGCCTAAATTTCCGAATCCACATCCAACTAAATTAGTAGGTCCGTACTAATTTATAAGTCCCTATAATAATTACCAATAAGACCCAACACTCCAATTCAAATCCAAAAAAATTAATCCAAGTCAACCGCCAACTTAAGTCCATCTTAATTTCCGTTTCAAAAGAAGTAAAATTATTTACAATCCAAAACGTTTCGGGTTATTACATTCCACCCTCCTTAAAATAAGTTTTGTCCTCGAAACTTGATCCAAATATACCTCATTCTTCCACCCCAATAATCATATAAGAATCTGACTTTCTAAAATGATACGGGGTTTTACATCCTTCCCTCCTTTTAAAGAAGTTTCATCCTCGAAACTTAAACCACTACGCTACCACCGTGCCAATTCAATAACCAACCAATTTTCTAAACCAATGATCCATCACTTCATTCTTACAACCTCATCTCTGTCCAAAATAACACAACCAAAATTCATTTCATTCAGCATCCGCAACTTACACAAAACTGAATTAGCCTAGACCATATATGCACATTTGATCAACACCTTAATTGACCACTAATCCATCAATTAACTCATGCAATAACCACGTCCAAAACGCAATAACCATAAGAGGAAATACTAAATGATGATCACCATATTATAATAGTACTTTGCTAAATCCAACTCTAGCAAGTAATCTCTCGGTAAAACTTTGGTCTAAACCCGACATGCCACACTTTCAAATTCCTTCACTTGAAATTATAACCTAATCACCACAACACTATAACCTCAAAATCTCAATGATCAAATTACTAAATCCATCGAAACTCCCAACTAATTGAATCCTAACTCTCAAAAAGATCCAAACATAAGCTCCTCTAATTCAAACCCAAACACCCAACAGACTGAAGCCTAGCTTTTCTGATAAATTTAACCTTGACCTTCTCACAAATCAAACAAGAACACCCAAAAAGATTGAAATCTATGCTCTGATACCACTTGTAACGTCCCAAACCAAAATAGGGAACGTTCGGTCGTGTATTGTCAGATGGGCTCACGCCAACACGGAGCCTATCCTTTTAAATCCTGAAATATAATAGAATCAACTTGATGGTAATACAGAGCAACTAAAATCCCAATACATTAAATTACAATCTATACAAATCCACAAATTTACAACCATCCGAGTGCAAAACTAAAACCACAAATTTACAATCAAACTACACTTAATAATGTTCCACGCCAAAATCCATGTATGCTCTATCCCGCTTTACTCCAACGAAAATCTTCTCGGACTTGCACAACCAACAATACACTGAAACTGGGGGAGTAAGGGGGTAAGCTACTAACTCATGGTAAAGCTAATAACTCGTAAGAATGTATCTTGACACTCTTACCGGATCAAGCATATGTTAATTTCAAAAAATATACATATACATATACACACGATCCAATCACCAATACAAAATGACTTAGCATGGGATAACAAACGTAACACTGGGCTCGATCAGACCATACACTATGGCCACACATACAGTGGTGGCACACCGTGCCGGCTTTCACACAAAACAATACGAAAGGATAACAGAACGATCGGAGATCTCCAAAGCATGACAATCCCCTCGAAAGGGTCAAACAATTCATAGGCATATCGATGAGCAAAAACATACACTTGTATCCATGCTTTTAACAAAAGAGTTTTTCACACACGCAACAAAAGTTTGGGTTCACATGCTTGATCCTTCAAAAAGACATATTATACCAATACCCATAACTTGATATAATAGCCATACATTATTTATAAAATATTAAAACAATATAGAAAATAAGACCAAAAGCATCAAGACACCCCCTTACCTCAAATTCCATATCACACTATGATTCTGCGAGAAACTACAATAATTATCACCAGTCTGCCGTCTTTCCAAAGTCTCGGTTAAAAGAGACCAATCATTTTGAGAACATGCTCAGACATGTTCCCTCCTTCACTGAGCTTGCATCTGTGTATGTCTTTGATCAAATCAAATTCAACACTTCTAGCTGTCGTCTTAAAGAGCGACTCAAGATGCTTCAACATCTCATACGGAAACATGCTTTCATGTTGCCTTTGCAGCTCATTGCTCATTGCCGCCAGCATAATACACTGCGCGGATTTAGCATCCTCAAGATGCTTATCAGACCTTGCCTTGTTGGCTTGATTCCAAGCAGCAACCTGATCGGCAGTCTGATTTTCGGGGCACACGGAAATGACCTCGTCCAAGACGTACTCAATCTTTTGTACCTCAGCACCAAACGTATATTCCTGATCCAATATAGGAAGTTTGGTCCAGTTAAAATTTGCTTCTCCAAGACAGCACGGAGGGAGATACTCACCATATCTAATATCCTAAGGAGAAATAATATAGAACGAAAATAATAAATCAACTATTGAAATATTATTTCTAAATACACAGTCAACATAACTAAAGATCAAGGTCCGTTAGCTGTTTAACTCCCACTATTTTCACATATGCTTGCCCCCACAACAAACATACGGGTAATGTCCAACAAGTTACCGTAGTGGCCAAGATCCAAATCCATACTATGTCATACTCCAACGAAGGCTGGTCGCATAGCATAATATGACCGGTAGGACTAGTAAGACTATCCAATTGCGTCACGCAACTCTTGGTTGTTAAATCTAATTTAACCCGATGCCCTACATATTGTACCTATCGAGGTCGCTAGATACAATATGCAGTAAGTCATAACCATAGGCTTACTCTAATCCGACGATTACTGCGAGTCTGTAAGGACGAGGTCGCCAATACAAGAAAACGCAATGAAAGTTCAGAATTAAAGCACCCTATGGAAAGCATCTCAGAAATACATATATATGTGTATATATATATATATATATATATATATATATATATATATATATATATATATATATATATATATATATATATATATATTTCTGTACTTATATTGGTTGGGGCTTGTAGCTTGAGGGTTGTTATCAGTCATCTACAAACAAATAAGGGCGCCGCCTACCCATCATGCATGAACGGTCTACACGTAATGGATGCCGCCTATCCATTCTAGTTCTAAACGCGGTCAAGCACATAATGGGTGCCGCCTACCCATACATAAATATGCGGTCCAACATATAAGAGGGCGCCGCCTACCCTCGCATGCATAGCGGTCGAACGGAATGTAAAATTCATGGTATTTAAACATGCATTGTCAAACGATAGCACATAGAGCATATGAAACAAGTAGTAGCCTATGTGGATGACAAAAGACTTCATAATTTCATTATGAAAATTATAATCCCATACTTATAATCTCTATGAAATAAATGAAAATTTGGACTAGATTGAATAATCGAAAATTCTATTGACCAAGTAGCAATTTTCAAAAACCCGAAGGAACTTAATTGTAATTTTAAAAACCTTAGAGGTGTTAAATCTAAAATTCAAAAGTAGAAGGACTAATTTGCAATAAACAATAAATTGATAAATTACAAATAAGCCCTTTAACTTTATACTTATTAAATTTAACCCCTCTAGTTTAAAACAATTACAATTAAATCATATTTATATTCCAAATATAAAATTCAACCATCAAAACTTTCAAAAATTCGATTTTGGGTCCAACCCGAAGATATATATAATTTTTTTTTTTTTTTTTTTTTTTGAAAACGTGGGACGGGACCTAGTCCCGTCGCCCCGGTGCCCGCGGCCACGGGCGCCCGGCGCCGCGGTCCCGGTGCCCGCGGCACGCGGGCACCGGCGCCCGGCGCCCCAGCGCCCGGCAGGTGCTGCCCGCGGCGCCGCAGGCGCTGGGCGCCTGCGGCCGCAGGCGCCGGCAGCCGCCTGCGTCGCGCGGGCGGCGCTGTCCGAAAAAAATTATATATATATTTAATTTTTTTTTTTTTTTGAAAAAATATAAATTCTAAATTTATATAAAAAACAAAACTTTTGAAAATCGAATTTATCATAGAATCAATTGCATCCACATATCTACAAAATCATACAATATATATATACGTATATACGTAATCAATTAACCTCGCTCCGATACCACTGTAAGAAAATACGGTCAGAGTTACCCCTATGGTACGCAGCGGAATTTCAAAAATTTTCTTAACATACAGGTTAATTGATTATGCATATGTCGTATATATATAATCACGTCAATTAGAAGACTAACCTTACTTCCAAAGCAGCTTCCAAGTATTCGTAATAATCCGTTCTATCTTCTCCTTCGTCGAAGTCGAAGATATCTACAATGCTCCTTATATCTGCAAGACAATAAGAGTTAGTTTCCAGCTCCTAGAACCTCAACCTTGGTATCCACGGATGAACAGCCTATCGGAAGAATGCTAGGATATTCTTTATGTGACCAAGAAGACGGGGCGGCAATTCCTCCGGTGGTGGTGCGCGCGCGGGTGGCTAAGAGGAGGGGAGAGTTTTTATTTTCTCTAAGAAAACTGGGTAGAATGACTGTCAAAGTCTATGTCAAAAACTCTCTAATAGTCTACTATATATAGTAGTCAATCGAAGCCTAAAGCATAAGCAATTAGACTTCGTAAAGGAATAAGAATCTAATTCTTATCGCACAAGGAAACCAATATCAAGTCTAGATTCATTCCCAATCAAATTAAAACTCAATCAGGAAAATCTAACTTATCCCTTGGACTACTAGTAGAGGAAGGAGTCGAACTCCTTCCCCTACCCAGCTCCTGCGCGCGCGCTTCCTAGGGACAGTAGGTGGGTCCCAATTTTGGGACCCACTTATAGTTCTAAGGCAATTCAAACTCCAAGTAGATTTTGCCCAAGTGCATATGTTAATTCTAAATTAACATATCCTTTCTAATCAAACCTCCATTATATTTCCAAAATATAATCCTTAATTGTATTTACATAAAATACAATTAATTAGCCAATTCAATTAATAATTCCAAATCATTAATTGAGCCACCAAATATTATAATTAATTCCAACTCAATTATAATCCATCAATCACAATTAATTCCAAATTAATTGCGATTCCATCTTCAAGGATATTCTGATAGACTGAATCACCACATAGTGTGACCCATAGGGCCTCACCGTATTAAGCAAGTCCCAGACTAGGCAACATGGAATTCCTAGACGGTTCCATTTGCAATATTAATACGTGAGGACGTTTGAGAGGTTTCTCAAAGCTAACCCTTTCGTTGCGAAGCCTGTCGCGCTCAACGCAGCGATGGTAACGTCCCTTCATCTGACTTGCTCGAATGTATCTAGGATCGATGAAGTGTCTATCCCAATAATACATCCACGGGCGTCTCAGGGAGTTGTTGGTTAAGATATACTTATGACCATCATAATATATCATTTTCACTGGCCAGTGACTTTACCAACACAACTATGCAGACTACGAGCAGTGCTCTCCTGTGCTACACTTGAGAGATGAATCCTTCACAGAATCACTTATCACCCCCATTTGTATTAGCCATAATCCTGGATCGTGTCTTAGGTCAGCTGCTTATTCAGAGCTGACATCGACGGGTCCACCAAGGATATGGGGCAATAAATGTGATGATAAAGTCTTGTAAGTACAAAGGACGAATGGCATCACTTCGACAACTCACCGGTTCCCATAGACACGTCGGTGTAGAGTATACATCGATGGGAGTGTCCGGTGGGTACTTCCATTGTTCCATAAAGCTTCTTCGAACAACTATGCGCAGTTATGGGAACGTTTCTCGATTGTCCAACAATCCGTTCCGTGGCCGTGGGATCGACTCACACTTGCTCCAACAAGTATAACCTCCACGCATACTAGTCTTGTCAGGTTCATTCAGACCCCCACATCCGAGATAAACCACGACTAGGGAGAGTTTGGGATAGATGATAACTCACATAGCTCCCACTAACTGTGTGATCGGTCATCTATCCGAGGGGACATGTTTAATATCAATAAAGACAGTAATAAAGATATGACATGCTGCAGCCTGGTGTAATATAAATATGAAAACGATACTCAATAGTAAAAAGCAACAAACATATATTATATTACGTTGACCTGTGTAATAGTACATATATGCCCTCTATAAGGGCACCATGCCCTTAGTAAGGACTGTCTCTAGGATATATACACTATTAGGAAGCCTAGTACCCGCAAAAAGAAGAGATAAGCGCAGACAGGAGTCGAGTCAAAGACTTTAAACAATGACGCTATCCGGGAGGCAACCCGGAATTTTTATCGCTTTCTTTACTGCTTTTTTGCATGCATTCATTCTTGAACTATTTGCTTTTCGTATGCGAATTTGTTCAAATCTGTGTCGTATATGCTTATGTTTGAGTGATATTTTTCGAGTGGTTTTTTGAAAAAATTGGTTTCGGGGATTAAAACCGCATTTTCTGACGACAGGAACCGTCTCCCCGCATCGGGGAGCACGGGGTGAACCGCCCCACGTGGGGGGCGAATCGCCCCGTGTGGGGCGAACCGCCCCACGGCTCCAGTAGTTCAAAAATGCGGATTTCTTCCCCTTTACCTCATTTTCTTCA
This sequence comes from Plantago ovata, assembly GCA_028274465.1. Taxonomy (NCBI): domain Eukaryota; kingdom Viridiplantae; phylum Streptophyta; class Magnoliopsida; order Lamiales; family Plantaginaceae; genus Plantago; species Plantago ovata. The sequence continues at coordinate 61,529,981 of CM051456.1, forward strand.
TATTTCATCATTCCTCCTCCCCAAAAACCGAAAATCGCGATTTCATCTTCAAATCTTCATAACTTCTTCATTTCTTGACCAAATTTAGTGTTCTTTAGCTTAAATCGAAGCCTATTACATGATCTATCATCCCATCCGAACAGATTTCGTCCTAATGCGTTAGATTTCCAGATGTGAGGTATCATCCTAAGAACCCTAATTTTCGAATTTGGGGGTTTTCTATTTTGAGCTTCAATTATGCCTATTTGATGCTTGGGTATGTTGTTTGTGTGTTTAGAAGTGTTATTTACTATCAATTGCATGCTAAATTTTGCTTGGATTGTTGATTTGGGAATTTTGCTACTAGATGATATACCTTGTTATGCATTATGTCTTTATCTCTGATTTCTAGCATATGATTGTGTTTATTGGTGTAATGATGGTGGATTTGACGATAGAATGCTTAATTGTTGAGTATGAGGATTTATGATGATAGAGTTTTTCGCTACTATGGTATGAATTGAGCCTTGTTATCTAGGATATTGGTTGTCTAGTAAGAGCATGATGTGATGTATTGCATGTAGTAGTTACAATGGTATGTTGCATGATGGAGAAGCTAGGCTAGACATTAAGGTTTGGGGAGCTCGATTGTTGATTTTATCACTCGTGTGTTTCGCTCTTACACTAGCATATGCATGAGTCAGTTTTGTGTCATACGAGGTACTAACTCTTGTTTGTAGGAACCATACCAAGGGAAAGGAGCATTCCCGTATGATTGCTGTGAAGAATTGGAGAGGGATAGATTGCAACCATGTCAAGGAGGGTGACCTCGTTGGATGTGCGTTCGAGCCAAGGGGTTTTGCAACAACGTCGTGGATTATCCAAGAGGAGGAGCTAGAGTACACCTGGAGTAAGGACTCCTATGCCTATTCATGCACCACCGAAGGGACAGAAACCATTATTACGTCAGCAATCCATCACAAGGACTGCAAAGTTCGAGTGAACTGGAAGGCACCGGGACATTCACGCCGCAACGGATTCAATCATGAGTTCGAAGTTGCTAGAAGGTTCCGAAGCGCTAGCTTGGTTCCAATACATAATGACATGGGTGCCCGGCCCCTCGTTTGGGTACCCCTTGGCTGCCTCTAAAGGGAGCATCATATAGACATCGGTCGAATCAACGGTAGAGAATGTGGTCGACATTGGAAAAGATGGTAGAAGACTTCTGAGTATCCGAGCAGCTTACTGTAACCATCTCGTGGTGTAAAACGTTGGAGGGGGAGGTCCTGATACCACTACCCTTTCCCCTTCAACAGTTCACATCCTATTGGAGGGCTACAGGATGGAGGATTCCATAACAGCGGCGGCTAATCTTGAGAATTCTACTCGACACTACAACTCTACTAGTGAGGATGTGCATGACAGTAGTGACAATGAAGGGCCGGGAAATGATGATACTAATGGAGGAGTTGTTCCTATCCGGCCTATGATTGAAACTACCACGCATACCAGAAGACCTAATGACACCCTATAAGCTCCCGGAGCGGTCCCAATAACTCACAAACAGCATGCTCAGCCGACCGAGGCCAAACCATGGGGTAACATCTAGTATCACATCTTATTTCCTCATTTTCTTACTGCTAGGGACTAGCGTTAATTTCTTGAGGGGGGATGGGATTTAAGTGATCTGATGTTGTTAGCTTGGAGCTTGGTATTGGTAGGATGAGTATAGTACCTAGCATGCTTTATCCGTCTGCATTTGCATTTGCACGTTTACTGCTTTCTTAGATTTTTTAGGTTGCATTCACTACATTCATCCTAGGAAAGTCTTGCATGTTTTATATGGAGTTTATTGCCGAATTTTTTGAACTTTTTTATTGGGTAGATCAACCAACTATGCCATTAATCGTATGTTTCATCTCTATGAATTTGTTTGAGGTTTTTCTCGCTTGGCTTGTCACATTTATGTATTGCACTTAGTTAAGCATGGTAGTCTCGACATCACTTAGTGGTGTTTTCTCTACTGCGGTTCACGAAGGCCTTTATAATAGGATGATGCATGTTAGGGTCTTATGGTTGTTTTCCCGAGTAATTATGTACCTAAGAGGCAATAAGTCTTCACCATGCTTTGAGATTGCTAAATGCCTAGGAAGGAGGTAGTGTGAGGTTGTGTGATCTTTTGTTTATAACCTATTCTTCCGAATAGGTTTGGGGAGGGGGTTACACCATCATTAGACTTGTTTCTGTTTTTCATTTCCGTATCGTGAGTTTGTTTTTCTTTTTCCGTAAATTTTGTACTCCAACCTATTCTTTCGAATAGGTTTGGGGAAGTCGTGTGAGTCATTTTGTTTCTCTTTTTGTCTTGAGTGTCATCTGTTCTAGACCACCCTCGTCCTGTCATTCAGGAAGTGGTGAATAGCTTAAGACTTTACTTGAGAGATGGGTAGAATAGGGGAGTGTTAACTTTTATAGGGAACCCTCCTTCGTTTGATGAGAGCCAGTACTGGTTCGACCTCTTTTGAGGAAAAGTCTTAACATGGTGGAACAGCAGTAAGTCCTCAGTTTCATAGGCACGGGACAACCATTCGTATCTTAGCATGCTTCATTACGTCGTCACTGACTAGGTCCAGGTAGAGAATGTTACGAGAGACTATCTTGTCTTGACATAAGTGCTTATGTGGATGTGTATAAGTCAATCGAGGTATTCTTCAACCTATATTCATGCTTTGATTTATATGGTTTTTGTTCATATGTTTTTTGGTAGATTCAGTAGATTAGTTCATTTTATTTGGCATGAGACTCCATTTTGTGTCTTGCATGTTTTTTGCATTAGAGTCTAGCTTAGTTGCTTGAGGACAAGCAAAGGTTCGGTTTGGGGAGTTTGATGAATGTGTATTTTACACTTTCATTTGAGTCTTTTTCACCTATTTTAGCTATCCTCTATGTTAATTTAGCTATATTTTAGTGCATTTTATTAGAATAGTGTCACGTTTCCCTTTAGATTTTATTTTACAGGTTTTGGTTGAAAATCGAGGATTTCCGGGCAATTATATTGAAGTTGACAAGGAATTGGTGTTCCAGAAGCCTATTTGGAGTATCTGAAGGTTTCCGGATAGGATTTGGAGTATAGGGGTCGAATCTGGAGGTTAGAAGGCCACTAGAAGACAGAAACCGAGTACGAAAAGGGGAAGAAATCCAAAAACGCGTCGAAAACGCGGAATTCCGCGAGAAATTCTCTGGGGCGAACCGCCCCAGACGTGGGGCGAACCGCCCGGTGTGTGGGGCGAACCGCCCCACAGTATTTCGAGGCCTATATATAGTTGCTCAGTTTTCTCCGAAAATCATACTTTTCCAGACCTACTTTCTCACCTCTCTCTGTAGTTTTAGGTAGGGACTTCCCAGAGCCTGTTCTGGGGGTTCGTAGCTTAGGAGACACTTTTTCATAGTAGATTGGAGCTTGTAGGATCGCAATTCTTCGGAGATTGACAACCTTCGGTAACATTGTATCTTACAGTTTATTCTACTTATTTTATTATATCTTTCAACATGTTTTCTTCTATGATTTCTGTTGATTGCATGCCTATTATGAGTAGCTAAACTTATCGTTGGTGGTAGTATGTGAATTCTTAGCGAAGGGAAGATAATCATGCTAATGGCTATATCGCGCATTATACTCCGTGTTATTGCTTTATTTCGTTGATCAGGCTCAACCTAAATTATCGTATGTTGTATTAATTATTATGCACAATTGGACCCTCGTCGACCTGTACGCGAGTTTATCTTCGTAGTGTTGAATAATTACGGAACACATTAGGACAATAGTGATTGACTTGTCAGACCCATTATATTCGTAGTGCTTAATAATTGCAACAGGACATTAGATTGATCAAAGATCTCCATGCAAGACCGAGGAATTTATGCATGATTATCGACCCGTTATGCTTTGAAGGATCATACTATCACCAATCTCCATTATCTGCTAGAAACCCCTTTGCTATCTGTCTCCTGTTTTTATATTCTAAATTAGATTTGATAAAGCTAGTTATAGTCCTGAGAGAACGACACTCGAGTCGTTCTACTGCTACACTACGGTTTTCGTTGTAGTTGTGGATTGCCTTTGGCTTGATAACAAATATTATTTGCTGAACCGGAACCGACAAATCCGCGTTCATCAGCTTCCCTTGCTCCCTACTTGCTCCTCGGTCAATCAACTCTTGCATCTTTTGATGGGCAAGCCTAGTGCTCTCTTCCAATCGATCAAGCCTCGCCATAGTCTTCTCATAATCTTCTTCATAACGCTTAAGAAAACTTTGGGTGTGATCAACCATCTTCTGCAAGTAGAGCTGTCTTGACTTCGGTTGCTCTTTCGGAGCGGGATTTTCACAGTGATCATTACCATAGTTAAGCCTACTACGGTCTTGGTTAGGGCCATAAGTTTGGCTAGCCGGTGCGTATCCTTGATTGTTCCGGAATCCTTTTCTCCAAAATCCACCTCTAGGATTCCTACCATCTTGTCTGTAGCTAGCTTCTTGAGTACCAAATTCAGTAGCAAAGGCTTCCTCTTCGCCTCCTTGAACCCAATTGCCATCATCATATGCAAGCTCCGATCTACACATATAAGCTCCATGCCCATAGTTCTTGCATATTCGGCAAACTTCGTTTGACATAGCTGTTCCTGCGGAGTTCTTGAGGACTTGCTTCAGCTCGTTGGTAAAGCACTCGAATCGATCTCCATTCCCGTCATACATAGGGGCCTCTTGAGTAGGTGGAGCTTCAGGTCCACGTCTCCTAACCATTGCTCTTGGATCCTTGAATTGCGAACCCTTAGCAAGCCTTTCGAAAACCGCCCAGACGGCTTCCGTGGTTTCCTCCCAAATATTGCCACGACATTGGAAATCCACCACTTGTTGGTTCTCGAAGGTTAGTCCATTGTAGAAGTGTTGGACTAGATCCAAAAGCTCAAAACCACGGTGAGGGCACTTGTTCATGAGGTCTTGGAACCTCCCAAACGCGGTGTAGATGGTCTCATCATAATCTTGTTTGAACCCAGTGATTTGCGCGTTAAGCGCGGTAGTTAAGGTGTGAGGGAAGTATTTCTCCATGAAAGCTGAAAAAACCTTTTCCCAAGTGTCCAGCGATCCCGTCGGTAGAGAACTCAACCATGACTTGGCTCTGTCGCCAAGTGATGAATGTGTATTTTACACTTTCATTTGAGTCTTTTTCACCTATTTTAGATATCCTCTATGTTAATTTAGCTATATTTTAGTGCATTTTATTAGAATAGTGTCACGTTTCCCTTTAGATTTTATTTTACAGGTTTTGGTTGAAAATCGAGGATTTCGGGGCAATTATATTGAAGTTGACAAGGAATTGGTGTTCCAGAAGCCTATTTGGAGTATCTGAAGGTTTCCGGATAGGATTTGGAGTCTAGGGGTCGAATCTGGAGGTTAGAATGCCACTAGAAGTCAAAAACCGAGTCCGAAAAGGGGAAGAAATCCAAAAACGCGTCGAAAACGCGGAATTCCGCGAGATTTTCTCTGGGGCGAACCGCCCCTGACGTGGGGCGAACCGCCCCACACTATTCCAGACCTACTTTCTCACCTTTCTCTGTAGTTTTAGGTAGGGACTTCCCAGAGCCTGTTCTGGGGGTTCGTAGCTTAGGGGACGCTTTTTCATAGCAGTTTGGAGCTTGAAGGATCGCAATTCTTCGGAGATTGACAACCTTCGGTAACATTGTATCTTACAGTTTATTCTACTTATTCTTATTTATCTTTCAACATGTTTTCTTCTATGATTTTTGTTGATTGCATGCCTATTATGAGTAGCTAAACTTATCATTGGTGGTAGTATGTGAATTCTTAGCGAAGGGAAGATAATCATGCTAATGGCTATATCGCGCATTATACTCCGTGTTATTGATTTATTTCGTTGATCAGGCTCAGCCTAAATTCTCGTATGTTGTATTAATTATTATGCACAATTGTACCCTCGTCGACCTATACGCATGTTTATCTTCGTAGTGTTGAATAATTACGGAACACAATTGGACAATAGTGCTTGACTTGTCGGAATCATTATCTTCGTAGTGCTTAATAAGTGCAACCGGACATTAGATTGATCAAAGATCTCCATGCAAGACCGAGGAATTTACGCATGATTATCGACCCGTTATGCTTTGAAGGATCATACTATCACCAATCTCCATTATATGTTAGAAAAACCCTTTGCTATCTGTCTGCTGTTTTTATATTCTAAATTAGATTTGATAAAGCTAGTTATAGTCCTGAGAGAACGACACTCGAGGTCATTCTACTGCTACACTACGGTTTTCGTTGTAGTTGTGAATTGCCTTTGGCTAAATAACAAATATTATTTGATCGAATCGGGACCCGACAAATCCTCGTTGATCAAATTGGCGCCGTTGCCGGGGACTATACTCCTTTTTTTCTGTTTAATTTGGTTATATTTTCAACATTCAATTCCTAATTCTATTAGTTTTAGTTTTCCTTTTTAATCTCTCTCTGATACTGCTTTCCTAGTCTGTTACAGATAGTGTATGCCACACACACAATCTAGGGGAACACCGCTTGCTGATTCAATTGCTGAGATCGACAGAGTCTACCACCAAAGAAGGCGACTACTTCAAAGGCGTGCACTAGAGGAAATAGAGGATACCGATTTCTCTGAATCTCTACATAGTCTTTTCAAGAAAATCGACGGAATGGCAGAAGCTAGACCACTGAAAGCATGGGTTCAACCCACCAAGGATCGTATGAGGGGACCGACGATTGTTCTTTCGTGTGCAACTCGAGATCTGGAAATCAAGAACCACGCATTCCAACAACTTCCGAGGTTCTATGGCTTATCAAGGGAAGATGTGATGGGGTACTTGCACGATATCGATGATTTCGTCAATCAACTCCCACGACCCGGAGCTGAAATAACAACGGACGAGTTGAGGATGAAGGTTTTTGCTATGGGACTTGGCGACAGAGCCAAGTCATGGTGGAGTTCTCTACCAGCAGGCTCGCTGGACACTTGGGAGAAGGTTTTTTCAGCTTTTATGGAGAAATACTTCCCTCACACCTTGACTACCGCGCTAAAGGCGCAAACCACTGGATTCAAGCAGGACTATGATGAGACCATCTACACCGCGGTTGAGAGGTTCCAAGATCTCACGAACAAGTGCCCTCACCATGGTTTCGAACTTTCTGACCTAGTCCAACACTTCTACAATGGACTAACCTTCGAGAACCAACAAGTGGTGGATTTCCAATGCCGAGGCAATATTTGGGAGGAAATCGCAGAAGCCGTCTGGGCAGTTTTCGAAAGGCTTGCTAAGGGTTCGCAGTTCAAGGACCCAAGAGCAATGGTTAGGAGACGTGGACCTGAAGCTCCACCGACTCAAGAAGCCCCTATGTATAGGGGGAATGAGAATCAATTCGAGTGCTTTACCAACGAATTGAAGCAAGTCCTCAAGAGCGCCACCGGAACAACTGTTTCGAACGAAGTATGCCGAATATGCATGAACTATGGGCATGGGGCTCATATGTGTAGATCGGATCTTGCGTATGATGATGGCAACTGGGCTCGAGGAGGAAGCCTTTGCTACGGAGTTTGGTACTCAAGAAGTTAGGTACGGACAAGACGGTAGGAGTCCTCGAGGTGGATTTTGGAGAAGAGGATTCCGAAACAATCAAGGATATGCACCAGCTAACCAAACTTAAGGCCCTAACCATGACCGTAGTAGGCTAAACTATGGTAATGATCACTGCGAAAACCCCGCTCCGAAAGAGCCACCGAAGTCGAAGTCGGCTCAACTGATGGAGAACTTGCAAAAGATGGTTGATCACACACAAAGTTTTCTCAAACGTTATGAAGAAGATTCCGAGAAGACTAGGGCAAGGCTTGATAGGTTGGAAGAGAGCACTAGGCTTGCCCATCAAAAGATGCAAGAGTTGATCGACCGAGGAGCAAGTAGGGAACAAGGCAAACTGCCTAGCAACACTGAGAAGTCGAATTCCATTACATTGGCTGGTGATCTACCTGACGAAATCACCATCAAGAAGGTTGCTAAGTGCGAGTGTTGCAAGAAGGAGGAACTTCTACAGGCTAAGGAAGAAGAGAAGGACCTTGGTTCTGACGTAAGTGATGAGGAGCAAGAGGATCCCGAACCACTCCTTAAAAGTTTCGATGTTAAGGTAGGGATTGGTGAGCTTGAAGATGTCCGTTCCACACTAGACACGAGATCCTACTCAAACATACTCCCTTTAAATGTGTTTGAAAAGAGTAGCCTTGGAAAACTATGTGAGCATAGGGCTATTGTGCAACTGGCGGATGGATCCTTCATGAGACCCGAAGGCGTTGTGAAAAATGTGTTGGTCAAGATTGGTGAAGCTTCTGTATACACCAATTTTGTAGTTATGCCGGCGTCTGCACCTGGAACGGGGGATGTCATACTCTTAGGGCGAACGTTCTTGACTAAACTACGCTCCGTGATGGACATTTACCAAAGAACTTGCACTATTGAAGTGGATGGCAAGCAACACGTGTTGAAGGCCATATCTGATCCACCTGATCCGCCTGATATTTCTTTCACTACTCACTATTGTGGTCTTGCAGCCTATATTTTTTCTTATTCACAGGTTCGTGGCATGGAGAGGAGATCTATGAAGGGGAAGCCTAGTACCCGCAGAAAGAAGAGATAGGCGCAGACAGGAGTCGAGTCAAAGACTTTAAACAATGGCGCTATCCGAGAGGCAACCCGGAGTTTTTATCGATTTCTTTACCGCTTTATTGCATGCATTCATACTTGAACAATTTGCTTTACATATGTGAATTTGTTCATTTCTGTGTCGTATGTGCTTATGTTGTGTTCGAGTGCGATTTTTCGAGTGATTTTTTGAGGAAAATGGTTTTCGGGGACTAAAAACCGCATTTTAATTCGAAACGATCGTCTCCCCACCTCCGGAGGTGGGGGGCGAATCGCCCCACGTCCTGAGCACGCGCGCGCGCTCCGGACGTGCGGGGCGGTTCGCCCCAGGCGTGGGGCGAATCGCCCCACGGCCTGCAGTATTGAAAAAACGGGGATGCTCCCCATTTTTCCTCATTTCTCTTCTCCTTCTTCACTTAAACTCAAAAAAATCCTCCATTTTCACAAAACCTTCAAACCTTCATAACTTCTTCATCTTTCCATCAATTTGTGTGTTCTTTAGCTTCAATCGAAGTATGGATTGAAAATATGCTACATCCTTGAACACTTCAAGATTCAGCTGAAAAACCCATTGTCGATTAAGAAATCAGTATGCAATGTGGGAAGAGCCTTCTACAAGCAGAATGGACCTAAGCTTGCTGACAAGAAGTCAAAGAAGACAACAGCTGCAAATGTTGTCAGTGTTGGTCAGCAAGACAGGTATACAACAGCTGCAAATGTTGCTGAGACTGATAATCAGTCCATGAATGCAACTGCTGCAGATGGTGATCAACAAGGTAAGCGTGCAACATCCGTTGCTGAGAATGCAACAGCTGCAGATGTTGCTGCTGGAGCCACTGCGGTTGCTGAAACCAATGCACCCAGTGAAAAATCTAAGAAGAAAAAGAGGAAAGCTGTGATGACACTCAAACTGCAGCATCATCAGCTGACCCCATTCCCAAGAAGAAACGGACAAAGACTAACCCAAGAAAGAAAACAACGGCACGTAAGTCCGTTCCAATTGTCCATGATCTTTCAGATGATGCTCCAGTGGTTGATGAAACGCAAGCCATTCCAGTAGATGTTGTTGAAGTGTTTGCAGAAGCCTTCAACAATCAACCCAACGTTGATACATCTGCTGAAATAAGACCACAAGGAAGTGGAAATGAAATTCCTGCCCAAATCCCCGATATCTACATTATAGATAATCCTGATGACAACACTCTGGAACCAGTAAGTGATATTGCTGAAGAATTGAGAAAAGCGGCACTTGCTGACAATGTTGCTGAAAAGATGGTTGCTGAACAAGCAACTCATCAAGTTGCTGAAGCTGAAATTGCTGAAGAACCAGTTGCTGAGACTGCAATGGTTCAAGTCCTAGAGGTTGCTGAAACACCACTAGAGACAGTATTCGACGACGCATCTCGTGATGCTGAGAATATTAGACCAAGTTCACCAATAACATCTATTGACAAAGTCCAACTGGTGCTGACATACTTAAGCCAACAAATGGATTTGGAGATTGATGACAACTCCAACAAATCAATAGACATGTTCATGACAAGCAGTGAACTTAAAGGTCAAGATGTCTCTGCTCAACTTGTCAATTCAGAGACAAGGGAGATTGCTGAATATGCACAACTTTCTCAAATAGAGCAAGAAAAGAAGTCTGCTGAAGAACAAGTCCCAAATAATGAAGATGTTGTCATTGCTGGAAGGACTGAGTCACCACCTGCCCTTCATCAGCAGGTAGTTAATTCAGACATAATCAAAACTTCACTATCTGAAACTCTATCTTTTGCTGATATCATTGTTTCCTTACAGACTTCTCAAGATACAAGTCAGAAGATTGCTGAAACTTCTGCACCAGAATCCACAACTCCTGTTCAGCAGGTAGATGAAGTTTTTGGTAAATCTACTAAGTTTGACAACTTAGTACTTGTATCTAACTTAAAATTATTTCAGGATGAACAATTCAAGGGTTCTGATCAAGCTCTTGAAGCAATGGAAATAGTGCCAGCACAACAAAGTGTGCAACATGAGCTTGCTGAACTTCAGCAGGTAAATCATGTTCCAGTTTTAGACTCTAAAACTATTTTCCAAAATCTTCCTGAATTTAATTTTATTCTTTTTCAGGCTAAAAAGGAGACCACTGAAGTGGTTCACATCACTGAAGATTTGGAAGTAAGTTCAGAAGAACTTTACTCGAACTTCAAAAAGAATACCTTGACCAGAGTTGCTAAATCTGTTAGCAACTGGCAGCGGTACAGAAGGATGGATTTCTCTGATCTTCACCTTCATCTGTCCAACGAGAAAAAGAGAATCTCTTTACTGAGACTCGAGACTTTTGTACATTCTATACTTCCAGAAGAGCTGACATATTCTCAGCTAATGAGCTCAAGTCTGATTGCTCTAATCAGAGAAAATATGAAAGCTAAATTCAAGAGTGCCTCTCCAGCTGAACAAGCTGTGATGCTCAAGGGTTCTTTTTTACCCGTGGTGGCTGATCCCCACAAAATCAATGAAGAAGAGGAAGTTACTAGTGTTGCTATGTACAAACATCTCTAGTTAGTTATACTAACGGACGATGATGAAGAAGAAGAGGATGAAAATATCCCAAAGGATACCAGTGATGATGATGAAGGAAAAGATTCCAAGGACAAAAAGGATGATGATGATGACAATCAAGGTCCTAGTCCTGATGCTGGTGGAGTTAAGCTAACAATTGTTGAGACTGAACATCAAGTTACTGAAAATCAGCAAGCTGACCAAACTCCCAGTCAGCATCAAGAATCCACTCCTGCTCCTGCTGAGACAAGTACTCAAGCAACTGAACAAGTTGTTGAAACTGAAGAAGAGTACGCCAGAAAGCGTGCTGAATGCAATTAGGCAAGTCTAAGCTTTCTGATATCGAGTTAGCTTTACTCGATGCCAAGGTCACTGATCCAAAACTGGATGATGAAGATATGGATGAAGATTATCAAAGAGCACTCCAAAATAGTCTACAGATTCATGCTAGACATACACAGAATCTAGACATTGCTCAATCTTCAGGAGTGAAGAACACGGAAGTCCCCTCCCTTCCACTTACTACTGGTGAAACTCCAGTTGTTGTGTCAAAAGAGTGGCCCTCAGCAACCACTCAACCACAAGTCACTGAAGCTAAAGATTTAGGAACCAAGGTTGCTGGCCTTGATGAATCTGATGACGAAGAAGATCTTTAACTTCTCAGCAAATGAAGAAGAACTGGCAAAGAAAATTGAACCCACAAAGGTTGCAATTCCTCCTCCATCTCTCGAACATGATGAAGGAGATGTTGAAAGAAGTCGTTTGCTGAGAAATGATGATCAATTCGCTACTGAGATCAAAGCTCATTCACTCACTCCCTCTCTAGTGTCGTTCCCTAATATTGAGGATTTTACTCCAAGAATTAAGGCACTTATGGCTGTTGACAAAGCATGCCAAGAAGAGGATGATGCATTGTGTGCTGAGAGTCCGCTTGATATTGGCAAGATATTGGCTACTGTGCTGAAACGCACTACTTCTCTTACCATAGATCAGAAAGACATAAGTCTACACCACAAAAGCTATGAAGAAGATGTCAGTCAAGCACTCAAACTGGCTAAAACTGCATTGAAAAAGGCTCAGACTTTCATTGAGGAAAAAGTCGACAATGAGCGCAGACATGAGGAGAACTTGGTGAGTATTAAAGAAGAATTGTCCAAGCTGACTGCTGATCAGCAAGGAATAATTCTCAAATACAACAACTTAAGTACTCTTGCTGAAAATTGCAATGAGTTTTTCTCTCTGCACATTCAACAAATGATGCAATCCATGTCTAAGGGGGAAGATAAACAAAGAAAATCTTCAAGAGCAAAGAAAACCCCTGCTGAAGCGCCATTGATATTGCCTAGTCCACCTCCCAGAGAACCTCTTGCTAAAAGAGAGCAAAGTTCAAAGAAACGAGCTGAAACAGATTCTGAGAGAAATTCAGCAAATCCAAAAAGGAGAAGAATATCTGTTGAAACTCAAGAATACTGTCACACTGAAAGTCATCATGATCTGAATGAAGATGATGATAATGATGATGACCAAACAATAGCTCAAGCAATAAGAGCTAGACCAATTACAGCCTTAACTCCTTCTGTCCATTCCAAACACTTCTCTTCTGATTCAAGATCTTTCGCAAGAGATGAAGAAAATGCTAAGTCAAGAAGAAGAAGGCAAAAACAGAAAGAAAAGAGGCTAGCCAGCATTGCTATTGGTTCTGGCATTGAATACACAAAGACCAGCAATCAGCAAACAACTCAAAATGTGATCAGAAACCTACATGGTTGCTGGGTCTTAAAGCTGGAAGATGTGTTGGTCAATGATTTCTTTCCAACTGCTGTACTGAATCAAATGTACACTTGGATTGACTTAAAAGTGCAAAGAAAAGAAAGGGATCCTCCTCCCTACCCAAGAAACAATGCTGCAAAATGGCTGAATCTCGAAGTCTTAGTAAGAAGAACTTCTATCGGCAAGAAAATGAATCAAGAGCCCGATTTAAACAAGCCGATTGATGTTGCTTACTACAGTGATCCTTTAACCAAGAAGTCAAAGAAGAAATATGGCTTGATTCCTTTTGAGTATTTTTATCTCACTGCCAAGGATCAAGAAGAAGATCTTCTCTGGTTAAGAAAGATTCATGCTAACAAGGGAATTTCAGATACACAACTTCTCCATGCCAGCAATTGGGGCATGGACTTGTGGGTACTTCACTACAAAGAAATGAATGGTGAAAACCATCATTATACTGCCTGCAAGAATGCAAGGATTATTCAACTTGAAGTCCGTAAGCTACTTGAAGATTACGAGAAGTACTGTGTTGAATTCTCTGCGCTTGCTGAGAAGAGTGTAAGGGAGATTCTAAAGAAATCTTCTGCTGGAATAGCTTAAGTCCCTTGTAAAAGCTTTGTTTGTTTTTGTTTGCTGATTTTTGTAGTTATCTCTGAACTTTCTTGTAAACTTACTGAAAGATAACTATCAGCAATAAGCTTTTGACTCTTATTGGTTTTTGATTATGCAATCTACTTTTGCTTACTGTTTTATTATTCAAGTATGTTTGCTTTATTCAACATCTGAAACCTCTAAAAGGGTAAGAATTAATTTAGCCATGGATTGCTAACATCAAAAAAGGGGAAATTTGTTAGGAAACTTGTAAATTTTGATGAGCAATTAACCATGCTAAATTAAGGAAAGTCCAGTAACTAGTACTCTTAAGGTCCATAGGAATTTAGAATTTTAAGGACATTGTAAAAGAGGAACGTTTGCTGAAGACTTAGTGTAGGTACTAGTTAGGTGCTTTAGTTTGTTGATGATGTACTTTTTTTTTTACAAATGAACTATTGAAGCACTAGAACCGTTCAGAAACTTGAAGATTTCGAAGACTGAAGACTTAAGAAGATTTCTGAAAATGGTATCTACAAAGGCACATGTTGCTCAGAAAGTGGAAATTTCAGCAACAGCTTGCATAAGTGAAAATCTATATGACAGAGTAGGTTGTTCTTGCTGAAACTGAGACTGACTGCTTGTTGAAATACATATGTGACCTCCTTGCTGAAAGTACTTGCATTTGCGCTCCAACGTTCACATTTGAATTCATTCAAATAAACATTAAATGCAAAAGTAAGCATGCGAAGAACATGAAGACTAGAAGACAAATGAAGGACGCTGCTGAAAGTACAAAAGCAAGATAGTGACATCTTAAGGAAAAAAGCCTTAGAATTTGAAATTCAAACGGCTCCCTTGATTCACTATAAATAGAGGTCATCTGGCAAAGAGTTGAAGTGTGTCAACAACGTGATCAAACTCTCACTTGGGCTTGAACACTCATCTTTCACACTCTTTACTGCCTATTGATCCGTTCCAAGACTTAAAGCTTGAAACAAAAGCTACTTGTGAAGAAGTAGAACATTCACGGCTAAGAAATTAGTTAAGTGTTCTTTCTTTCGAACAAGAACTAGTCTTGACACCAGAACCAACTTAACTTGTTTACTGCAAAGTATTCCAAGTTTTGTTTCTTAGATTACTTACTATAGCTGAATAAGTTATAATCAAGTCATCTCATCCCAAACCTCTCTAACTGATAAACACCCTTTTTCAGGCGTGAAATTCAGGGCGAATTAATCAAGCATAGTGTTGCTGATTATAAGTCCCAAGTTTGATGGAGAACAAGGTTTCGTTCTCTAGTTAGGTTGGAAACGAAGCAAGTGTATTTTGGTTTCTGAAGTATCGTTCTAGATAGGTGTTGTAAGGAACCTCAAACTTATCTTAGTGGATTCAGTCCTAGAGAGGACAAAGTGGATTAGTTGAGAGATTACGCCACTCTCAGATACCACTATAAAAAGTGTTTGTGTGATTTACTTTACTGCATTTAGTTTTCAGCAAGCTTATCTATATGTACACTGTCACTCTGCTCACTTGCTGAAACAAGCCCTTACTGAAAAGCACTTATTGTATAAAGACTTCCGCACTCTGTTTTTAAAGTACCAGTAAAACTCGTTACTGAAAAGTAACTAGTGGTTGCTGAGAAAGTTAAGTATCAACAAACTCATTACTGAAAAGTAATAAGCTCTTGTTGAGAAAGTTTTTAAACGACGAAAGTTTGAAAAGACTATTCACCCCCCTCTAGTCTTTTCTTGTTGTTTAAAGGGACCAACAGAGGCATATTATCATACTACAATTGGCCCGTGCGTATGAAACCGAGGGCTTACTACTGTTCACCAAGCGAGACTTTTCCTCAAGAGAGGGCGAACCAATACTGGCTCTCATCAAACGAAGGAGGGTTTTCTAGAAAGATAACACTCCCCTATTCTACCCAGACTCTCAAAGAATGAGTCTCTTTCAACCACTTCTTGAATGGCAAGACGAGTGTGGTCAAGAACAGGCCTTGGACAAAGGCGAAACAAAACAAAATATAGAATTTAAACCTCGGTAACTTAACAAAAGAAAAATATTTACATGACACTTGACACTTTACAAAGACTGCTTTTTGGCTTGCAAGGACCCTTCTTTTGCTTTTTTGGGTCTTATTCTTATTTTTCTTTTCTTTCTCTTTTTTTTTCTTTTTATTTCTTTTTCTCTTTTTGTTTCTTTCTCTTTTTGTTTTTTCCTTTCTTTTCTCTCTTCTTTTTTTTTTTTTTTTGATATATATATATAAGCAAGCAGCAGTACTTAACAACGAAACAATGAAAAACACCTCCCCAAACCTATTCGAGAGAATTGGTTTGAGCACAAAGACGAAAAAGAAAAAGGACAAACTTTACAAAGACGCATCCCCAAACCTATTGGAAACAATTCATTGGGATACCAAACAAAAAGAAAAAGACAAACTTTACAATGACTCTAAGCCGAAAGACAAGTCAACAAAGCAACCCCCTCCCCAAACCTATTCGATAGAATAGGTTTAATACAAGGAATCGCACACCTCACACTACCTCCTTCCTAGGCATTCGACAATCTCTAATCGAGGTGAAGAATTTATCTCCTCTTACGTACATAATTACGTTACAACAGAGATTCTAACATGCATCATTTCATAAGGCCATAGTGAACTGCAGCAGAAGAAACACCACTCAAGGTGATGTCGAGACTACTAAGCTTAACTAGTGCACATGAGAATGTGACAAACCAAGCAAGACAAGCCTCAAACTACTTGCAAAGTGATGCAACATATGATCAATGGTCATAAACACTTAGTCTATTCAATAGAAAAGTTCAAAAACTTGGCCATAAACTCCACACACAACAACGTGCAACGACTAATCTAAGGATGATATGCATGCAAAAATTGAAAAAATACGACAAATCACTAGAAACTTGAGCTAAAAGGTATGCACGAACCAACAGAGCACATAGTACTGAAAATCCAATAAGCCCTCCCCAAACCTAACCTTTTGCTCGTCCTCGAGCAAAGAAGAGTTGATAAGAAAGGAAAAATTAGATTGATAGAACACTTCCCTGAGATAAAGGTTCGTGTCCAACTCCTAATGAAGAGTAGTACCTGAAAGGACTCAAGAAACAAGTGAAACGGGTGCTCATAGGTGGAAAAAGGGAAAACAAACTGGAATTCGGGGATACAGGGCCAAGTGGGCCGCTTGGCAGTGTCCAAGCGCACCGCTTGGAACCACCCAAGCGGGCTCTTGGAATCTGACAGAATTATAGAGACTTTGCCAGTCTCCAAGCAGCCCGCTTGGGATTTCCAAGCGGCTCACTTGACTCTGGCTTAAGTTTCTGGAATTTTTCCAGTTTCCAAGCGGACCGCCTGGAATTTCTAAGCGGGCCACTTGTCCTGTATACCCAAATTCTATATTGTTTTTCACTTTTTGTTACCTAAGGCACAAAAACAAATGCATGCGGAATGAAAAACAAGAAATCTATCTAAAGAAAAAGAATCTAACTAAATGTAAAACTTTACCACCTCGGGTTGCCTCCCGAGAAGCGCCTTTGTTAACATGTCGTTGGTTCGACTCTTCAAGGCTCAATTGGGGTTGAATTCAATTTGGGTACTAGAGTTCCCCATCAACGCCCTCTTCAATCGGTGAAATCCCTGCACATTTGAACGAAGAAATAGAGGACCAAAGTATCCTATAAGTTTGTTAGTTCAAGTCTTATCAACACATGAATTAACAATGGCTCGCAACGTGTGTCGCTTACCATCTACCTCAGAACTACATGTACGATGGTACATGTCAATCACCATGTGCACCTTATTGATGAAGGCTCTTCCCAACAGGACCACATCCTTAAGCTTGGCTTCCGTAGTCGGCATGACTATGAAGCTTGTCTTCACCTCAACACCAACAACTCTCACAACCAAGTCCTCGAGAACTCCCAAAGGTCTCCTCATAGACCCATCAGCAAGTTGAACCATAGCTTTCAT
Source organism: Plantago ovata (assembly GCA_028274465.1). Taxonomy (NCBI): domain Eukaryota; kingdom Viridiplantae; phylum Streptophyta; class Magnoliopsida; order Lamiales; family Plantaginaceae; genus Plantago; species Plantago ovata. The sequence goes on from CM051456.1 coordinate 61,547,575, forward strand.
TGGCTTCAAACTAGTCAACCGGGACTCTTCATACACGTTCATTGTTAAGACATTGACTCCAGCTCCCGTGTCTGATGAGTCGTTTTTCACTAATTAAATTTGTTTATAAGCCAAAGAGAACTTATCACTACACAAATTAGAGTGCAATGGCAAGTTGTCCCCGAGTGTGGTCCTCTTGGGACGTAACGTGGCTTTATTTGAGGTTTTTGTATGAGATTTCAATCAACGAGTTCAAGTCGGTCTTTGAAACGGTTTTAGACCAAAACAACTAGAATCAAACTTGTTTGTAATCAAAGATGGAAAACTGTTGGTGGTAGAAATCGAATTAACATCTATGGATTACGAATATGCTCACAATTTCAGTGCGTAAAACCTTCGACTAAGTCTGCTAAGCAACCGTCTAGGTAAGTTTCAAGACACACATCATAAAATATCACTTTCAATACTTTAGAGGTGTTTGTCACTAACATCATTTTTGTAGCATGCTGAAAATTACAAACATACAATCCTATAGCTTACATTGACCACGAGTTTGTCACATACTCTATTCGAATATATTTTATAGGCAACTATGAATCATATGAAGCAATTTGCAGCAAGACTGAATCACAATCTCATGTAAGCATAAAGATAATCCAACACATTTAAATTTTACATTCTACCACCAACACAAAGGATTTAGCTACTCATATTCAATAAGGAAAACATCAAATCATATGAATTGTTACAGGAAGACATTTGATCAAACTACTAGCAAAGAGATTGATACAAAGTTACCACCAAAGCTGTCACTATTCGGTGGAAATTGATAGAAACCTCTCCGTAGATGAAAATAGCATGCAATCCTATGGCCAAATCTTCAATCCAATGTCAATTACAATGTAAATCGGTGTTCTAGGGTGAAAATTGGGGCTTAGAGCTCTCCAAAATTTGAATGCCGAAGTCTGAATGTCAAAAAAGTAAATGAAAATGTGTTTTAAAGACAGAATCCCGATTCTGTAACTGCAGCAAAGCGGACCGCCTGGATGCTGGGTAACTTCTGTGGAATTCCAGAGATTTCCAAGCGGAGGGCTTGGCTTCCGGGAGCGTCTCACTTGCTCTGTGGGACAGATTTTGACTTGAAAGCTCAATCCTTTGCCCACGATCGGCCCTCGGGTGTCCTTGGACTCGTCCTTCTCAACACTTATTGGGGATCAAGCACTCACGAACAAAGCCACGGAGGTCGAGGAACTTCAACGGGGCCATTTTCCATAAAAAATGCTCATTTTTAGCTCCAAAAATACCGTTTCGTACCTAAGTGCCTGAAAATGCAGAAAACACAAAAAGTGACACTATTCTACAAAACTAACCAAAAAACTAAGCAAAAGGATATCAAAAGAAGGCAAAAAGGACAAGATGAACACGTCAAAAATACATTCATCAGTGTCCAATGTAGCCAATATACCATCCTTTGTGCCAAGACCGATTTCCACATCGAAGCTTTCAAGTGCGGGTACTTCCACCATCTCATCCTCAGACGATGAGTTTTCTTCTTCAATATGCGAAGCTTCTTCCTCAACCATAGATGAGTTAGGCTCCTTGTTAGCAACGCAAGGCTCAGAGATTTTCTTGCTACTCGGCACCTCTACTCGTGCTCCTTCTCTTGTGACCGTGATCTCAACTGGAATATCAGTCACCACCGTGATGGCCATAGCTCTCTCGGTATTACCCAAAAGCTTCTCTTGCTCACGACTAGCTCCTCTATCAATGAGCTCTCGCAGCTTCTTGTTGAGAGAAGAAGTACTAGCGTCCAAGTTGATGAACGAGATTGTCAGACTCGAACAATCAAATAAATATGTTTTACCCAAAGGGCAACACACAACTACACAAAACACGTAGTGCAGAGGTAAGATGACCTCGAGTGTTGATCTCTAGGGACTAAACTAGCTTTAACTAAATAACTAAATATAATTTCAGAAAACAAATTTATCTTAGCTTGACTTAACGATATATGATGAGAGCTGGTGATAGTATGCTCATTCTAAGCATCAAGTTCTAATTATGCATGAAAGTGCAACTCATACTGCTTTAAAAGTAATTCGAATTAACAAACACCAAAAACAGATTTGTAGACATGTATTTTGAAAGCTTCCTATCTATACTAATACTTGGCTAAGGCTGTCAGTCTTAGTTCAAGCAGTACTTGTAATTGAAGATATTGAAAACGATGATCTTGAATTGTCCTAGTGTTTCTAACACTTACTTTTCTACAAAGATATTGGCTTAGTAGGATGAAAGATTCGAATATAACAATAAAACAAATAAAAGACTCAGAAACTCAATCATGCATAATATGAACCCTAGCTACGAATTCACATACTATCACCAACTAGATGCTTAGCTACTCATGTCAAAATCATAAACAACAATGGCAATCATATAAGAAAACATAGTTGAATTGAAAGATAAATAGCAGAAATTGTGAGATATAAAGTTACCACCAAAGGTTGTCAATCTCCGGTGAAATGCTTGATGAATGTGTATTTTACACTTTTATTTGAGTATTTTTCACCTATTTTAGCTATCCTCTATCATAATTTAGCTATATTTTAGTGCATTTTATTAGAATAGTGTCACGTTTCCCTTTAGTCTTTATTTTACAGGTTTTGGTTGAAAAACGAGGATTTCCGGGCAATTATATTGAAGTAGACAAGGAATTGGTGTTCCAGAAGCCTAATTGGAGTATCTGAAGGTTTCCGGATAGGATTTGAAGCCTAGGGGTCGAATCTGGAGGCTAGAAGGCCACTAGAAGTAAAAAACCGAGTCCGGAAAGGGGAATAAATCCAAAAACGCATCGAAAACGCGTATCTGGCCGAAAATTACTCCCGGGCTAGTCGCCCCAGACGTGGGGCCGTTCGCCCCGTGTGTGGGGCCCTTCGCCCCACACTATTTCGAAGCCTATATATAGTTGCTCAGTTTTTCTCCGTTTTTAATACTTTTCCAGACCTTCTCTCTCACCTTTCTCTGTAGTTTTAGGTAGGAACTTCCCAGAGCCTGTTCTGGGGGTTCATAGCTTAGGAGATACTTTTTCATAGCAGTTTGGAGCTTGTAAGATCGCGATTCTTCGGAGACTGACAACCTTCGGTAACATTGTATCTTACAGTTTTTCTACTTATTTTTATTTATCTTTCAACATGTTTTCTTCTATGATTTCTGTTGATTGCATGACAACTATGAGTAGCTAAACTTATCGTTGGTGGTAGTATGTGAATTCTTAGCGAAGGGTTGATAATTATGCTAATGGCTATATCACGCATTATACTCCGTGTTATTGCTTTATTTCTTTGATCTTTCAAAATCTCTATCTTCGTATTGTTTATTAATTATTGCACACAATTGGACAAATCATTAGTCTTCGACCTATTCAAATCTATATCTTCGTGTGTTGAATAATTACGGAACACAATTGGACAATTCATTGGTCTTCGACCTATCACGATTTATATCTTCGTAGTGTTTGATAATTACAACAGGACAATTTATAGATCAAAGATCTCCATGCAAGACGGAGGAATTTACGCATGATTATTAACCCGTTATGCTTTGAAGGATCATACTATCACCAATCTCCATTATCTGTTAGAAAAGCCTTTGCTATACCGTCTGCTGTTTTATATTCTTTAGTTAAATTAGATAAAGCTAGTTATTGTCCTTAGAGAACGACACTCGAGGTCATTCTACTGCTACACTACGGTTTTCGTTGTAGTTGTGAATTACCTTTGGCTAAATAACAAATTTATTTGACTGCTTGGACCACGACATCCACGCGTTCGTCATTGCTAAACTCACAAAGATCTAGCAAGGTGAGATCAATTGATGTCCAAATCTCTACTCAAGCTCCAAAATCGCTAAGAAACAATGGTTCTAAGAGAAAATATACCCAGAACAAGCTCTAGGGTTTATGTCTGCAAAATTATGATGTAAGATATGAAAATTCGCAACCTTTACAATTATATATATAGCTGTCGGAAGCTCCCCGGCGGACCGCCTGGTACGCGGCGGTCCGCCTGGCACGGGCAGCAAGTTTGCCAGTTTTTCCTCTAAGTCCGAACAACGATTTCAGGCGCGTCCATACTCGGATTGGCACATAGGACCCACCGTTGGATAGCTCTTCGAGTTAGCTACACGTAGGTTGTAACTTCATCCCAATCCAATATAGTATGAGAGACGGGTGCCCAAAATACCTAGAATATGCAAATGGAACTTCCAGATTTCACTTCAAAGGCTCCAAAATCTTCACCCGAACTCCGAATGAACTACCGTTTCCACCTCATGCAATATATCTCGAATCTTTCATGTTCTCCTTGGCCTTGGGCACGACTTTGAGCTCCGAAACTTGGTCTTTTAGGCTTGAAACACGTCCCGGTACTCCTTGACACACCACGGGTGATCTTGTTGCACCAAAACTTAAATTTTTCGCCATGATTTACATTCAAAAGTGCGATTTTCACCTAAAACCTGAAAATAACAAAAGAAATAGAAACGTGACACTATTCTAACAAAATGCACTAAAATGCATGCAAGAGCATAGCTAAATTGGTGAAAAAGAACCGAATGATAGTGTAAAAAACACTGTCATCAAACTCCCCAAACCAAACCTTTGCTTGTCCTCAAGCAACTAGCTAGACTCTATGCAAACTACATGCAACACAAAGAGGAGTCTCATTTCAAACAAGTAGAACTAATCGATTGTATCTACCAAATGCTTATTGTTGGTCCCTTTAAACAACAAGAAAAGACTTGAGGGGGGGTGAATAGTCTTTTCAAACTTTCGTCGTTTAAAAACTTTCTCAGCAAGGGCTTATTACTTTTCAGTAATGAGTTTGCTGATACTTAACTTTCTCAGCAAGTACTAGTTACTTTTCAGTAATGAGTTTTACTGATACTTAAAAACAGAGTGCGGAAGTCTTTATACAATAAGTGCTTTTTAGTAAGTGGTAGTTTTAGCAAGTGAGCAGAGTGACAGTGTACCGAAAGATAAGCTTGCTGAAAACTAAATGCGGTAAAGTAAATCACACAAACACTTTTATAGTGGTATCTGAGAGTGGCGTAATCTCTCAACTAATCCACTTTGTCCTTTCTAGGACTGAATCCACTAGGATAAGTTTGAGGTTCCTTACAACACCTATCTAGAGCGATTCTACAGAAACCAAAGCACACTTGCTTCGTTTCAAACCTAACTATAAGACGAAACCTTGTTCTCCACCAAACTTGGGACTTATAGTCAGCAACACAATGCTTGATTAAATTCCCCCTAAATTTCACGCCTGAAAAATGGTGTTTATCAGTTAGACAGGTTTGGGATGAGATGACTTGAATATAACTTATTCAGCTACAACAAGTAATCTAAGAAACAAAACTTTGAATACTTTGCAGTAAACAAGTTAAGTTGTTTCTGGTGTCAAGACTTGTTCTTGTTCGAAAGAAAGAACACTTAACTAATTTCTTAGCCGTGAATGTTCTACTTTTTCACAAGTAGCTTTTTCAAGCTTTAAGTCTTGGAACGGGTCAATGGTAGTAAAGAGTATAGAAGGATTTGAGTGTTTAAGCACAAGTGAGAGTTTGATCACGTTGTTGACACACTTCTACTGTTTGCCGGATGACCTCTATTTATAGTGAATCAAGGAAGCCGTTTGAATTTCAAATTCTAAGGCTTTGTTCCTTAGATGTCTGATGAATGTGTATTTTACACTTTCATTTGAGTCTTTTTCACCTATTTTAGATATCCTCTATGTTAATTTAGCTATATTTTAGTGCATTTTATTAGAATAGTGTCACGTTTCCCTTTAGTTTTTATTTTACAGGTTTTGGTTGAAAAACGAAGTTTTCCGGCAATTATATTGAAGTAGACAAGGAATTGGTGTTCCAGAAGCCTAATTGGAGTATCTGAAAGATTCCGGATAGGATTTGAAGTCTAGGGACCGAATCTAGAGGCTAGAAGGTCACTAGAAGGCAGGAAGCGAGTCCGAAAAGGAAAGGAAATCCAAAAACGCGTCGAAAACGCGTTTTGGGCCGAAAAACACTCCCGCGTGAATCGCCCCACACCAGGCGAATCGCCCGGTGTGTGGGGCCCTTCGCCCCACACAATTTGAAAGCCTATATATAGTTGCTCAGTTTTCTTCGTTTTTCATACTTTTCCAGACCTTTTCTCTCACCTTTCTCTGTAGTTTAGGTTGGAATTTCCCAGAGCCTGTTCTGGGGGTTCTTAGCTTAGGAGATACTTTTTCTTAGCAGTTTGGAGCTTGTAAGATCACGATTCTTCGGAGACTGACAACCTTCGGTAACATTGTATCTTACAGTTTTTCTACTTATTTTTATATATCTTTCATCATGTTTTCATTCATTCGTGGTATGATTTCTGTTGATTGCATTACAACTATGAGTAGCTAAACTTCTCGTTGGTGATAGTATGTGATTTCTTAGCGAAGGGTTAACAATTATGCTAATGGATATATCGCGCATTATACCTAGAGTTATTGCTTTATTTCTTTGATCTATCTAAATCTCTATCTTCGTATTTTTGAATAATTATTGAACACAATTGGACAATTCATTGATCTTTGATCTATCTAAATCTATATCTTCGTAGTGTTGAATAATTACAACAGGACAACTCATCGATCAAAGATCTCTATGCAAAACCGGGGAATTTATGCATGATTATTAACCTGCTATGCTTTGAATGACCATACTATCACCAATCTCCATTATCTGTTAAGAAAAACCTTTGCTAAGTCGTCTGCTATTTTATATTCTCAAGTTAAATTAGATAAAGCTAGTTATAGTCCTTAGAGATCGACACTCGAGGTTATTCTACTGCTACACTACGGTTTTCGTTGTAGTTGTGAATTGCCTTTGGCTAAATACAAATTTATTTGATTAATCGAGTCTGACAAACCGTTTCATCAATGTCACTATCTTGCTTTTGTACTTTCAGCAGCGTCCTTTATTTGTCTTCTAGTCTTCATGTTCTTTGCATGCTTACTTTTGCATTTAATGTTCATTTGAATGAAATTCAAATATGAACGTTGGAGCGCAAATGCAAGTACTTTCAGAAAGAAGGTCACATATGTTTTTCAGCAAGCGGTCAGTCTCAGTTTCAGCAAGCACAACCTACTCTGTCATTTAGGTTTTCACTTATGCAAGCTGTTGCTGAAGTTTCCACTTTCTGAGCAACATGTGCCTTTGTAGATACCATCTTTAGAAATCTTCTTAAGTCTTCAGTCTTTGTTGAACGGTTCTAGTGCTTCAATAGTTCGTTTGTGTAAACAAAGTACATCATCAGCAAATGCTTCAATAGGTTGTTTTAATAAACAAGATACATCATAAGAAAAACTAAAGCACCTAACTAGTACCTACACTAAGTCTTCAGCAAACGTTCCTCTTTTACAATGTCCTTAAAATTCTAAATTCCTATGGAATTTAAGAGTACTAGTTACTGGACTTTCCTTAATTTAGCATGGTTAATTCCTCATCAAAATTTACAAGTTTCCTAACAAATTTCCCCCTTTTTGATGTTAGCAATCCATGGCTAAATTAATTGTTACCCTTTTAGAAGTTTCTGATGTTGAATAAATCAGTTGAATAATGCAAACATACTTGAATAATGAAACAGTAAGCATAAGTAGATTGCATAATCAAAAACCAATAAGAGTCAAAAGCTTATTGCTGATAGTTATCTTTCAGTAAGTTTACAAGAAAGTTCAGAGATAACTACAAAAAACAGCAAACAAAAACAAACAAAGCTTTTACAAGGGACTTAAGCTATTTCAGCAGAAGATTTCCTCAGAATCTCCCTTACACTATTCTCAGCAAGTGTAGAAAATTCAACACAATCCTTTTCGTAATCTTCAAGTAGCTTACGGACTTCAAGCTGAATGATCCTTGCATTCTTGCAAGCAGTATAATGATGGTTTTCACCATTCATTTCTTTGTAGTGAAGTACCCACAAGTGCATGCCCCAATTGCTGGCATGGAGAAGTTGTGTATCTGAAATTCCCTTGTTAGCATAAATCTTTCTTAACCAGAGACGATCTTCTTCTTGATCCTTGGCAGTGAGATAAAAATACTCATAAGGAATCAAGCCATATTTCTTCTTTGACTTCTTGGTTAAAGGATCACTGTAGTACACAACATCAATTGGTTTGATTAAATCAGGCTCTTGCTTCATTAGTTTGCCAATAGATGTTCTTCTTACTAAGATTTCAAGATTCAGCCATCTTGAGCAATGTTTCTTGGGTAGGGAGAAGGATCCCTTTCTTTTCTTTGCACTTTTAATTCAATCCAAGTGTACATTTGATTCATTAGATTCAGTACAACAATTGGAAAGAAGTCATTGACCAACACATCTTCCAGCTTTAAGACCCAGCAACCATGTAGGTTTCTGATCACATTTTGAGTTGTTTCCTCATTACTGGTCTTTGTGTATTCAATGCCAGAACCAATGGCAATGCTGGCTAGCCTCTTTTCTTCCTGTCTTTTCCTTCTTCTTCTAGACTTAGCATTTTCTTGATCTCTTGCTGAACATCTTGAGTCAGAAGAGAAATGTTTAGAGTGGCCAGAAGGAGTTAGGGTTGTGATTGGTCTATCTCTTATTGCTTGAGCTATTTTTTGGTCATCATCTTTATCATCATCCTCATTCAGATCTTGATGGCTCTCAGTATGATAGTTTTCTTGAGTTTCAGCCGATGTTCTTATCCTTTTCGGATTTGCTGAATTTCTCTCAGAATCTGTTTCAGCTCGTCTCTTTGAACTTTGCTCTCTTTTAGCAAGAGGTTCTCTGGGAGATGGACTAGGCAGAATCAATGGCGCTTCAGCAGGGGTTTTCTTTCTTGAAGATTTTCTTTGTTTATCTTCCCCCTTAGACATGGATTGCATCATTGGGTGAATGTGCAGAGAGAAAAATTCATTGCAATTTTCAGCAAGTTTACTTAGGCTATTGTACTTAAGAATTATTCCTTGCTGATCAGCAGTCAGCTTGGACATTTCTTCTTTAATACTCACCAAGTTCTCCTCATGTCTGCGCTCATTGTCGACTTTTTCTTCAATGAAAGTCTGAGCCTTTTTCAATGCAGTCACTACTAGAAAAAATGGCTTTAGTCACCCCTAAACTATGTCACTTCAGTGCCCTATAGTGACACTTTGATCTATTGTGACGCTACATGAAAGTGTCACCTGTAAAGGCGTTTCAATAGGTCAAAGAGTCACAATAGTAACCTTTTAACACAGGGCCCAACAGGTCACGTTTCAGACATATAGTAACCCTTCTATACTGTGTCTTATCAGGTGCCGGTAACAAACTTAACTACCATTTAAAAGGTGTCACTACACCACATCCATTTATGGTGACAATGAATAGAATTAGTTTTGAACCGTAACTACAATTTTAGCTCTCTTTTTTTTTTCTTATTTGCTTTAACCGTGACAAAATAATAAAAGAATAAAGAATAATAACATGAACAACAAAATTATGGATCAACATTTTCATTAACTTCAAAACAAATCAATCAAAAATTACAACTATTATAGGAACATAAAACAAACTTCCTTTTCTGAGTAAACACTTCACTCAGCACAATGTGCTGAGTTCAAACTTACATTAGAATCGAAAAGAGAAAACAAAGGGAACACACTAAAACCCTCAGAGCTTCTTCCATTGTTACTAGCTAATTATTTATGGGCCAAGATTTTTCTTTCGCCGATTCATATGATTCACATGAAGGAAAAGAATGCTATTAAACTCACTAATCTTCATGCCCACTTCATCGGAGAAATTACTAGGGACGAGGCAGGCTGCTGAGGATTGGAGAGAACAAATAACAGCAATACAATCATCCTCTACAATGATATCAGTCCAACCAAACCGAATTGCAAAATGCATACCGAATGATGCAGCCATCCACTCTGTAGTTTCAGGGTCCGAAAATGAATGAAATGCAGCGATGTTGCCAAGCCAATACTTACTCGTCAAAATCATGAGCTAGGATTCTCTGTTGAACTTAGACCCTGCGTGATAGACACGTCCACATTTATTTTAGTTTGCCAAGTACAGAAGTTACCCAGTTTCCATGTCGTTCAGGGGTCGTGGATTACCAAATTGGACTTTGGAACCTGCAAATCAATAGAGATCTTCTGTACGAAATAATACAAACTCCAAGGGGACCATAAGGAGATTCTCCATGCACGATTCAGTTTCGTTTATTCCATCAAAAATCTAGAAACAAGAACTACATAAAAAGAAACATATGGAAAATTATTCAGCACAATATAATATGTGAAGTGAGACAAGAAACATTCCACAGTGAACAAGCATACGAACATTATTCAGCACATGCAAAGCAGATTCATGAACAGCAGTAAACACATGGAAAATTGAATCCATGACCAAATGAGATCAAGTTTCATTTTAGCAGAATTACAACTTTACAAGAGCATAGCAAGAAAGCAATCACATAACTAGCATATCAAATTTCCATGTACAACTGCGGTTAACAATAGCATTATCTACAACCAAATTAGCGCATCATCTACAGCAAATTCAGTGAAATAAACACCAAAAACTTAAAAGAAGAAACTTTTTTTTATGGAATAGAGCAAAAAACCCTAGCACGATTATGATAGTTCTTTTTTTTCTTGTCCCATCATTTTGATGCCCTTTTAATTAATTTCCCTATATTATTCCAACTAAATCATTGAGTAAGTGATTGACCTAAACACTACTGGTGCTGGCATCAATTAACTACTTTCTTCTTATATCTTAGAGACACGCTATTTGTAAATCTTGAAGGAACAAATTCTAAAGTTATTGTGCTTAATAATTTACTGATGCCCTTATATATGCTGCCAAAGCGGCAATGCCCCATGGCATTCTGATTAGCACAACAAATTCTAAAGTTATCGTGCAATGTGTATCTTTCTAATTAAAATCAGTACCCGTGCATTGGTATAGTTCAAATCAACAATATAAAGGACTTGCTCTTGCTAATGCATCTTCCCCAAAGCAATTCATCCATCACAGTAAGCTAACGATAGAAAATTGATGGAACAGAGTAGAGTAGGTAGCCATAGTTAAATATCTCACTTAAAAAAAAGAAATGTGAAAGTTCACTCCAATATTCTCAAAGGGGTTCAATTATATAACCATTACTATGGAACAGAACATGATACTCGAGATTTAAAAGACATAAAGTAATAAGAAAAACCATGAGTACCTTTGGTTCAGGTCACAATACGGAGAAGCTCAACAAGCTCGACATGATTTTTCAGCGCCGCATCTGTACATTTCTCTCCCCAAGCCTGTGCTACAACTAAACAGAAGTAGTATGATAGATAGCGCGTGAATAAATAGATTGAAAAGAACTCATGTCAACCTCATCATTATCGACAGGGACTAAATAATGCACAAAGTTTCCTATGATATATAACTTAGACTGCAACTCTCCTAAAGCTTCCTGCACCTAGGCTTCCTTATGCACTGTCAATTCTATTTTCTTTTCTGTAGCTACAACCGCCCAAGCTGCATCTCCATCCAAGTTTCAAGAACAATAACAAATATTTAGCTTGATTTCCATGTTTTAAACAAGCGAGGAACACACAAAGCATGGTGCATTCTCCCACATCTCCCTAACTCCAACCAAGTCAAGTCACCCATACATTATTAGCAGTCATGTGAACTGGGGTATATAGAACAGAATAACTTCTTAGTTTTTGTACTTCTACTCCACTACAGTCTATTCAGCCCCGTAAACGCTTCCATGACCACACTATAGTGCACAGTGTTATAAAAAATAGAGTGTAAAATTACCGGAACTAATCTTGCTCGATTCCATAATTATTAAACAATAATCAGAAGCAGATTTTTTCTGTCATCCATACGCATTGCAAAAGTAACTAAACAGAACAAACTCATGATCTTTCAATAACTTATCTCCTTGCTGAGCTTATTCATGTCCATCCTCATTGCATCGAGCTCAAATTTCTCTGCAATAACAGCACATCCAATTATATGGATCCAGAAAACACAATACTCTAAGCAAGTAAAAACAACAAAATTTCGAGAGAAAGCTCACCCACTAAAATAAGCAATTGTCGAACTGGATCACAGTGATTTCTATCACTACCGCTTGAGTAGATATATCAGTTTCGACTACTATTGGTTTTTCCATACCTGTAAGGAGGGATGGTATTCTTCTTCTGCTAGCCTTCGAATAAAATCCCTTCTTGTACCTTTTCTTCGCTTTTTCCTTCAGGACCATAGGTCGATTGTAGATTTTATTTTCGGCTAGGGTTCATATTTCAGCTATTTGAGATCAACTGAATTTTTTGGGAAGTCGAATAGAGGGGAAACCCGTGAAATCAATCAGAAGAAGAAAGAACTCGAAATTGATCAATTGTAATCTTTGAAAGGGGAGGTTGTGTGATCTTCTATGGGAGTGGGGAACAAGTTAGTTTTTCATCGTAATTTTTTATGGGTTATATATTAGCTTCGCTGCTTCGGGTTACATTAGAATGCCTATTGTGACTCTAATCTATTGTGTGACTACAATTAGTGTCTAATTAGGGGATTGGTTACATTAGATTGGCTATGATGACCCTAATTTTATTGTGTCACTATAGAAACCGTCTAATTAGGGGATTTTTTTAGTAGTGAGTTTTAGCCAGTTTGAGTGCTTGACTGACATCTTCTTCATAGCTTTTAGGGATTATTACGTCTACACCCCCTGCTAGATACCACCTTTTCATCTGAAGGACCATCGTATTTTTAATTACATCTGGATCCATTTTTCCTTATCCGAGTTGACAAAAAAATATTGGCCTTTTCTCTCTCTTCTCCCCAAACATGGCCTTAGGTTTTCTTTTTTAATTTATATTTTTTTTTCCTTTTTTCCTTTTTACTTTTTTTTATCTTCTTCTTATTAAAAAATCCGGCACCGGAACCGGTGGCAGCTCCGGTCAGAGCTGCCACGCAGCTCCAGATCGGAGCTACCATGGCAGCTTCCGATCTGGAAGCTGTCACGCAGCTCCGACCGTGAGTTGCCATGGCAGCTCCGGTCAGAGCTGCCATGGAAGCTTCGATCTGGGCTGCCACGCAGCTCCAGATCGGAGCTACCATTGCAACTCCGATCTGGAGCTGCGTGGCAACCTTGATCGGAGATGCCACAGCTCTAGATCGGAGCTGCCTGGCAGCTTCCAGATCGGAAGCTGCCAGGCAGCTCCGATCGTGAGCTGCATGGCAGCTCTGACAGGAGCTGCCACCGGTTCCGATGATGGATTCCGGCACCGGATTTTTGAAGAAGAAGAAGGAAAAAAAATAAAGGAAAAAGGATGAAAAATAAAAAAAAATTGGGACTTATTTTTTCATATTAATGTTGTTGGGATAGATTTGCAATTACATTTTGGATCCATTTGAAAATTTTAGAAGTTTTTCGTGTAAATTTCATAAACTAGAAAATGTTGAGGGTCAATTTCATAAATTAATGTTGTTTGGTCAATGCAAAATTCTGAATTTTGACCAGGGGCAAAAATGTACTTTCCACGTTTTAATTCGCGAAAAGTCAAATTCGTGGACCTGGATGTAATTAAAATACATCTAGTTGGAGACTATATGTAATTGATGAACTAATGGTCCGTTACATGTAATTAGGACATCTAAGAGGGGTACTGTATGTAATTTGCCCTAGCTTTTATGATGTAGACTTATGTCTTTCTGAGCTATTGTAAGAGAAGTAGTGCGTTTCAGCACAGTAGCCAGTATCTTGCCTATGTCAAGCGGACTCTCAGCAAGCAGTGCATCATCCTCTTCTTTGCAGGCTTTGTGAACAGCCATAAGTGCCTTAATTCTGGGAGTAAAATCCTCAACACTAGGGAACGGAACTAAAGAGGGAGTGAGTGAATGAACTTTGAGCTTAGTAGCGAATCGATCATCATTTATCAGCAAACGGCTTCTTTCAGCATCTCCTTCATCATAAACAAGAGATGGAGGAGGAATTGTAACCACTGTGGGTTAAATTTTCTTTGTCAGTTCTTCTTCGTTTGCTGAAAAATTAAGGAGATCTTCTTCTTCATCAGATTCATCAAGGCCAACAACATTGGTTCCGAAATCTGTAGCTTCAATCACTTTTGGTTGAGTGGTTGCTGAAGGCAACACTTTAGACTCAACGACTGGAGTTTCACCAGCACTAAGTGGAAGGGAGGGGACTTCCGTGTTCTTCACTCCTGAAGATTGAGCAATGTCTAGATTCTGCGTATGCCTAGCATGAATCTATAGACTGTTTTGAAGTGCTCTTTGATAATCTTCATCCATTTCTTCATCATCAAGGTTTGGTTCAGTGACCTTGGCATCGAGTAAAGTTAACTCGGCATCAGAAAGCTTGTTTTTGCCTAATTTCATTTCAGCACGCTTTCTGGCGTACTCTTCTTCAGTTTCAGCAACTTGTTCAGTTGCTTGAGTACTTGTCTCAGCAGCAGCAGGAGTGGATTCTTGATGCTGACTAGTAGTGTGGTCAGCTTGCTGATTTTCAGTATCTTGATGTTCAGTCTCAGCAACTGTCAGTTTAATTCCACCAGCATCAGGACTAGGACCTTGATTATCATTGTCATCATCCTTTTTGTCCTTGGAATCTTTTCCTTCATCATCACTTGGATCTTTTGGGATATTTTCATCCTCTTCTTCTTCATCATCGTTCGTCAGTATGACTAACTCAAGATGTTTGTACATTGCTGTAAGAAAATACGGTCAGAGTTACCCCTAGGGTAGGCAGCGGAATTTCAAAAATTTTCTTAACATACAGGTTAATTGATTATGTATATGTCGTATATATTTAAACACGTCAATTAGAAGACTAACCTTACTTCTAAAGCAGCTTCCAAGTCTTCGTAATAATCCGGTGTATCTTCTCCTTCGTCGAAGTCGAAGATATCTGCAATACTTTGATTATCTGCAAGACAATAAAAGTTAGTTTCCTGCTCCTAGAACCTCAACCTTGGTATCCACGGATGAACAGCCTATCGTAAGAATGCTAGGATATTCTTTGTGTGATCAAGAAGATGGGACGGCGATTCCTCCGGTAGGTGGCGCGCGCGTGTGGCTTATAGAGGAGGGGAGAGCTTTTATTTGCTCTAAGAAAACTGGGTAGAATAATTCTCTAAAAATTTGATTCTTCAACTGTGTGAAAATCTATGTCTAAAGCTCTCTAATAGTCTACTATATAGTAGTCAATAGAAGCCTAAAGCATAAGCAATTAGACTTCATAAAGGAATAAAAATCTAATTCTTATCGCACTAGGAAACCAATTTCAAGTCTAGATTCATTCCTAATCAAATTAAAACTCAATCAGGAAAATCTAACTTATCCCTTAGATTTCTAATAGAGGAAGGAGTCGAACTCCTTCCCCTACTCCATCTTGCGCGCGCGCGCGTGTCCTAAGGGTGATAGGTGGGTCTCGATTTTGGTACCCACTTATAGTTCTAAGGCAATTCAAACTCCAAGTAGATTTTGCCCATGTGCATATGTTAATTCTAAATTAACATATCCTTTCAAATCAATCCTCCATTATATTTCTAAAATATAATCTTTAATTGTATTTACATAAAATACAATTAATTAGCCAATTCAATTAATAATTCCAAATCATTAATTGAGCCACCAAATATTATAATTAATTCCAAATCAATTATAATTCCTCCTTCTCAATGTCAGTATATGTTGAGAGGCTCCAAAGGTGGTGGAATGCCAGATCCTAACTGATGGATAGCTTTAATATTCTCACTTGGAATATGAGAGGGCTTAATAGCCTTCTCAAGAAAAATGATTTGAAAAAGCATGTAAATAAGAATAAAATAGTGTTAGGGGCAGCTTTAGAAACTAGAATTAGGGAGGGAAAACCTTGGGATGATTTCCGGGATTATTGGAAGAGAACTTGGCATATGAATTATGCAAGTAACATCCAGCATGAGAAGAATTGCAGGATCTTTGTGTTTTGGGATGAGAATTTGGTGGAGTTGGATGTCATTTTATGTACAGATCAAATAATGCATTGTAGAGTAAAATCCAGAGACGGGAAGTTAAATTTTTTCTGTTCTTTCATCTATGCTCATAATCTGGCGAATAGAAGAGCACAAGTCTGGAAAGATATTATTCGACTTAATCAGCAGATTAATGAGCCCTGGATTCTGCTTGGTGATTATAATACTATGATGGACAGTTCTAAGAAAGTGCACGACTCTGGTGCTAAATTTCAGGTATCTTCTGAATTGGTTGATTTATGTACCAGTAGTGGGCTTTGTGATCATAAGTATATTGGGCAGATTTTTACGTGGGATAATAGTCATACGTTCTGTAAATTGGATCGTGCTCTTGTGAATAAAGATTGGCAAGATATGCATTACGAATCTGTGGTGGACTTTCTTCCTAAAAGCATCTCGGATCATTCTCCAATTCTTGTTCAGATGTTTAAACCAATGTTCAAGACTGGAGCTCCGTTTAAGTTCAAGAACTTTTGGGCTAAGGATACATATTTTCTTCAACTTGTCAAGTCCTGTTGGGATCAGAAGGTCAGTGGCTGTGCCATGTATCAGGTTTGTGTGCATTTGGCTGAAATTAAGAGAAAGCTAAAACTCTTGAATGGTGATAAGTACGCACAAATGGATAAGCAAGTGAAGCTGGCTCATGAGAAACTGGAAGATATACAAAAGAAAGTTGTGCGGAATCCTTTTGATACTGATATTCTGAATTTATCTAAAGCAGCTCTTGAAGATTATAAGGCAATTAGGGAGAAACAGTTGTCTCTTTTACAACAACGTGCCAAATTGAATTGGGCGGCTGATGGTGAGGCTAATTCGGCTTTCTATCACTCACAAGTGAAACAACGAAGGCAAGAAAACAAGATTTGGACTTTGCTTGATATTCAGGGAGCACGTATTACTGGTCAAGAGAATATAACAGCTCATATTTTGCAGTTCTATAAAGAACTGTTTGGTTCTGCTTCCCCCACTATATCCATTGATCAGTCTGTGTTTCCCCATCCGGCAATTGTTACAGATGAGATGAATATGGCCCTTAGCAGGAAGATATCCCTTGAAGAAGTGAAGCAAGTAGTCTTTTCTATGGGAGATAGGAAAGCTCCGGGACCAGATGGTTTCAATGCTTGTTTCTACAAGTCAACTTGGAGTATTACTGGAGGCTTGATTTGTGATGCAATTGATGAGTTTTTCAGCAATGGAAAATTGCTTAAACAAGTGAATAACACTTCTGTTTCACTTGTGCCCAAAGTTGATAATCCTATGTATGCAAAGGATTTTAGACCTATTGCATGTTGCAATATTCTTTACAAGATGATCACTAAAGTCCTGGCTCAACGATTGCAACTTATGATGCCTGATCTTGTCTTGGATAGTCAGAGTGCATTTGTCAAAGGAAGACAACTTCACCATAATATTCTGCTTACTCAAGAGCTTATAAAAGGTTATGGTCAGAAGAATGTCTCACCTAGATGCTTAATGAAGATTGATCTGAGGAAGGCTTATGACTCTATTAGCTGGAAATTTTTGTTTGAGGTTCTTAAAGGTTATGGTTTCAGTGACTGGTTTGTGCATCGAGTCATGGTCTGTGTTTCCTCAGCTACCTTCTCCTTCAATATTAATGGTCGACTTGAGGGTCATTTGAAGGGAGCCCAAGGTCTTAGACAAGGGGACCCGCTTAGTCCCTATCTTTTTGTTCTTTGTATGGACTACTTGACTCGGATGATGCGAATTGGTGTTCAGAATCCTTCTTTTCATTTTCATCCGAAATGCAGTAAGCTTCATATTGTGCATATTGGCTTTGTTGATGACTTGATGATTTTCAGTAAGGCAGATCATGGTTCTCTTCAGATTATCATGGACATCTTATCTACCTTTTCTGCTACTTCTGGTCTTCAGATGAACAAGGATAAAAGTTCGATCTATTTTGGAGGGGGTTTCAAATTCTTTGAAACAAGAACTTCTAACCATTACAGGTTTCTGTGAAGGGGAGTTCCCTTTTAAATATTTGGGTTTACCTCTTATCCCCAAAAAGCTCTGTACGACTGATTATGATGAGCTTGTTCTGAATTTAGTTGGGAAAGTTCAATCTTGGAATGTCACACATTTAAGCTACGCGGGAGACTAGTTCTGCTTAAGTCAGTTTTAGATAGCATCACAAATTTCTGGGCTAGAATCATTCCTCTGCTAGTGGGTGTTATTAAGAGGATTACAAGTATTTTTCGTAATTTTCTGTGGTCTGGTGTTGATTCTGGAAAAAAGAGTTTGGTAGCTTGGAAACATGTCTGTCAAAGGAAGGATTGTGGTGGTTTAGATTTTAAAGAACTACTCTCTTGGAATAAAGCTGCTATGATGAAGTTCTTATTTGATATTGAAAGAAATCCTAATGGCTCTCTCTGGCATAAATGGCTCTATGCTTACAAGTTGAAGAATAATAGCATCTGGCAGGTTTCTCTGAAGACTGGGGACAGTTATTGGTGGCGCTATTTACTTCAGTTAAGAGGGACTATTAGTGATTTGATGGATGATACAGATAAAAGAAGGATTTTGCAGGTTACTAACAAGGAAAGAATTGTCTTCTTCAATTGCAAAATCTGGCCTTCTAGTGCTGAAATATACTGGGATAAACTGGTCTGGAACAAATTTACTGCAAATCGAGATAAATTTTATCTGTGGCTAGCCTGTTGGAATAGATTACCAACAAAAGAAAGGTTGTATCGTTGGGGTTTATTGGATTGTGTTGTCTGTCCTTTCTGTAACCTTGAGCCTGAGACTAGGGACCATATTTTGTGTACTTGTCCTGTAACTAAACAGATCTTGAATACCTATTTCTCTAAATTCAATCTTTTCGATAATAATTTGGATTTTGCAGGATATTTGAATTTGTTTGTACAGGCATCCATGAAACAAAGTTCCTTGTTCCAAGTCAGGGCTGGCTGGTTTTGCTGTGTGCTTGCAGGTATTTGGAGATTGCGAAATGATGTTGTCTTTAATAAAGAGGTAATCTGTATCTCTTCTTTCTGTTCAATGTTAGCTCGTAATTTCTCTTTGCAATTGCAAGTTCACGGTAAGAGTAATAATAGAGTGATTAGGCCGACTTTGCGTTGTCTGAGTTCTATCTAATGTCTTTCCTGTTTGCTCTATGATTATTCTTTTACTCTCATGTCTTTCGAGTGTATTCTGTTTGTGTAGGTCTGAGACTTTAGCAAACGAAAGTACTGGAAAAAAAGGGAAAATGGCCATGGGAATATTGTGAGTTGCTTTCCTCCTTTGTTACCATGATAGCCTGAAAGTATGGAAAACCAAGGGAACACAGTTTGATAGAAAGGAAAAGAAGAAAACTGCTTCCACTGCTTCGAGTTAGAAGAGGGGTCGTGTACCTGGTACATTGCCTTGGAAACTGAAGGAGATTTGTATGATCCATTTCGTCATTATTCAGGTCACAGTTATGTACTGGAGCCTGAAGGATCAAGATAGGGTAAGCAGGGCTGTGGTTCGGGAAGTTTAATGGATCATAGTTATTAGACTAGAGTCCATTGCTTTGTGCCTTAGTGTTTTCCTTTCGATAGTCTCTCTGGCTACTCGAACTTTCTGTATTGAGAAGTTTGATACTTGTACATGTTATTGGGGTATGCCCCTCTCAAACTTTGTACGTATACTTGGGCTATCAATGGATTTAATATTTTCAAAAAAAATTATAATCCATCAATCACAATTAATTCCAAATTAATTGCGATTCCATCTTCAAGGATATTCTGATAGGCTGAATCACCACATAGTGTGACCCATAGGGCCTCATCGTATTAAGCATGTCCTAGACGAGGCAACATGGAATTCCTAGACGGTTCCATTTGCAATATTAATACATGAGGACGTTTGAGAGGTTTCTCAAAGCTAACCCTTTCGTTGCGAAGTCTGTTGCACTCAACACGGCGATGGTAACGTCCCTTCATCTGACTTCCTCGAATGTATCTAGGATCGATGAAGTGTCTATCCCAATAATACATCCACGGGCGTCTTCAGTGAGTTGCATGGTGAATCCAATATCTATTATGACCATCATAATAATATTGATACGCTGGCCAGCGGTTTTACCATCACAACTATGAACGACTATGATCAGTGCTCTCCTGTGCTACACTTGAGAGATGAATCCTTCACAGAATCACTTATCATCCCCATTTGTATGTAGCCATAATCCTGGATCGTGTCTTAGGTCAACTGCTTATTCAGAGCTGACATCGACGGGTCCACCAAGGATATGGGGCAACAAATGTGATGATAAAGTCCTGTAAGTCCAAGGGACGACTGGCATCACTTCGACAACTCACCGGTTCCCATAGACACTTCGGTGTAGAGTATACATCGATGGGAGTGTCCGGTGGGTACTTCCATTGTTCGATAAAGCTTCTTCGAACAACTATGCGCAGTTTTGGGAATGTTTCTCGATTGTCCAACAATCCGTTCCGTGGCCGTGGGATCGGCTCACACTTGCTCCAACAAGTATAACCTCCACGCATACTAGTCTTGTCTGGTTCATTCAGACCCCTACATCCGAGATGAACCTCGACTAGGGAGAGTTTGGGATAGATGATAACTCACATAGCTCCCACTATCTGTGTGATTGGTCATCTATCTGAGGGGACATGTTTAATATCAATACAGACAGTAATAGAGATATGACATGCTGCATGCCCGGTGTAATATAAATATGAAAGCGATACTCAATAGTAAAATGCAACAAACATATATTATATTACGTTGACCTGTGTAATAGTACATATATGCCCTCTATAAGGGCACCATGCCCTTAGTAAGGACTGTCTCTAGGACATATACACTATCAATCCCCCACTTGGACTAGAGCCAGTCAACTTTATGCCTAATACCCAGATTAGCATAATGTCTTAAGTGGACATCCACTAATAAGACCTTGGTGAAAGGATCTGCCACGTTGTCCGTGGTTGAGACACGTTCGACACTAACTTCTCCTCTATCAATAATCTCACGTATAACGTGATATTTTCTAAGTACATGTACGTTCTTGTTTGTAGATCTAGGCTCCTTAGCTTGAGCGACGGCGCCCGTATTGTCCCAATAAATCGTTATTGGACTAGGAGCCGGAACAACCCTCAATTCTTTCAAGAACTCTGACATCCAGACAGCTTCTTTCGATGCTTCTGATGCAGCAATGTACTCGGCTTCGGTGGATGAGTCAGCAATCGTGGCTTGCTTAGAACTCTTCCAACAGATAGCTCCTCCGTTCAATTTGAATACGTATCCTGTCTGTGACTCAAAGTCATCAGGATCTGATTCAAATCCAGCGACGACATAACCAGACATCTATAATTTTGGTTCTCCACCAAACATCAAGAACATTTCCTTAGTCCGTTGATGGTACTTAACAATGTTCTTTACAGCAGTCCAGTGAGGTACTCCTGGATTCTGTTGGTGTCGACAAGTGACACTAAGCGCATATGCCACATCGGGCCTTGTGCAATTTATTGCATACATTATAGACCCTACTGCCGAAGCATAGGGCACACGACTCATTGCATTTCTTTCTTCATCAGTTTTAGGACTATCCTTAACTGATAAGACAATCCCATGCCCAGCTGGGAGAAAGCCTCTCTTTGAGTCGTCCATCTTATAACGCTTCAGTATTTTGTCGATGTAGGTGGACTATGTCAATGCTAACACCCTCTTGGATCTATCTCTATAGATCTTGATCCCTAGGATGTAGTTCGCTTCACCCAAGTCCTTCATCGAGAAGGTACTTGATAACCAAACTTTAGTCTCTTCTAGCATAGAGACATTGTTTCACATGATCAAAATGTCATCAACATAGATGATCATGAAAACGACTCCCTTGTCGCTGTGCCTAGTGTAGACACATGGATCTTCCTTGCTTCTGACGAAGTCAAACCATTTGACAGCTTCATCAAAGCGGATATTCCAGCTCCTAGACGCTTGCTTTAGCCCATAGATGGATCTCTGTAATTTGCATACAGCAGTTGGCCTGGTTTTACTAATAAAACCTTCCATCTGTACCATACAGACCTCTTCCTCAAGGTTGCCATTGAGGAAGGCAGTCTTTACATCCATCTGCCCGATCTCATAATCATAGTAGGCAGCTATCGCAAGTAGAATTCGAATGGACATCAATTTTGCTACCGATGAAAAGGTTTCATCGTAATCGATGCCATACCTTTGCGTGTAGCCTTTCGCCACAAGCTTAGCTTTGTGCGTTTGCAACTTGCCATCGGCATCTGTCTTTCGTATAAAGAACCATTTGCACCCAATAGGTCTAACCCCTTGGGGCAAGTCTACCAAGTTCCAAACTTGGTTCAGGTACATGGAGTCCAATTCCAATTCCATGGCCTCTTTCCATTTGTCTGAGTCAATATCAATTATTGCCTCTTTGTAGGTCTCGGGATCTTCCCAATCTGATAAGCCGACATTAAATTCACCGATGTCTTCAATCATAAAGCTTTGCTTCTGAGGTACTCTTAGGATCCTCTTCGACCTACGGAGCTCGACTGGTTCTGGTGCTTTTCTTTTCTGGCTTCGTGTAACACGAACATTATCAGTGGGCACTGATGCAGCTGGTCGCGCCACGCGACCCTGTTCCCTAGCGGGAGGCTGCTCTTGTGCAACTCGTTGCACATTTTGATTAACAACGGGTTCTATTGATGTGGTTTCTACTGTTGATCTAATCACAGGACTCCCACTGACTATGACATGCCTAGCAAGTGTCATATCATTACCCTTGTCTGCTTCGAAAGCTCCCACTGAACTTGAGTCCAAATCAGAAGATTCAGAGAACTCATGTTCGCGCGTGTCAAAGTCTTGAATTTCTTCAAGTTCTATCATGTCATCTAACCTCTCTTCTTCGAGGTATTCTGCTTCTAAAGACTTAACGTTTCTAGATATTATCACCTAGTGATCTTCAGCATGATAGAATTCATAGCCTCTCGTCTAATGAGGATAGCCTATGAAATATACTTTGACACCCTTGGCATCTAACTTATCAGTGAGCATTAGTTTGACTATCGCAAGACAGCCCCAAGGTCTAAGATAGCCCAGTGAGGGCTTCTTTCCCTTCCATAACTCATAAGGAGTTATCTCCACTGATTTAGATGGTACACGGTTCAGAATGTAGATTGCAGTTTGTAGTGCATATCCCCATAGATGTTTTGGAAGAGTCGAGAATCCAATCATTGATCTCACCATGTCTAACAGGGTTCGATTCCTTCTCTCAGACACACCATTCAACTGTGGTGTTCTAGGAGTCCATTGCGATTGAATTCCATTTTCCTTCAAGTAGTCGATAAATTCTTCACTAAGGTATTCACCTCCTCGATCTGATCGAAGAGTGACTATCCTTAGGTTTAATTCATTCTCGACCTCATTCCTAAACCCCTTGAATTTCCAAAGGTCTCAGATTTATTCGTCATAAGATAAATATATCCATACCTTGAGAAATCGTCAGTAAAGGTAACGAAGTAAGGATAAACCCCACGCGCATGGACTTTAAAAAGGTCCACATACATCGGTATGTATGAGCTCTAAGCAGCGAGTGGCACGAACACCTTGTCCAACAAAAGGTTTGTTCGTCATGTTACCCTTAACACATGATTCACACGTACCATATGATTCAAAATCAAATGGTTCTAAGTAGTCCAACTTCCTTAGTCTTTGAATCCGTGTTTCATTGATATGGCCTAGCCAACAATGCCATAGATAAGATGGATTATTCTTCTTACTTGAAGACGGTTGTTTGTTATGTATTTGAAATAAAGGTAGACTACTTTGCAAAATATATAAACCATTCACTAAGCGAGCTTCTCCATAATACTGGTCATTTAATGAAAAAATAAGAAGTATTAGGAAAAACCCAAATTGTCCAACAATGGAATGGAAATAATATTTCTGACAATGGATGGAACAAAATAAACGTTATCAAGTTCCAAACATTGTCCTGATGGTAAATCTATCTTGCAGCGTCTAACGCGTTTGGCTTCAACTGGATTGTTGTTCCCAACATGCAAGTCGATTTCACTTTGCTTGACTAGCCTGTGTTCAATGGGCCCCTGCACATTATTACAAATGTGCGAGCCACAGGCTGTATCTAATACCCAACCATTGGAGTCAAAAGTAGTCATGTTCATTTCAATAACAAACATACCTGAGCTAGAAGCCGGTGGCTTCTTAGCTTGATTTGCCCTTAGTTTAGGACAATCATTCTTCCAATGCCCTTTCTGCTTACAGAAAAGACATTCATCTGTGTGTACCGTTCCGCTCCTCTTGAACTTCCTTTTCTGGTTCAGACGCTTAGGCTTATCACTCGAAGTGTTAGCCTTGGCTCCCGAATTTCCCTTACCCTTAGCACCTTTGTTTCTCGGGTTTAGGTCAGACGGTTGTCCAACATACATGATCGACTTTTCCTTCTTAGGAAGAGTTTGATCATATGTCTTCAGCAGATTATGAAGTTCGGGCAGTGCGAATACGAACTCGACAATGAATGAAGGACAAAGATCACCATGATCTTATTCTCATCTTGAGAACATGTTCAGACATGTTCCCTCCTTCATTGAGCTTGCATCTGTGTATCTCTTTGATCAAATCAAATTCAACACTTCTAGCTGTCGTCTTAAAGACCGTCTCAAGATGCTTCAGCATCTCATGCGGCAACATGCTTTCATGTTGCCTCTGCAGCTCATTGCTCATTGCCGCCAGCATAATACACTGCGCGGATCTAGCATCCTCATGATGCTTATCAGACCTTGCCTTGTTGGCTTGATTCCAAATCAGCAACTTGATCGGCAGTCTGATTCTCGGGACACACGGGATTAGCCTCGTCCAAGACGTACTCAATCCTTTCGTACCTCAGCACCAAACATATATTCCTGATCCAATCTAGGAAGTTTGGTTCGGTCAAAATTTGCTTCTCTAAGACAGCACGGAGCGAGATACTCGCCATTTCGGTTTCCAGGAGAAATAATATAGAACGAAAATAATAAATCAACTATTGAAATATTATTTCTAAATACACAGTCAACATAACTAAACAACAAGGTCCTTTAGCTGTTTAGCTCCCACTATTTTCACATATGCTTGCCCCCACAACAAACATACGGGTAATGTCCAAAAAGTTACCGTAGTAGCCAAGATCCAAATCCATACTATGCTACACTCCAACGGGGGTTGGTCGCATAGCATAATATGACCGGTAGGACTAGTAGAACTATCCAATTGCGTCACGCAACTCTTGGTTGTTAAATCTAATTTAACCCGATGCCCTACATACTGTACCTATCGAGGTCGCTAGATACAATATGCAGTAAGTCATAACCATAGGCTTACTCTAACCTGACGATCACTGCGAGTCTGTAAGACGAGGTCGCCAATACAAGAAAACGCAATGAAAGTTTAGAATTAAAGCACCCTATGGAAAGCATCTCAGAAATACATACATATATATATTTCTGTACTTATATTGGTTGGGGCTTGTCGCTTGAGGGTTGTTATCAGTCATCTACAAACAAATAAGGGCGCCGCCTACCCATCATGCATGAACGGTCTACACGTAATGGATGCCGCCTATCCATTCTAGTTCTAAACGCGGTCAAGCACATAATGGGTTCCGCCTACCCATACATAAATATGCGGTCCGACATATAAGAGGGCACCGCCTACCCTCGCATGCATAGCGGTCGAACGGAATGTAAAATACATGGTATTTAAACATGCATTGTCAAACAATAGCATATTAGAGCATATGAAGCAAGTAGTAGCCTATGTGGATGACAAATGACTTCATAATTTCATTATGAAAATTATAATCCCATAATTATAATCTCTATGAAATAATTGAAAATTTGGACTAGATTAAAAATCGAAAATTCTATTGACCAAGTAGCAATTTTCGAAAACCCGAAGGACTTAATTGTAATTTTTGAAACCTTGGAGGTGTTAAATCTAAAATTCAAAAGTAGAAGGACTAATTTACAATAAACAATAAATTGATAAATTACAAATAAGCCCTTTAACTTTATACTAATTAAATTTAACCCCTCTAGTTAAAAACAATTACAATTAAATCATATTTATATTCCAAATATAAAATTCAATCCTCAAAATTTTCAAAATTCGATTTTGGGTCCAACCCGAAAAATATATATATTAAAATACCCTACCGTGCCTGCGGCGGCGCCTGCGCCCGCAGGCACCCGGTGCCCCAGGCGCCGGGCGCCTGCGTCCGCAGGCGCGGGTGCCCGCAGGCACCCGGGGCGCCCGCCGCCTGCGCACGCAGGCGGCCCGGTCAATATATATATTTAAATTTTTTTTTTTTTTTGAAAACATATAAATTCTAAATTTATATAAAAACAAAACTTTTGAAAATCGAATTAATCATAGAATCAATTGCATCCACATATCTACAAAATCATACAATATATATACGTATATACGTAATCAATTAACCTGGCTCTGATACCACTGTAAGAAAATATGGTCAGAGTTACCCCTAGGGTACGCTGCGGAATTTCAAAAATTTTCTTAACATACAGGTTAATTGATTATGTATATGCCGTATATATTTAAACACGTCAATTAGAAGACTAACCTTACTTCTAAAGCATCTTCCAAGTCTTCGTAATAATCCGGTGTATCTTCTCCTTCGTCGAAGTCGAAGATATCTGCAATACTTTGATTATATGCAATACAATAAAAGTTAGTTTCCAGCTCCTAGAACATCAACCTTGGTATCCACGGATGAACAGCCTATCGGAAGAATGCTAGGATATTCTTTGTGTGACCAAGAAGATGGGGCGGCGATTCCTCCGGTAGGTGGCGCGCGCGTGTGGCTTATAGAGGAGGGGAGAGCTTTTATTTTCTCTAAGAAAACTGGGTAGAATAATTCTCTAAAAATTTGATTCTTCAACTGTGTGAAAATCTATGTCTAAAGCTCTCTAATAGTCTACTATATATAGTAGTCAATAGAAGCCTAAAGCATAAGCAATTAGACTTCATAAAGTAATAAGAATCTAATTCTTATCGCACTAGGAAACCAATTTCAAGTCTAGATTCATTCCCAATCAAATTAAAACTCAATCAGGAAAATCTAACTTATCCCTTAGACTTCTAATAGAGGAAGGAGTCGAACTCCTTCCCCTACTCCATCTCGCGCGCGCGCGTGTCCTAAGGGTGATAGGTGGGTCTCGATTTTGGGACCCACTTATAGTTCTAAGACAATTCAAACTCCAAGTAGATTTTGCCCATGTGCATATGTTAATTCTAAATTAACATATCATTTCAAATCAAACCTCCATTATATTTCTAAAATATAATCTTTAATTGTATTTACATAAAATACAATTAATTAGCCAATTCAATTAATAATTCCAAATCATTAATTGAGCCACCAAATATTATAATTAATTCCAAATCAATTATAATCCATCAGTCACAATTAATTCCAAATTAATTGCGATTCCATCTTCAAGGATATTCTAATAGGCTGAATCACCACATAGTGTGACCCATAGGGCCTCATCGTATTAAGCAAGTCCTAGACGAGGCAACATGGAATTCCTAGACGGTTCCATTTGCAATATTAATACATGAGGACGTTTGAGAGGTTTCTCAAAGCTAACCCTTTCGTTGCAAAGTCTGTTGCGCTCAACGCGGCGATGGTAACGTCCCTTCATCTGACTTGCTCGAATGTATCTAGGATCGATGAAGTGTCTATCCCAATAATACATCCACGGGCGTCTTCAGTGAGTTGCATGGTGAATCCAATATCTATTATGACCATCATAATAATATTGATACGCTGGCCAGCGGTTTTACCATCACAACTATGAACGACTATGAGCAGTGCTCTCCTGTGCTACACTTGAGAGATGAATCCTTCACAGAATCACTTATCATCCCCATTTGTATGTAGCCATAATCCTGGATCGTGTCTTAGGTCAACTGCTTATTCAGAGCTGACATCGACGGGTCCACCAAGGATATGGGGCAACAAATGTGATGATAAAGTCCTGTAAGTCCAAAGGACGACTGGCATCACTTCGACAACTCACCGGTTCCCATAGACACTTCGGTGTAGAGTATACATCGATGGGAGTGTCCGGTGGGTACTTCCATTGTTCGATAAAGCTTCTTCGAACAACTATGCGCAGTTATGGGAACGTTTCTCGATTGTCCAACAATTCGTTCCGTGGCCGTGGGATCGGCTCACACTTGCTCCAACAAGTATAACCTCCACGCATACTAGTCTTGTCTGGTTCATTCAGACCCCTACATCCGAGATGAACCTCGACTAGGGAGAGTTTGGGATAGATGATAACTCACATAGCTCCCACTATCTGTGTGATTGGTCATCAATCCGAGGGGACATGTTTAATATCAATACAGACAGTAATAGAGATATGACATGCTGCATGGCCGGTGTAATATAAATATGAAAGCGATACTCAATAGTAAAATGCAACAAACATATATTATATTACGTTGACCTGTGTAATAGTACATATATGCCCTCTATAAGGGCACCATGCCCTTAGTAAGGATTGTCTCTAGGACATATACACTATCAATTACTGCACTCGTAACTTCCTCTTCCTGATTGATTTTGTGGGGATCAGCCACCACGGGTACAAAGGAACCCTTGAGCATCATAGTTTGTTCAGCTGCAGAGGCACTCTTGAATTTATCTTATATATTCTCTTTGATTAGAGCAATCAGACTGGAGCTCATGAGCTGAGAATATGTCAACTCTTCTGGAAGTATGGAATGCACAAACGTCTCAAGTCTCAGCAAAGAAAGTCTATTTTTCTCGTTGGGCAGATGAAGGTGAAGATCGGAGAAATCTATCCTTCTGTACCTTTGCCAGTTGCTGACAAATTCAGCAACTCTGGTCAAGGTAGTTCTCTTGAAGTTTGAGTAAAGTTCCTCTGAACTTACTTCCAAATCTTCCGTGATGTGAACCACTTCAGTGGTCTCCTTTTGAGCCTGAGAAAAAGAATAAAATTAAGTTCAGGAAGGTTTTGGAAAATAGTTTTTAGAGTCTAAAACTGGAACATGATTTACCTGCTAAAGTTCAGCAAGCTCATGTTGCACACTTTGGTGTCCTGGCACTATTTCCATTGCTTCAGGAGCTTGAGAAGCATCCTTGAATTGTTCATCCTGAAATAATTTTAAGTTAGATACAAGTACTAAGTTTTCAAACTTACTTGATTTGCCAAAAACTTCATCTACCTGCTGAACAGGAGTTGTGGATTCTGGTGCAGAAGTTTCAATAATCTTCTGACTTGTATCTTGAGAAGTCTGTAAGGAAATAATTATATCAGCAAAAGATAGAGTTTCAGATAGTGAAGTTTTGCTTATGTCTGAGTTAACTACCTGCTGAAGAAGGGCAGGTGATGACTTAGTCCTTTCAACAATGACAACATCTTCATTATCTGGGACTTGTTCTTCAGTAGAATTCTTTTCTTGCTCTATTTGAGAAGGCTGTGCAGATTGAACAATCTCCCTTGTCTCTGAAATGACAAGTTGAGCAGAGACATCTTGACCTTTAAGTTCACTGCTAGTCATGAACACATCTATTGACTTGTTGGAGTTGTCATCAATCGCCAAATCCATTTGCTGGCTTAGTTCTATCAGCACCAGCTGAACTTTGTCAATGGATGTTTTTGGTGAACTAGGTTCAATATGCTCAGCATCACGAGATGCGTCGTCGAATAGTGTCTCTTGTGGTATTTCAGCAACCTGTGGGACTTGAACCATTGCAGTCTCAGC
The DNA here is from genome assembly GCA_028274465.1 of Plantago ovata. NCBI lineage: Eukaryota > Viridiplantae > Streptophyta > Magnoliopsida > Lamiales > Plantaginaceae > Plantago > Plantago ovata. The sequence goes on from CM051456.1 coordinate 61,577,437, forward strand.
AACTGGTTCTTCAGCAATTACAGTTTCAGTAACTGCAGTTTCATCAACTTGATGAGTTGCTTGTTGAGCAACCATCTTTTCAGCAGCATCAACAAGTGCCGCGTTTCTCAGATCAGCAGCAATATCACTTGCTGGTTCCAGAGTGTGGTCATCTAGATTATCTACAATGTAGATATCTGAGATTGGGGCAGGAATTTCATTTCCACTGCCTTGTTGTCTTATCTCAGTAGATGTATCAACGTTGAGTTGATTGTTGAAGGCTTCTGCAAACACTTCAACATTGCTGAAGGCTTCTGCAAACACTTCAACAACATCTACTGGAGTGGCTTGTGTTTCAGCAACTCATGGAGCATCATCCGAAAGATCATGGACAATTGGAATGGACTTACGAGCCAATGTTTTCTTTCTTGGGTGAGTCTTTGTCCGTTTCTTCTTAGGGATGGGGTCAGCTGATGACGCTGCAGTTTGAGTGTCATCATCAGCTTCGTCTTTTTCTTCTTAGATTTTTCCAGTTTCTCTCCAGCAGCAGCATCTGCAGCAGTTGCATTTTCAGCAACGGCTGTTGTACACTTACCTTATTGATCACCATCTGCAGCAATTGCATTCATGGACTGATTTTCAGTCTCAACAACATTTGCAGCTGTTGGATGCCTGTCTTGCTGACTAACACTTGCAACATCTGCAGCTGTTGTCTTCTTTGACTTCTTGTCAGCAAGCTTAGGTCCATTTTGCTTGTAGAAGGCTCTTCCCACATTGCATACCGATTTCTTAATCGGCAATGGGTTTCTCAGCTGAATCCTGAAGTGTTCAAGGATATAGCATATTTTTAGTCCATACATGACTGGGAAGGTAGGTGAGACTTTCTTGTCTTCAACCTTTACCTTAAATTTAGTAACACAATCAACAAGTCGGTTGAAACTGTACTTAGCCCAGTTGAGCTGAGTTTTGTTCTCATGTATATGCATCAGCAATGGCCACCTTCTCAAGCCTACTTGGTCGATTCCTCCAACATGGGAGTCTAAGACTTTGATGAGCAGCAGAGCTATTAGACCAAGTGAATGGCAGAGATGCTTCCTTTTTACGTGCTTTGTCCAAGTCACGGGAGCAATCTCACCTTTATTCATTCTTTCATTTCTGACATCACTGTAGAAGGCTTCTATCTCTTCATCAGTAGCAGTGATGTCATCTTCAGTTCCAGTGGTTGGAATCTGAAAGATGTTGGCTAAATCAATCCATTCCAGGATGATTTGCACACCATGAACTATGGTAGAAATCACTTTTTCAGTGACTCCTTGTCCATCAGTTAGAGTTTGGATTTCTGCATTGTTGTAGAATTCCATGTGATGATGTCGTTTTTCACCAATTAAATTTGTTTTAAAGCCTAAGAACACTTATCACTACACAAACTAGAGTGCAATGGCAAGTTGTCCCCGAGTGTCGTTCTCTCGGGACCTAACGTGGCTTTGCTTGAGGTTTTTGCAAGTAATTTCAGTCAACGAATTCAAATGTTTTGAGAATCGTTTCCTTTGAACAATAGCAACGAGAAATCAGATTGCTGTAAACAAGCTTGGAAAACGGTTGGTGGTAGAAATCAAATACACATGCACGGGTTACGTATATGCTCACAAGTTCAGTGCGTAGAACCTTCTATCAAGTCTGCTAAGCAACTCGTCTAGGCAAATTTAAGACACACATCATGAAAGATCACTATCAATAATTTAGAGGTGCTTGTCACCAACACCATTTATCTAGCATGCTGCAAATCTCTAACATACAATCCTATAGCTTTCATTGACCAAGAGTTTGTCACTATAATCAATTCGAATATATTTTATAGGCATCTAAGAATCATATGAAGGGATTTGCAGCAAGATTGAATCACAATCTCATGTAAGCATAAAGATAACCCATAGCATGCATATTCTACATTCTACCACCAACACAAAAGATTTAGCTACTCATATTCATCAACATAGACATCAATTCATATGAATAATAATTGGAATACATCATATCAAACTACAAGACAAGAGAGTGATACAAGTTACCACCAAAGCTGTCACTAATCGGTGGAAATCAAAGAAAACCTCTCCGTAGATGATTACAAAGGATGAATCCCAATCAAAACCTTGAATCCCAAGCTAAAATACAAAGAAATCTGAATATTCTCTGAGTTTTGGGGCTTAGGAGCTCTCCAAAACGAAGTTACAGTTCAAAAGATATTCAAAAAATGATCCAAGATCAGATCTAAGAAGGAAAATCCGAAAACGTAACCGCTGCCAAGCGGACCGCTTGGAGAAGCCAAGCGGAGCGCTTGGCAAGCGAAGCGCTTCGGGCACTCCAAGCGCTTCGCTTGGCTTCTGTGCCAAAGCTCCTGGAATTTGAAGCGGAGCGCTTCACTATTCCAGGCGCTTAGCTTGGCTCCTGGGCAGATTTTTGTTTTCAAACTCAATCTTTTTGCCCTCGCATGGCCCTCGGGTGCCTTGGACTCATCCTTCTCGATGCTTATTGATACTCAAACACTTACGAACAAGCCACGGAGATTGGGGAACTTCAACGGGGCCATCTTTTCCATAAAAAAGGCTCGTTTTTAGCTCCAAAAACGTCGTTTCGTACCTAAGTGCCTGAAAATGCAGAAAACACAAAACGTGACACAATTCTACGAAACTAACCAAAAAACAAGGCTAGAAGATAGCAAAAGAAGGTGAAAAAGACAAGATGAACGCGTCAAAAATACGTTCATCACCATGGCATCTAACATACTCACTTTCTTAGGGCGAGCAGTTATGAAGAAAAGAAGGCCTTGTTGATTTATCAAGTTTAGTGCCTCTTCATTTTCTTCATCTAAATCTTGTTCATAGAAGATTCTTATATACTTCTCTTTGGCAAATCCGCCCCATTGCACCATCTGTTCACATTTTGCAGTGTCAAGATATGCAGGCAGCATGGGTCTCTCCGTTATACGGTCGTTTTTCAACACAATTTTCACTGTGTTGGTTGTCGGAGTTACAACCGGAGTAGTGCTTTTCCCAGCACTATCAGCTTTCGATGACTTTGAGGTCTTGGAGGACTGTCTCTTTGGAGCCATTTCTTATATAGCGGTAGAAATATACGAAAAAGATTACCTTGCTTTTTGACCGGAGGTACAGTGAATTCAGGACACAGGCTATAAAATTTGCAGAGAAAGGAAATGTGAGTTAAAGAATTTTCTCTCTCTCTAACTCTTTGTTTATATAGTATCTCTGGTGTGCAAGAAGCTCAAACGGTTTTGAGTTCTCAGCAAGGGTAAAACAGATATTCAACTGTGTTAGTGGAGCCTTTGCATTAAATGCGTAGTGGTCCACTAACAAAGACCGTCAGAGCACACTTTCTCTTTGTAATATTAACCGTCAAATCAAAAAATACTTTAAATCAACGGCCACGATTGTATTTCATGTCATGATTAACAGCGAGTTTATATGTGCCACGATTAACGTCACAAATTGATTTTACCTTGATTCACGGGATTTGATCCTTTTTACCGCAGCGCTGATTGCTTGCTGAAGTAAATAAGAATCTTTTCAGTGAATTTGGACAAATTTGACTTTGGCACTTACCTTTTTAGATAACAAGCTTTGTATTTGCTGAAAGTTCCCCCTTAATCAAATATATCATATTTCTTTAAGTTAAAAGACATTTCTGAGTTCCCGTCTCAGTAAATTCTTTTTATCTTGAGATATCCTTTGGTAAAATACGAGAAGTGTTTTTGCTCTTTTCTGAGTTCCCGTCTCAGGTTTTTCCTTTGATACTTGAATACCTGTTTCAGTATCTTTGATTGTCTGAATGCTCGTTTCAGCAATCCTTAAGGTTTTTCTCTTACTGAGTGCCCGTCTCAGCAAGTGATCAAGTTTCCTAACAAATACCCGTTTTGAAGGAATTACTTGTTGAATGCCTGTTTCAGCAATCATGTAGTGAACTATCATTTCTTTTAGGGAAAATTAGTGGAAGGAGCTTTATACAAGTAAGCATACTTTGGCTTGCTGAATGCCTGTCTCAGCAATCTTCCAATTGTATCCCTTACTATTGAGGTAATTCAATCAATCCAAGGTTATACCTTAGCATTGCGAATCTATTATCTGGTAGGGGCTTGGTAAAGATGTCAGCAAGTTGATCATCGGTACCTACTTTCACAACCTCAATGTCTCCTTTTTCCACATGATCTGTAATGAAATGATGTCTAATATCATTGTGCTTTGTCCTTGAGTGGAACTTAGGATTTTGCGTGATAGCAATAGAACTTGTATTATCACAAAAGATTGGTGTTTTCTTTGCAGAAATACCATAATCTCTTAATTCTTGCTGAATCCATAGGATTTGAGCTGTGCAACAACCAGCCGCAATGTACTCAGATTCAGTAGATGAATTGGCAACACAGGTTTGCTTCTTGCTGAACCATGATATTAATCTAGTACCTAGAAACTGACAAGTTCCAGAAGTACTTTTTCTATCAAGAGTTGATCCTCTATGATCAGCATCAGAATAACCAACCAATTAATGTCCATAATCTTTAGGATACCATAATCCAACATTGACTGTACCTTTGCAAATTTCAGTATCTTAAGTGCCTTTTTGTAGTGTGATTCTCTTGGATCAGATTGGAATCTTGCACACACACAAACATCATACTGAATGTCAGGTCTACTTGCTGTAAAATAGAACAAGGAACCAATGAGCTTCCTATACTTGTGTTTTTCAACACATTTATCTTCTTTAGTATAGCCCAATTTGGTACCAACACTCATAGGGATCTTTTCAGGTTTTTCTTCCTCTTTGATCCTAATCTTTATGAGCATTTCTTTCGCATACTTTGCTTGATTTATGAATATTCCATCCTTGAGTTGCTTGACTTGTAATCCTAGGAAATAATTCAATTTTCCCATCATACTCATTTCAAACTTGTTTGTCATGAGTTTGGCAAAATAATCACAAAGTTGCTTGTCCTTAGATCCAAATATTATGTCATCCACATAAATCTGAACTAAGAATATTTTACCATCATGGTTCATGGTAAACAAAGTTTTGTCAACTTCACCTTTCTTGAAATCATTATCCAGCAAAAACTTAGCTAAGGTATCATACCAAGCTCTTGGTGCTTGCTTTAGACCATATACAGCTTTCTGAAGCTTGTATACCATCTTGGTTTCTGAGGGAAGTTCAAAGCCAGGGGGTTGTTCCAAGTAGAATTCTTCAGCAAGTTCACCATTTAAGAATGCACTTTTAACATCCATTTGATAAACAATGAAGTCATTGTGTGCAGCAAAGGCCAAGAAAAGTCTAATTGCATCCAATCTTGCAACTGGTGCATAAGACTCATCATAGTCCAATCCTTCAGTATGACAGTAACCTTGAGCAACTAAACGTGCTTTATTCCTTGTTACTTCACCAGACTCTCTCAGCTTGTTTCTGAACACCCACTTTGTACCAATTGCTTTCTTCCCTTCAGCAAGGGGTACAAGTTTCTAGACTTTGTTCCTTTCAAATTGATCTAGTTATTCTTGCATTGCCTTGATCCATTCAGAATGCTTTAAAGCTTCTTCTATGGTCTTGTTCAATTTCTGAAACAAAGCAAGAGAACAAAGCTTCTACTTCTACGACATTTGCTTCTTCAGCAAGTCCATGAGTAGTAGATACTTTGGATCTAGTCACTTGGAGTTTGTCAATATCACCAATCATATCCGTAGAGGGATGATCTCTAATCCATTTATTAACAGGTTTTCTGCTCTTTGGATCTGGATAAGTTTGCTCATCTGTATGTGACTCTTCAGCATGTACATGTTCAGTGATGAATGTGTATTTTACACTTTCATTTAAGTCTTTTTCACCTATTTTAGCTATCCACTATGTTAATTTAGCAATACTTTAGTGCATTTTATTAGAATAGTGTCACGTTTCCCTTTAGTCTTTATTTTACAGGTTTTGGTTGAAAAACGAGGATTTCCGGGCAAATATATTGAAGTAGACAAGGAATTGGTGTTCCAGAAGCCCAATTGGAGTATCTGAAGGTTTCCGGATAGGATTTGAAGTCTAGGGGTCGAATCTGGAGGTTAGAAGGCCACTAGAAGTCAGAAACCGAGTCCAAAAAGGGAAAGAAATCCAAAAACGCGTCGAAAACGCGTATCTGGCCGAGTTTTACTCCCGGGCGAATCGCCCGGGATGTGGGGCGAATCGCCCCACACCAGGCGAATCGCCCGGTGTGTGGGGCCCTTCGCCCCACACAATTCGTAGCCTATTTATAGTTGCTCAGTTTTTCTCCGTTTTTCATACTTTTCCAGACCTTTTCTCTCACCTTTCTCTGTAGTTTTAGGTAGGAACTTCCCAGAGCCTGTTCTGGGGGTTCGTAGCTTAGGAGATACTTTTTCTTAGAAGTTTGGAGCTTGTAAGATCGCGATTCTTCGGAGATTGACAACCTTCGGTAACATTGTATCTTACAGTTTTTCTACTTATTTTTATATATCTTTCAACATGTTTTCTTCTATGATTTCTGTTGATTGCATGACAACTATGAGTAGCTAAACTTCTCGTTGGTGATAGTATGTGAATTCTTAGGGAAGGGTTATAATTGTTGGGCAAAGCTTTACTTCGTCGAGGCAAGTAAGACAATCAGGCGACCTATTTCATGAGATTCCATTGGAGCTCTAGCTTCGAGTGGACGGAAAGAAGGAACTAGAAAGAAAGAGAAAGATCGGGCATTTGGTCAAAGCAAAGAAAGAAGGGGTCATTGGAAGCACCTATCGCGCGGGGCGACTTCTCTTTTGATCTATCACGGATCGCCTTGTTAGGGGTCTAATGCCAAGGTCGACGACGGAAGCTCGGGACGGAGCCGTATGAGGCGGGAGATTGGAACAAGTCTGGATAGACCCTATCGAAGCCCCTCCCATTCCATTTAGGGAGCCTCATCTGAAAAAATGGGCGCCCTCCTTTTAAATCTGACAAAAAAGGGACAAAACCTTACGGTGTCATATTTCTCTTGGTTGGTGATCTCCATGCTAATGGCTATATCGCGCATTATACTCTGAGTTATTGCTTTATTTCCTTGATCTATCTAAATCTCTATCTTCGCATTGTTGATTAATTATTGCACACAATTGGACAATTCATTGGTCTTTGACCTATCTAAATCTATATCTTCGTAGTGTTTGATATTTACAACTGGACAATTCATTGATCAAAGATCTCCATGCAAAACCGAGGAATTTATGCATGATTATTAACCCGTTATGCTTTGAAGGACCATACTATCACCAATCTCCAGTATCTGTTAAGAAAAACCTTTGCTAAACCGTCTTTTGTTTTTATATTCACAAGTTAAATTAGATAAAGCTAGTTATAGTGCTTAGAGATCGACACTCGAGGTTATTCTACTGCTACACTACGGTTTTCGTTGGAGTCGTGAATTGCCTTTGGCTAAATAACAAATTTATTTGATTTTCGTTGGAACACGACATCCAACGCGTTCATCAAATTGGCGCCGCTGCCGGGGACTATACTTCTTTTTTCTGTTTAATTTGTTTATATTTTCAGTATTCAATTCCTAGTTCTAGTAGTTTTTAGTTTTCCTATTTATTCTCTCTCTGATATTGCTTTCCTAGTTTGTTACAGATAGTGTATGCCACATACACGATCTAGAGGAACACCGCTTGCTGATTCAATTGCTGAGATCGACAGAGTCTACCACCAAAGAAGGCGACTACTTCAAAGGCGTGAACTAGAGGAAATAGAGGATACCGATTTCTCTGAATCTCTACACAGTCTGTTCAAGGAAATCGACGGAATGGCAGAAGCTAGACCACTGAAAGCATGGGTTCAACCCTCCAAGGATCCTATGAGGGGACCGGCGATTGTTCTTTCGTCTGCGACTCGAGATCTGGAAATCAAGAACCACGCATTCCAACAACTTCCGAGGTTCTATGGCTTAGCAAGGGAAGATGTGATGGGGTACTTGCACGATATCGATGATGTCGTCAACCAACTCCCACGACCCGGAGCTGAAATAACAACGGATGAGTTGCGGATGAAGGTTTTTGCTATGGGGCTTGGGGACAGAGCCAAGTCATGGTTGAGTTCTCTACCAGCAGGCTCGCTGGACACTTGGGAGAAGGTTTTTTCAGCTTTCATGGAAAAATACTTCCCCCACACCTTGACTACCGCGGTCAAGGCGTAAATCACTGGATTCAAACAAGACTATGATGAGACCATCTACACCGCGTTTGAGAGGTTCCAAGATCTCACGAACAAGTGCCCTCATCATGGTTTTGAGCTTTCTGACCTAGTCCAACACTTCTACAATGGACTAACCTTTGAGAACCAACAAGTGGTGGATTTCCAATGCCGTGGCAATATTTGGGAGGAAACCGCAGAAGCCGTCTGGGCAGTTTTCGAAAGGCTTGCTAAGGGTTCGCAGTTCAAGGACCCAAGGGCAATGATTAGGAGACGTGGACCTGAAGCTCCACCGACTCAAGAAGCCCCTATGTATAGGGGGAATGGGGATCAATTTGAGTGCTTTACCAACGAATTGAAGCAAGTCCTCAAGAGCGCCACTGGAACAACTGTTTCGAACGAAGTTTGCCGAATATGCAAGAACTATGGGCATGGAGCTCATATGTGTAGATCGGAGCTTGCGTATGATGATGGCAACTGGGCTCAAGGAGGCGAAGAGGAAGCCTTTGCTACGGAGTTTGGTACTCAAGAGGCTAGGTACGGACAAGATGGTAGGAATCCTCGAGGTGGATTTTGGAGAAGAGGGTTCCGAAACAATCAAGGATATGCACCGGCTAGCCAAACTTATGGCCCTAACCAAGACTGTAGTAGGCTAAACTATGGTAATGATCACTGCGAAAACCCCGCTCCGAAAGAGCAACCGAAGTCGAAGTCGGCTCAACTGATGGAGAACTTGCAAAAGATGGGTGATCAGACCCAAAGTGTTCTCAAACGTTATGAAGAAGATTCTGAGAAGACTAGGGCAAGGCTTGATAGGTTGGAAGAGAGCACTAGGCTTGCCCAACAAAAGATGCAAGAATTGATCGACCGAGGAGCAAGTAGGGAACAAGGCAAGCTGCGTCGCAACACTGAGAAGTCGATGTCCATTACCTTGGAGGGTGATCTACCTGTTGAAATCACCATCAAGAGGGTTGCTAAGTGCGAGTGTTGCAAAGAGGAAGAACCCCCACAGGCTAAGGAAGAAGAGAAGGACCTTCGTTCTGACGAGAGTGAAGAGGAGCAAGAGGATCCCGAGCCACTCCCTCAAAGTTTCGATGTTAAGGTCGGGATTGGTGAGCTTGAAGATGTCCGTACCACACTAGACACGGGATCCTACTCTAATGTGCTCCCTATGAATGTGTTCGAGAGGAGTAGCCTTGGAAAACTATCTGAGCATAAGGCTATTGTGCAACTGGCGGATGGATCATTTGTGAGACCCGAAGGCGTTGTGAAGAATGTATTGGTCAAGATTGGTGAAGCTTCTGTATACACCAATTTTGTAGTTATACCGGCGTCTACACCTGGGATGGGGGATGTCATTCTCTTGGGGCGAACGTTCTTGACTAAGCTACGCTCCGTGATAGACATCTACCGAAGGACTTGCACTATTGAGGTGGATGGCAAGCGACATGTGTTGCGAGCAATATCTGATCCACCTGATACTTCTCACACTATTAACTACTGTGGTCTTGCTGCCTATGTTCATTCTTATTCACAGGTTCGTGGCATGAGGAGAAGATCCATGAAGGGGAAGTCTAGTACCCTCAAGAAGAAGAGCTAGGCGCAGACAGGAGTCGAGTCAAAGACTTTAAACAATGGCGCTATCCGGGAGGCAACCCGGAGTTTTTATCGCTTTTTTACCGCTTTATTGCATGTTTTATCTGTCTGCATTAGCATTTGCACGTTTACCGCTTTTTAGTTTTTAGGTTGCATTCACTGCATTCATCCTAGGATAGTCTTGCATGTTTTATATGTAGTTTATTGCCGAATTTTTTGAACTTTTTTATTGGGTAGATTAACTAACTATGCCATTAATCATATGCTTCATCTCTATGAATTTGTTTGAGGTTTTTCTCGCTTGGCTTGTCACATTCATGTACTGCACTTAGTTAAGCTTGGTAGTCCCGACATCACTTAGTGGTGTTTTCTCTACTGCGGTTCACGAAGGCCTTTATAATAGGATGATGCATGTTAGGATCTTATGGTTGTTTTCCCGAGTAATTATGTCCCTAAGAGGCAACAAGTCTTCACCATGCTTTGAGATTGCTAAATGCCTAGGAAGGAGGTAGTGTGAGGTTGTGTGATTCTTTATTTGCAACCTATTCTTTCGAATAGGTTTGGGGAGGGGGTTACACTATCATTAGACTTGTTTTTCGTTTTTCATTTCTGTGTTGTGAGTTTATTTTTCCTTTCTCGTAAATTTTGTACTCCAACCTATTCTTTCGAATAGGTTTGGGGAAGTCGTTTGTGAGTCATTTTGTTTCTTTGTGCTACTGCTGGCTAAAAAAATCGAAAAAAAAGAAAGAAAAATTCCAGGAAAAAAGAAAAAAAAGGAAAAAAGAAGCTGGAAAGAAAAAAAGAAAAAGACGCCAAAAAAGCAAAGAAGGGTCCAAAAAGAAAGCCAAATAGCAGTTTAGCAAAGTGTTGTGTCTCATTTTCCAATTCTTGTAATGTTCGTAATCGTGTTGTAATTTTCTATTTTTTGTCTTTTATTTTTGAGTGTCATCTGTTCTAGACCACCCTCGTCCTGCCATTCAGGAAGTGGTGAAAATCTTAAGGCTTTGCTTGAGAGATGGGTAGAATAGGGGAGTGTTATCTTTTATAGGGAACCCTCCTTCGTTTGATGAGAGCCAGTACTGGTTCGACCTCTTTGAGGAAAAGTCTTAACTTGGTGAACAACAGTAAGTCCTCAGTTTCATAGGCACGGGACAACCATTCGTATCTTAACATGTTTCATTACGTTGTCACTGACTAGGTCCAGGTAGAGAATGTTACGAGAGACTATCTTGTCTTAACATAAGTGCTTATGTGGATGTGTATGAGTCAATCGAGGCATTCTTCAACCTATATTCATTTTTTGATTTATATGGTTTTTGTTCATATGTTTTTTGATAGATTCAGTAGATTAGTTCATTTTATTTGGCATGAGACTCCATTTTTTGTGTTGCATTGTTTTTTGCATTAGAGTCTAGCTTAGTTGCTTGAGGACAAGCAAAGGTTCGGTTTGGGGAGTTTGATGAATGTGTATTTTACACTTTCATTTAAGTCTTTTTCACCTATTTTAGCTATCCTCTATGTAAATTTAGCTATATTTTAGTGCATTTTATTAGAATAGTGTCACGTTTCCCTTTAGTCTTTATTTTACAGGTTTTGGTTGAAAAACGAGGATTTCCGGGCAAATATATTGAAGTAGACAAGGAATTGGTGTTCCAGAAGGCTAATTGGAGTATCTGAAGGTTTCCGGATAGAATTTGAAGTCTAGGGGTCGAATCTGGAGGTTAGAAGGCCACTAGAAGTCAGAAACCGAGTACGAAAAGGGGAAGAAATCCAAAAACGCGTCGAAAACGCGTATCTGGCCGAGTTTTACTCCCGGGCGAATCGCCCGGGATGTGGGGCAAATCGCCCCACACCAGGCGAATCGTCCGGTGTGTGGGGCCCTTCGCCCCACACAATTCGTAGCCTATATAGAGTTGCTCAGTTTTTCTCCGTTTTTCATACTTTTCCAGACCTTTTATCTCATCTTTCTCTGTAGTTTTAGGTAGGAACTTCCCAGAGCCTGTTCTGGGGGTTCATAGCTTAGGAGATACTTTTTCTTAGCAGTTTGGAGCTTGTAAGATCGCGATTCTTCGGAGATTGACAACCTTCGGTAACATTGTATCTTACAGTTTTTCTACTTAATTTTATATATCTTTCAACATGTTTTCTTCTATGATTTCTGTTGATTGCATGACAACTATGAGTAGCTAAAGTTCTCGTTGGTGATAGTATGTGAATTCTTAGCGAAGGGTTAATAATTATGCTAATGGCTATATCGCGCATTATACTCTGAGTTATTGCTTTATTTCCTTGATCTATCTAAATCTCTATCTTCGTATTGTTGATTAATTATTGCACACAATTAGACAATTCATTGGTCTTTGACCTATCTAAATCTATATCTTCGTAGTGTTTGATATTTACAACTGGACAATTCATTGATCAAAGATCTCCATGCAAAACCGAAGAATTTATGCATGATTATTAACCCGTTATGCTTTGAAGGACCATACTATCACCAATCTCCATTATCTGTTAAGAAAAACCTTTGCTAAACCATCTGTTGTTTTATATTCACAAGTTAAATTAGATAAAGCTAGTTATAGTCCTTAGAGATCGACACTCGAGGTTATTCTACTGCTACACTACGGTTTTCGTTGTAGTTGTGAATTGCCTTTGGCTAAATAACAAATTTATTAGATTTTCGTTGGAACACGACATCCAACGCGTTCATCACTCAGTACTACTGGTATTTTGTTGTGTCTCTGCTGAGATTGGTTCATCAGCAACTGCTTGTTCAGCATTGCTAGATTGTGGTAACTCATCAGCAGGCACATGAAGTTGCATAGTTTCAGCAACATCTGGAGCAACTGCGTCTTTTGCTGGAAATTCTTTGTCATGAACTATATTTATCTTGTCATGACTTGGGGGAGGAGAGTCATTGTCAGAATCATCATTTAGTTCAATTGACTTGATTTGCCTAGCATCAGATTCAGTTCTTTGCTCGTGTATGAGTAATTTCTTCATACAATCTGATATTTCTTCTTCAGCAGGCACTCCTTGTGACTTTTCGTAGAATACAACATGCACTGATTCTTCGATCTTTTCTGCCTTTTTGTTGTAAACTCTATAAGCTTTACTATGCAAGGAGTAACCAAGAAATATCGCTTCGTCTACCTTTGGTTGAAATGTTCTTAGATATTCTCTACAATTGTTAAGAACAAAACTCTTACAACCAAATACTCTTAGATGGGTGATGTTAGGAGGTCTTCCAACAAATAACTCATAGGGAGTTTTGTTGTATTCCTTAGTATTCAGACATCTGTTTTGAGTATAACAGGCGGTATTAATCGCTTCAACCCAGTAAGCTTCACTTATTTCAGCGTCAACAAGCATTGTTCTTGCAGCTTCTTTTAGGGTGTGATTCTTCCTTTCAGCAACACCGTTTTGTTGTGGTGTCCTTACTAAGGATAACTGATGTTGTATGCCTTTTGAAGTGCAAAACTCAGTTATGCACTGGTTCACAAACTCAGTATCATGGTCTGTTCTTATGACTTTTACCTTGTCATTTTTCATGACTTCAAGCTTATTCAGCAAGTTAGGTATTTCAGTCCTTATTTCAGACTTGTACTTGATAAATACTACCCAAGTGAATCTTGAATAGTCATCTACCACCACCAGACCATATTTCTTACCAGCATAGCTTGTTGAAGAAGATTCAAACAAGTCCATGTGCAAGAGTTGTAAAGGTTTTGTAGTTGACGGTACTGCCTTGTTCTTAAAAGAAGATTTGGTTTGCTTTCCTTGCTGACATGCATTGCAAACACCATCCTTCTTGAAAGTAACCTTAGGTAATCCAACTACAAGTGCCTTTTTAGACAGCTTATTCAGCGTCTTGAAGTTTAGGTGACTTGTTCGTTTATGCCATAACCATGCTTTTTCAGCAAGGCAATCGTGATCTGAGGCAAGGCATTTTTCAACGATTGCTGAAGACCAATCTACAGTGTACAAACCTCCTGATCTTTTAGCAACCATAATAACCTTCTTTGTCTCAAAGTCTATAAGTTTACATTCATCACTTTTGACTTTGATGAAGTATCCTTTATCAGCGAATTGACTCATGCTGAAAAGGTTAAACTTAAGATTTTTGACATAAAGAACTCCCGAAATGGTAATGCATTCTAACTTCACGTCACCATAACCTTTTGTAGAATCAAAGCCTCCACCAGCAAACCTTATTGTTGGACCTTTAGACCACCGTCTATAGTTTATAAGGTTATTCTTGTTGCCCGTCATGTGCTTTCCACAACCACTGTCAAAGTGCCAGATTGCATTGTTTGTCTCCGTGGCTGAAGTCTACACAATCAAGAGCAAACAAGTTAATTATCCAATATTGGATGTCCATTAACATGTTCAAGAATGCGTCCAGTGGAAACCCAAGTTTTAAGTTTTTCAACTTTGACTTGTTTTCTACTTGCTGAGGAACTAGGATGTTTTGAGCCGAAAGACTTTTGATTCATGCTGATCAAATCCACTTTCTGATGTGGTGTCTTGCTCGGTTGACCTTTTTGCTGAACATACTTTTCAGTATGTTCTTTTCTGACAAGGTTCCTTCTAGCCCTAGCGTTTTGAGTCTTGTTAGAGCTCTTAGGCTTGGTTTTATTCATCTCTTTGAAGTATCTTTGCTGACTTTGCTTATACTCATGAAAAAGTTGACTTTGCTTGGTTTTGAAACCGAGTCCACTCTTTAGAGAATGCGGAGCTTTTGTCTCAGCAACCTTACTTGATTCAGGTTTGTCAGCAAAGGTCTTCTGATTACCTTTAGTAATCTTGCCTTTTGACTTAACAAATTGCTTTTCAGCAACTTGTTTGGCGGAATGCTTTACAACATCCTTTTTCTTTACAGTTTGCTTTTCAGCAACCTGTTTTCCTTTTAAAGTCTTGTTTCTTTGAGTAGCAACAGCGGGCTTTACGGTCGTAGGTACTTGATTGCATTTTTCAGCAACCTGAGATTGACCAATCTGATAGAGTTCTGGTTGACCACTATCAGTTGCGCGTACAAAGGTGATTGGTGATTTGTCTTTACTCAAGATTATTACGTCATCACCTTCATACGTTGCACCTAAACCTTCTTTCTGAGATGGATCTCTCAGGTAAGAGTTTAGTTCAGTCAGCGTATTACTTGCATCAGCATAAGATTTGAAATTGATTTTCATCTTTTTCATTTCTTGTATTTCAGCAAGTAACTTTAGAATTGAGGACTGATATTCTTCCAATTCTATTGCCATTTGAGAATTCTTCTCTGTTGCTTCAGCAATCAACTTCTTAAGATGCAATATTTCAGCATCTTTCTTTTCTGACTCTTCTTTCAGCAATATGTACTTTTCAGTAGTTTGCTTGGTCAGAGTTTCAGCATTTTGTAGTTTCTCTATCTGTTTGCTTAGAGTTTTCTCAAATCTTTCGATTTCTCCTTGAATTCTATCAAGGTCAATATCATCTTCACTTTCTGAGTCTGAGTCAGAGGTAGGAATGTTTACCTGACCGGCCATGAGGTAGAATTCGTAGATTGACACATCTGGATAAGTTTCCATAGCTATTCCACAAACTTCCTTGCCGATCTCTACGTCAAGAGTGGCTTCTTCTTCTTCAGTGTCTGAGCTTTCTAACTCATTGTCTTCGGAGCTGGTATCAATGCACAACGCATCGATATTTGCTTGAAGCTTCTTCTTTTCTTCAGCAATAAGCCCTTTTGAACTTCTTCTTCTTTTCAACAGATTTACATTTCAGCAAAGGACAATTTGCTTTGAAGTGTCCAGGCTTTTTGCAGTAAAAGCAGAGATCTTTCCAACTGCTGGTTCTTCAGAGGAATTTACTTGCTGAGCCTGCTTGTTCAGCGAGCTAGCCTCATTCTTGTATTTATGGTAGTTGTTACCAAGATGCTTTTTCAGCTTCTCTTTTGCTTTTCGCCTTTCAAGTTCCTTACTGATGAATTTCTTCATGTTTTTAACAACTAAAGCATTTTCATCAGCGAGCTCTTTATCATTCTTCTTTTCAGAAGATGACGGCTTTGCAGCAAGAGAAATGTTTTGCGATTTTGCAGCAAACACATTTTCTCTTTGCTTTGTCTCGTAGTTGACATTAGCAAGATGAGAGAACAACTCTGTAGGTGTGATGTTTGGCATTCCTTGATTATAGTAGAAATTCTGAGTATGAATTCATTCTTGGTTCAGACTTCTGATAATGGTTTTCACCTTCTCAGAATCTGAATAAAGATTTCCAACTCCTAAGGCAGCCATCTCACTTACTAGAGTTGTGAATTTGAAGTCCAAGTCTTCCAGTGACTCATTTGTACCTTGTTTAAAGTTCTGGAACATTAACTTCAGCACTTCGAGTTTGTTTTCCTTGGTTTTATCAGATCCAACACAAAGATCTTGAACCATTTTCCAAGTTTCCTTAGCAGTTTTAGCACCCTACAGTTTGCACTGTATAGTATCCAGAGTTGATCGAATGATGATGTTTCTTGCTTGGCCATCAAGACGGAATCTCTTAGCTTCGTCGGAAGTCCATTCCTCTCTTAGTTTTGGAATGGCGGCGTCAACCGGTTCTCCTAAGATAGTTTCCTTACCAGTAGGATCCGTGGTTGTGTGAGGAAAGCTTCTCTCAAGTTTAGTGATCTTGATAGGTCCATCATTAATGACAGTGACCATTTCATCACTAATGGCCTCAAGATGTAACATCATGTTGTTTCACCATTTTTCGTAGTTTTCCAGCTTCAGCAAGGGAGCGTCTCCTAAAGACATCCTGTCAGAAAAAGACTACCAAACTGATCAAGTGAGAGTGATTTACGGAAAGCACCTAAGGGGATCTAGGTTTAGTGCTGAAGGTTAAAGAACCTCCAACTCTGATACCACTTGTTGGTCCCTTCAAACAACAAGAAAAGACTAGAGGTGGGGGGGTGAATAGTCTTTTCAAACTTTCGTCGTTTAAAAACTTTCTCAGCAAGGGCTTATTACTTTTCAGTAACGAGTTTGCTGATACTTAACTTTCTCAGCAAGTACTAGTTACTTTTCAGTAACGAGTTTTACTGATACTTAAAAACAGAGTGCGGAAGTCTTTATACAATAAGTGTTTTTCAGTAAGTGATAGTTTCAGCAAGTGAGCAGAGTGACAGTGTACAGAAAGATAGGCTTGCTGAAAACTAAATGCGGTAAAGTAAATCAAACAAAAACTTATATAGTGGTATCTGAGAGTGGCGTAATCTCTCAACTAATCCACTTTGTCCTTTCTAGGACTGAATCCACTAAGATAAGTTTGAGGTTCCTTACAACACCTATCTAGAGCGATTCTACAGAAACCAAAGCACACTTGCTTCGTTTCCAACCTAACTAGAGAACGAAACCTTGTTCTCCACAAAACTTGGGACTTATAATCAGCAACACTATGCTTGATTAAATTCCCCCTGAATTTCACGCCTGAAAAATGGTGTTTATCAGTTAGAGAGGTTTGGGATGAGATGACTTGAATATAATGTATTCATCTACAACAAGCAATCTAAGAAACAAAACTTTGAATACTTTGCAGTAAACAAGTTAAGTTGTTTCTGGTGTCAAGACTTGTTCTTGTTCGAAAGAAATAACACTTAACTAATTTCTTAGCCGTGAATGTTCTACTTTTTCACAAGTAGCTTTTTCAAGCTTTAAGTCTTGGAACGGATCAATGTCAGTAAAGATTATAGAAGGATTTGAGTGTTTAAGCACAAGTGAGAGTTTGATCACGTTGTTGACACACTTCTACTCTTTGCCGGATGACCTCTATTTATAGTGAATCAAGGGAGCCGGTTGAATTTCAAATTCTAAGGCTTTGTTCCTTAAGATGTCACTATCTTGCTTTTGTACTTTCAGCAACGTCCTTTATTTGTCTTCTAGTCTTCATGTTCTTCGCATGCTTACTTTTGCATTTAATGTTCATTTGAATGAAATTCAAATATGAACGTTGGAGCGCAAATACAAGTACTTTCAGCAAGCAGGTCACATATGTTTTTCATCAAGCGGTCAGTCTCAATTTCAGCAAGCACAACCTACTCAGTCATTTAGATTTTCACTTATGCAAGTTGTTGCTGAAGTTTCCACTTTCTGAGCAACATGTGCCTTTGTAGATACCATCTTCAGAAATCTTCTTAAGTCTTCAGTCTTCGAATTCTTCAAGTTTCTAAACAGTTCTAGTGCTTCAATAGTTCGTTTGTGTAAACAAAGTACATCATCAGCAAATGCTTCAATATGTTGTTTTAATAAACAAGATACATCATAAGAAAAACTAAAGCACCTAACTAGTACCTACACTAAGTCTTCAGCAAACGTTCCTCTTTTACAATGTCCTTAAAATTCTGAATTCCTATGGACCTTAAGAGTAATAATTACTGGACTTTCCTTAATTTAGCATGGTTAATTGCTCATCAAAATTTACAAGTTTCCTAACACTTATGAACAAAGACCATACAAATCATAACATGGAAGTAGGTTGAAGAATGCCCCGATTGAACCTATACACATTCACATATGCACTTTGTTAAACAAGGGAGTCTCTCGTAACATTCTCTACCTTGACCTAGTCAATGACGACTTAATGATGTATATTAAAATACAAATGGTTTCCCCATGCCTATGAAACTGACGTCTTACTACTGTTCACCAAGTGAGACTTTCCCTCAAGAGAGGTCGAACCAATACTGGCTCTCACCAAACGAAGGAGGGCTCCCTAATAGACAACACTCCCCTATTCTACCCGACTCTTAGAGCATAGACTCTTCACCACTTCCTGAATGGCAGGACGAGGGTGGTCTAGAACAAGCCTTGGACTAGGCGACACGAGAACACAAGGAAGAATTTACAACTTGATTACGAACTACTACAAAAGCTGAAAAATAATGCAATACTTTGCTTAAACTGCTTTTTGGCTTTCTTGGACCATTCTTTTTTTTTTTTTTTTTTTTTGGGTCTTATTCTTTTTTTCTTTTTTTTTTTCTTTTTCCAGATTCTGGAATTTTTGATTTTTTTCTTTTATTCATTTTTTTCTTTTCTCTTTTTTTTTATATAGCCAGCAGTAGCACAATGGAAGTACAATGAAAGGAAATAACAAAGACACTACAACGACCTCCCCAAACCTATTCGAAAGAATAGGTTGGAGCACAAACACACAAGAAAAACAAAACAAAAAGAAAAACAAACTCAACACGACTCAACTATACGAAAAACAAGTCATAGTAACGGTAACCCCCTCCCCCAACCTATTCGTTAGAATAGGTTTCAAACAAAGGACACCTCACTCTACCTCCTTCCTAGGCATTTAGAAATCTCAAAAAAACAAGGTGAAGACTTGTTGCCTCTTAGGTACATAATTACACAAGAATACAACCAAAGACTCTAACATGCAACATTTTATAAGGCCTTCGCAAACCGCAGTAGAGAAAACACCACATAATGATGTCGAGACTACCAAGTTTAACTAGTGCACATACGAATATGACAAGCTAAGCGAGACAAACCTTAAACTATTCCATAGAGATGCAATGTATTGTCAATGGTCACAAACACTTAGTCTATACAATAAAAAAGTTCAAAAAATTTGGAAATAAACTCCACACAACTTCATGCAAAAACTAGACTAAGGATGAATGCATACGAACAAACCAAATCCTAATAAAATGGTAAACATGCAACCAAAGGCTTTCACGAGTTGAAATGAGAAATATAAGTCATTGGAATACCCAGAGATAACACCCCTAACCTAAACTTCGTCGTACGTCCCGAACGTCGAAAGTGGATATTGGGTGAGAGCTGGAAGAGTACCTATAACCTGTATTACTCAATGAAACTCGTGAGAAACCAAAACGGGTAATAAAAAGGATAAAAAGATCGATAAATTTGAACATGGGATAAAATGGGGGTGTCCGGATGAAAATCTGGACACCCAGCGCTCTGGACCCCCCAGGCGCACCGCCCCTTGTGGGGGGCGGTACACCTGGGGCATCTAGAGAGCCCCATGCGGGCTGGCCCTCCCGGGCGCACCGCCCCGTGTGGGGGGCGGTACGCCTGGGAACTACAGACCCCGGCGCCGAGTTTTTTCCGTCCCATACACAAATTTACCATCTTTTTACCTATTCTATCACGAAAAACATACTTAAACATAGGAGGAAAAACAATGAAGTGCTGAAAATAAATATGCATGCAATGCAAGAAGGCGATAAAACTAAACTACATGCAAGCAATACCACTAAGGCTATCCATTACCAAATGGATACGATTTTCTTGTGCATCCATTCCATTACTCCTTGCATCTTGGGAACCATCCTTGACTCCTCTCCTTAGCTGCTCAAGCAAGTCCATGATTCCCTGAAAACTAAAATTAACAAAATCAGTAAAATCAAAATCTAAAAAATAACTAAGGGAATCTGATAGAAAATAAAAAGAGAAAAGTGAATCAAAACTCCCTTGAAACTCATAGGTGGGTGCAAGGACCAGAACATAGGAGTCAAGATCAAGAGTGTCTGTAGCAATGATGAATGTGTATTTTACACTTTCATTCGAGTCTTTTTCACCTATTTTAGCTATCCTCTATGTTGATTTAGCTATATTTTAGTACATTTTATTAGAATAGTGTCACGTTTCCCTTTAGATTTTATTTTACAGGTTTTGGTTGAAATTCGAAGATTTCTGAGCAATTATATTGAAGTTGACAAGGAATTGGTGTTCCAGAAGCGTATTTGGAGTATCTGAAGGTTTCCGGATAGGATTTGGAATCTAGGGGTCGAATCTGGAGGTTAGAAGGCCACTAGAAGTCAGAAACCGAGTCCGAAAAGGTGAAGAAATCCAAGACCGCGTCGAAAAACGCGGAATTCCGCGAAAAAGACGGGGGGCGAACCGCCCCATCCTGCGGCGAACCGCCCCGGAGTTATTTCGGGGCCTATATATAGTGCTCAGTTTTCTCTCCGAAAATCATATATTTCCAAGCCTACTTTCTCACCTCTCTCTATAGTTTTAGGTAGGAACTTCTCGGGGCCTGTCCTGGGAGTTCCATAGCTTAGGGGATACTTTTTCATAGCAGATTGGAGCGCGTAGGATCGCAATCATCCGGAGATTGACAACCTTCGGTAACTTTGTATCTTACAGTTTTTATCTACTTATTTTATCTTCTTTCAATATGTTTTCTTCTATGATTTCTATTGATTGCATGCCTATTATGAGTAGCTAAACTTATCGTTGGTGGTAATATGTGAATTCTTAGCGAGGGAAGATAATCATGCTAATGGCTATATCGCGCATTATACTTCGTGTCATTGCTTTATTTCGTTGATCAGTTGTAACCAAAATTCTCGTATGTTGTATTGATCATTATGCACAATTGGACACTAGTCGACCATCAGACCAATTATCTTCGTAGTGTTGAATAATTAAGGAACACATTAGGACAATCGTGATTGACTAGTCAGACCAAATTATCTTCGTAGTGCTTAATACTTGCAACAGGACACTAGATTGATTCAAAGATCTCTATGCAAGACCGAGGAATTTATGCATGATTATCGACCCATTATGTTAAGAAGGACCATACTATCACCAATCTCCATTATCTGCTTGAAACCCCCTTTTGCTTTCTATCTGCTGTTTTATATTCTTAATTAGATTTGATAAAGCTAGTATAGTCCTGAGAGAACGACACTCGAGTCATTCTACTGCTACACTATGGTTTTCGTTGTAGTTGTGGATTGCCTTTGGCTAATTACAAATTTATTTGACTGAATCTGACACGTTCATCAAGCAATAGAATCTATAGCAATAGAATCCAAACATGTCGATTCAGAGACACCAAAATCCTCAGAGAGTAGCTCCTCGATCTCAACCCAACTCAAGACAACACTGTCTGACTCAGGTGAAGCAATGGATTCAGTCATCACCTCCTCCACGACTTCTTCTTTACCAACAGTCTTGACATCCTCAATTAAGGACGTGGAATCCAAGCTAAGCACTGAAGAGGCTTCATCAATAGATTCTTCACCACATTCCTCTACATTGGCTATGTCGATTTCTGGTGGCGGACTAGCGAAGCGAGACGTCCATGTCTTTGAACCGGGAGGTGAGTCCCAATCCCAATGTTCCAGAAACTTGTTGGTTATTTCACCCCAAGTGTGCAATGATCTTGCCGGCGGGATTTTGAGCCATTCTCGAGCGCTCCCTCTCAAGGCTCCCATAAATCCTCTTATACAAAGATGCTCATGTGATAAAATAACCCCCTCCACATTCTCACGAGGTATCCTCAACACACCTTCCTCGAACGTGTCTAAGAACCCTCTTGGATCATCACCACTCGAAAACGTGGAAACAATGGAGTCGTACGAAGGATCAAAGTCATAATCCTTGCAATCTTCGTCCAATGTTATGCAAGGCCCTCGAGGTTGCACATACCTTGTCAAAGAAACTCGCATACTCATCCTTACAAGGAACTAGTTTCTGCACAGGAGGAAACAAGAAACCGAGGAGCAGAATCCACAAAAGAATAACAAAAAACTTGCAAGGAAAAAATCCTCTAATCTAATAATATATACAAAGGGCGCAAGCACGCAAGGTAACCAAGAGCAGATTAGATAAATTTGCTGAAAAAGATAGGGGGAAAGAAATGAGGTAAGAAAGTGAAGTTGTTGAGAGTAAACCCTAGAGCTTGGTAGTTTAGTTTGATGACAATGAGGTGGTAGTATGGAACTAATCTAGCTAAGGTTGTTGCACTTATATTTAGCATAACTAACATGCAATCTCAACCATAAGCATCGATTTCCTAAGGTTGTTGCACTTATATTTAGCATAACTAACATGCAATCTCAACCATAAGCATCGATTTTCTAAGGTTGTTGCACTTATATTTAGCATAACTAACATGCAATCTCAATCACAAGCATCCATTTCCAAACTACCACCAACAAGATAATCAGTTACTCATGATCGTAAAACACATAGCATACGCAGAATATGAATATGAAAACATGATAAATACGATATGGAGATCTGAATTATCAGACACAAACTAAACTACTAATTCTGAGAATTGAATGCTGAAAATATAAATAAGCTAAAGAGTAAAAAGAAGTTATAGTCCCCGACAACGGCGCCAATTTGATGAACGAGATTGTCAGACTCGAACAATCAAATAAATTTTGTTTTAGCCAATGGGCAACTCACAACTACACAAAACACGTAGTGCAGAGGTAAGATGACCTCGAGTGTCGATCTCTAGGGACTAAACTAGCTTTAACTAAATAACTATATATAATTTCAGAAAACAAATTTATCTTAGCTTTGACATAACGATATATGATGAGAGCTGGTGATAGTATGCTCATTCTAAGCATCAAGTTCTAATTATGCATGAAAGTGCAACTCGTACTGCTTTAAATGTAATTCGAATTAACAAACACCAAAAACAGATTTGTAGACGTGTATTTTGAAAGCTTCCTATCTATACTAATACTTGGCTAAGGTTGTCAGTCTTAGTTCAAGCAGTACTTGTAATTGAAGATATTGAAAACGATGATTTTGAATTGTCCTAGTGTTTCTAACACTTTTCTATAAAGATATTGGCTTAGTCGGATCAAAGTTTCAAATATAACAATAAAACAAGTAAAAGACTCAGAAACTCAATCATGCATAATATAAACCCTAGCTACGAATTCGCATACTATCACCAACTAGATGCTTAGCTACTCATATCAAAATCATAAAACACAATAGCAATCATATAAGAAAACATAGTTGAATTGAAAGATAAATAGCAGAAATTGTGAGATACAAAGTTACAACCAAAGGTTGTCAATCTCCGGTGAATTGCTAAACTCACAAAGATGTAGCAAGTTGAGATCAATTGATGTCCAAATCTCTACTCAAGGTCCAAAATCGCTAAGAAACAATGGTTCAAAGAGAAAATATACCCAGAACAAGCTCTAGGGTTTATGTCTACAAAATTATGATGTAAGATATGAAAATTCGCAACCTTTACAATTATATATATAGCTTTCGGAAGCTCGCCGGCCTGGTACGCGGCGGTCCGCCTGGGACGGGCAGCAAGTTTGCCAGTTTTTCCTCTAAGTTCAAACAGATATTTCGGGCGCGTCCGAACTTGTATTGACACGTAAGACCCACCGTTTGATAGCTCTTCGAGTTAGCTACGCGTAGGTTGTAATCTCATCCCAATCCAATATCGTATGAAATACTGGTGCCCAATATACGGAGACTATGCAAATGGAACTTCCAGATTTCACTTCAAAGGCTCCAAAATCTTCACCCGAACTCCGAATGAACTACCGTTTCCGCCTCATACAAGATATATGGAATCTTTCATGTTCTCCTTGGCCTTGGGCACGGCTTTGATCTCTGAAACTTGGTCTTTTGGCCTTGAAACACGTCCTGGTACTCCTTGACACACCACGGGTGATCTTGTTGCACCAAAACTTCAATGTTTCGCCATGATTTACATCCAAAAGTGCGATTTTCACCTAAAACCTGAAAATAACAAAAGAAATAGAAACGTGACACTATTCTAACAAAATGCACTAAAATGCATGCAAGAGGATAGCTAAATTGGTGAAAAAGAACCGAATGATAGTGTAAAAAACACTGTCAGCACAAGTTCTCAAACCGCTTCTCGTTCATTGCCTGATTCTTGTAATAAGATTCCATAAACTTGTCGGTCTTTTGTACCAAGCTTTGTACTATATCAAGCAAAGAAGATGGACCATATCCTGGTGTCTTATAATTTACCTCAGCATGTTGATGATGATTGATAAATTCTTGCTCATGGTAATCGCACGAGCCACTTGTTCTTCAAAAACTGCCTTGGGTTCTACTCTAGGTTCTCTTTAAAAAAACTTGGCTCTTACAATTCGATTCTGAGAATTCCGGTACTTCGTATCCAACTTGGCCTGAACTTGACTCGGAAACAACTCTCCGATGCGTCCTCCACCAATGATATCAACTTGTGCTTGAAACCATTATAGAAGAATTGGAGGAGCTGTCCTCTATCAAAGCCGTGATGTGGGCACCGATTTTGCAACCCCTTAAACCGATCATAGGACTCATGGAAGGCTTCATCATACTTCTGCTCAAAAGTGTTGATTTGTCTCTTCATAGCCATAGTCTTAGAAGCGGGATAGTACGTACTGATCCATAAATTTATCAAACACTTGAGCCCATGTGGTTTTGAAAATGGTTTTAGACAAAAGCAATCTAGAATCAAACTTGTTTGTAATCAAAGATGGAAAACGGTTGGTGGTAGAAATCGAATTAACATGTATGGATTACGAATATGCTCACAAGTTCAGTGCGTAAAACCTTCGTCTAAGTCTGCTAAGCAACCGTTTCGGTAAGTTTCAAGACACACATCATAAAAGATCACTATCAATACTTTAGAGGTGTTTGTCACTAACACCATTTATCTAGCATGCTGCAAATTACAAACATACAATCCTATAGCTTTCATTGACCATGAGTTTGTCATTACTCTATTCGAATATATTTTATAGGCAACTATGAATCATATGAAGCAATTTGCAGCAAGATTGAATCACAATCTCATGTAAGCATAAACATAATCCAACACATGTAAATTCTACATTCTACCACCAACACAAAGGATTTAGCTACTCATATTCAATAATGAAAACATCAAATCATATGAATTGTTATAGGAAGACATTTGATCAAACTACTAGACAAGATATTGATACAAAGGTAACACCAAAGTTGTCACTATTCGGTGGAAATTGATAGAAACCTCTCCGTAGATGAAAATAGCATGCAATCCTATGGCCAAATCTTCAATCCAATGTGAATTACAATGCAAATCTGAGTTCTAGGGCGAAAATTGGGGCTTAGAGCTCTCCACAATTCGAATGCTAAGTCTGAATATGAAAAAAGTAACTGAAAATTGAGTTTAAGGACATAATCCCGATTCTGTAACTGAAGCCAAGCAGACCGCTTGGGCTCTGCCAAGCCGACCGCTTGGCTCCTGCCAAGCGGTCCACTTGGTTGCTGGGCAACTCTCTGGAAATTCCAGAGACTTCAGGCGGAGGGCTAGGCTTCTGGAAGTGGCTCACTTGCTCTATGGGGCAGATTTGGACTTGGAAACTCAATCCCTTGCCCACGATCGGTCCTCGGGTGCCTTGGACTCGTCCTTCTCAATGCTTATTGGGGCTCGGGCACTCACGAACAAAGCCACGGAGATCGAGTAACTTCAACGGGGCCATTTTCCATAAAAAATTGCTCGTTTTTAGCTCCAAAAACACCATTTCATACCTAAGTGCCTGAAAATGCAGAAAACACAAAACGTGACACTATTCTAAAAAACTAACCAAAAAACTAAGCAAAAACATAGAAAAAGAAGGTAAAAAAGACAAGATGAACGCGTCAAAAATATGTTCATCATCCTTCTCCACATACTCAACTTTGGATCGAGCATTTATTGGTACAGTAGCTAACCAATCTCCCTTGTCTTTTTTCAAGGTAGGAAATTGAAGAAATAGAACTTGAAGTGCTTGACTTTCCAACATAAATGGTTCGTACACTTTTTACTTCTTCTTATAGTTTATCTCCATCATATCATACTCCTCAAGCGTTCCGGTGCCTACATCAGTGGTATCATACCAATCAACATCTAACAACATTGTTCTTTTCAAAGGTACTCCGGGATATTCAAGGCGAACAATACGCCTAAGCTTCCCATAGTAATCGTAGACATCATCACCTATGTCTTTCCCCAAGAAACGAACCCCACCATTAACTGTAGCATTTGTCAATCCACACTCACTACTGTTGAACCTAAGTCCATTTACAATGTAAGATGGGAAGGAGGAGTATCTTCTCCCAGGTCCACTTGCCAGTGCTTTTAAGTAAGGACATGTTATGTTGTTGTCCGGGTTTTGTACATGCTCGTTGAACCATGTTGGAAATTCGAAGACTAGGGCCTCCCCGAGCATGTCCTCAATTGTGTCATCCGCCACTATAGGATTCACCTCCACACAACGGGCACTGAAGAAACTGCACATGATGCATATATTTGGTTTAATACTACCACCTGCAGTTTCTCTAAAATAAGGTTTTAAGTCAATTGTAAAATGTAAGAAGGCAACTAACCTAGCATACTTGACATGTAATGTCTTGAGCTCAGCACAATTCTGAAGGACATACGAATGTGCAACATTGTACTCCTTATCCGTCAGATATGCCACTTTTTATTCACCATATGCCCTCCCCGAAACATTAAAGATTGATAGTGCAACTTTATCATCCTCTTGCACTTGAAATGTGTCGGCATTTCTAGCCGGCCTAGATGTCTTCGAAGGGACCCCAGCGTCAAAGAAATAGGAGCAAAACGTTGCAGTTTCCACTCGAATGTATGCATTGGCAATCGAACCCTCAGGTTGAGCTTTGTTCTTCACATAATGCTTCAGCTTGCCTAAGTATCTGTTATAATATGTATGTCATAATTAGATATACTATACAATTATGCGTGATATATGTTTGTAAATATGATAGTAAATTATTTGCCTATCAAAGGGATACATCCTACGATACTGAACAGGTCCGGCTAGCAACGCCTCATCCGGGAGGTGAATGGGCAAGTGTTCCATTGAATCAAAGAAGCTAGGTGGAAAGATACGCTCGAGCCTGCACAAAATCAAGGGTATGTTCGCCTTAAGCGTCTCCAACTCTTTAACCTCAACAACCCGTGTGCAAAGATTCTTGAAGAAGAAGCACAACTCGGTCAGAGCACTCCATACCGGTTTATCTAAGAGCTTGCGAAATGCAACCGGGATGAGCCTCTCCATGAACACATGACAATCGTGGCTCTTCATCCCATACATCTTTGTCTTATTTGTGTCCACACATCGAGCAAATTTAGATGCATAATTGTCGGGGAACTTCAACAACTTCACCCAATCATACATTGTCTCTCTAGCCTCTTTGATCAAAGTGTAAACTGCCTTGGGCCACTTGCCATCAACATTCTTCTTTGACAGCCCGGGCCTCCTGTATAGAATCTCCAACTCTTCCCTGGACTTAACCCTGCCCTTTGTTTTGTTGGGAATTTCACAAATGGTGTTGAAGCAGTTCTCAAATACGTTCTTCTCAATATGCATGGCATCCAAGATATGACGTATGCGAAGACTACTCCAATAAGGCAAGTCCCATAGGATGCTTCTCTTTTTCCATCCATATTCTTTTTTGATCTTCTCGTTATGCTTTTCCCACCCAACCTATGTTACTTTCTTGTACCCCAAGTGTTCTATAATAGCAAATTGTTGTGCACTTATTATTTCTTTAGGGGCCTTCTTCACCACCACTTTGTTCTTAAGAAACTGAGTCTTGTTCTTTCTGCACGGGTGCTCATCGTCTAGAAACCTGCAATGACAATCAAACCAAGGTTCCTTCCTACTCTTTGGCAGATAGTGTGAATCAACATCATCCAAACAATGTGCACATGCCTTGAATCCGGATGTTTTCCTTCCAAACAACATGGAGTATGCTGGGATATCACTGATGGTCCAGAGTAGTGTTGCTCTCAAAGTAAAGTTCGTCTTTGTCGAGACATCTTATGCCGACATACCATCCTCCCACAACTCTATAAGCTCCTTCATCAGTGGCTGCAAGAAGACATCCAACTTCTGTCATGGATCATCCGGCCTTGGCACCAGCACAGTCAAAAACATGAATGGTTCTTTCAAACAGTCACCGGGAGGCAAGTTGTAAGGTGTAAGCATCACTGGCCAGCACGAATACTTCCGTTCACTCCCAAACAGGTTGAAACTATCAGTACTAAGTCCCAACCTTACATTTCTAGACTGGGCTGCAAATTGTGGTTATTTGACATCAAACTCTTTCCATGCCGGCGAGTCCGATGGGTGACCCATCTTACCCTCGTGGTTTGCTGCGACTACTCTCTCCTTGTGCCAACGCATCTTATTTGCACATGCTTCTGATGCATACAACCTCTTCAGACGAGGACCTATAGGGAAGTATCACATTTTCTTGTGGGAGAGATTCTTCTTCTGTCGTTTCATTGCAGCGCCCTCCTTGTAACGACTATACCGCTCCATCCCACAATGTTTACAGTTCAACAAACCTTCATCCTCCCCCCAATAGATCAAACACATACCCCAACAGCAATCTATTTTCTCCATAGGCAATCCCATCGCCTTCATCTTCTTCTGCGCTTGGTAATAGTTGGTTGGAACTAGGCTTCCTTCAGGCGCAATATCCGTGATCAAACTCAACCAATCGTTGCAGGTGCATTCTGAATTTCCACCACCCTCCTTGTTGCTCATAATTCGACATAAGGAGGACAATTCATTCATCCTGGACCCCGGGTAGAGTGTGATGAAAGGTTGGATTGTCGGGTTCCAACTAATCAAATAAATTTGTATTTAGCCAAACGCAATTCACAACTACAACGAAAACCGTAGCGTAGCAGTAGAATAACCTCGAGTGTCGATCTCTAAGGAATATAACTAGCTTTATCTAATTTAACTTGAGAATATAAAATAGCGGACGACTTAGCAAAGGTTTTTCTTAACAGATAATGGAGATTGGTGATAGTATGGTCATTCAAAGCATAACGGGTTAATAATCATGCATAAATTCCTCGGTCTTGCATGGAGATCTTTGATCAATGAATTGTCCAATTGTGTTCCGTAATTATTCAACACTACGAAGATATAGATTTAGATAGATCAAAGAAATAAAGCAATAACTCAGAGTATAATGCGCGATATAGCCATTAGCATAATTATCAACCCTTCGCTAAGAAATCACATACTATCACCAACGAGAAGTTTAGCTACACATAGTTGTCATGCAATCAACAGAAATCATACCACGAATGAATGAAAACGTGATGAAAGATATATAAAAATAAGTAGAAAAACTGTAAGATACAATGTTACCGAAGGTTGTCAGTCTCCGAAGAATCGTGATCTTACAAGCTCCAAACTGCTACGAAAAAGTATCTCCTAAGCTAAGAACCCCCAGAACAGGCTCTGGGAAATTCCTACCTAAAACTACAGAGAAAGGTGAGAGAAAAGGTCTGGAAAAGTCTGAAAAACGGAGAAAACTGAGCAACTATATATAGGCATTCGAATTGTGTGGGGCCCTTCGCCCCACACACCGAGCGATTCGCCTGGTGTGGGGTGATTCGCCCCAAGTCCCGGGCGACTCGCCCGGGAGTAATTTTCGGCCAGATACGCGTTTTCGACGCATTTTTGGATTTCTTCCCCTTTTCGGACTCGGTTTTTGCCTTCTAGTGACCTTTTAGCCTTCAGACTCGACCCCTAGACTTCAAATCCTATCCGGAATCTTTCAGATACTCCAATTAGGCTTATGGAACACCAATTCCTTGTCTACTTCAATATAATTGCCCGGAAGACCTCGTTTTTCACCCAAAACCTGTAAAATACAAACTAAAGGGAAATGTGACACTATTCTAATAAAATGCACTAAAATATAGCTAAATTAACATAGAGGATAGCTAAAATAGGTGAAAAAGTCTCAAATGAAAGTGTAAAATACACATTCATCAAACTCCCCGAACCGAACCTTTGCTTGTCCTGAAGCAACTAAGCTAGACTCTGATGCAAAAAACAATGCAACACAAAAAATGGAGTCTCATGCCAAATGAAATGAACTAATCTATTGAATCTATCAAAAAACATATGAACAAAAGCCATACAAATCATAACATGAATATAGGTTGAAGAATACCTCGATTGACTCATACACATTCACATAAGCACTTATGTCAAGACAAGATAGTCTCTCGTAACATTCTCTACCTGGACCTAGTCAGTGACGACGTAATGAAACATGTTAGAATACGAATGGTTGTCCCGTTCCCATGAAACTGAGGACTTACTACTGTTCACCAGGTTAAGACTTTTTCTCAAAGAGGTCGAACCAATACTGGCTCTCATCAAACGAAGGAGGGATCCCTAAAAAAGATAACACTCCCCTATTCTACCCATCTCTCAAGCAAAGCTTAAGCTATTCACTACTTCCAGAATGGCAGGACGAGGGTGGTCTAGAACAGATGACACTCAAACAAAAAAAAGAAAAGATTACAACACGATTACGAACATTACATGAATTGAAAAATGGGACAACACTTTGTTAAACTGCTTTTTGGCTCTTTTTTTTTTTGGACCCTTCTTTGCTTTTTTGGGGTCTTTTCCTTTTTTTCCTTTTTTTTTCTTTTCCAGTTTTTTTTCTTTTTTCTGGAATTTATCTTTTTCTTTCTTTTTTTTCGATTTTTTTTTAGCCAGCAGTAGCACAATGAAAAAGAAGTAAAAATGACACACAAACGACCTCTCCAAACCTATTCGAAAGAATAGGTTGGAGTACAAAATTTATGAAAGGGAAAAATAAACTCACAACACAAAATTGAAAAACGAAAAACAAGTCTAATGATAGCGTAACCCCCTCCCCAAACCTATTCGGAAGAATAGGTTGCAAACAAAGGATCACACAATCTCACACTACCTCCTTCCTAGGCATTTAGCAATCTCAAAGCAAGGTGAAGACTTGTTGCATCTTAGGTACATAATTACTCGGGAAAACAACCGTAAGACCCTAACATGCATCATCCTATTATAAAGGCCTTCGTGAACCGCAGTAGAGAAAACACCACTAAGTGATGTCGAGACTACCAAGCTTAACTAAGTGCAATACATAAATGTGACAAGCCAAGCGAGAAAAACCTCAAACAAATTCATAGAGATGAAGCATATGATTAATGTCATAATTAGTTAATCTACCCAATAAAAAAGTTCAAAAAATTTGGCAATAAACTCCACATAAAACATGCAAGACTATCCTAGGATGAATGTAGTGTATGCAACCTAAAAACTAAGAAAGCAGTAAACGTGCAAATGCAAATAAAAAACAAGATACCATACTCAACATCACAAAGCCAAACAATACTTAACATCATGGTTCACATCCCATCCCCCTCATGAAACTTAAGCTAGTCCCTAGCAAAACAGAATGAGTAAATAAAAAGTGATACTAGATGTTACCGAACGGTTTGGCCTTGGTCGGCTGAGTATTCAAAAGTACCTCCCCATGGTGGCCGCCATTCTCTTTGTCCGATGTAGCAAAGAGACCTAAGAAGCTTCAAAAATCTCACCATGGTGAATGGACTGGTTCGCTTTGCAGGCATATCCAATAAAGACTTCATCAATAGGAGGACATTCACTTTGACTTTATCGAGGTTCTTGTTTAGTGGTGACTCCTGTGTATCTTGCTTGTCAAGCTTTCCATCTTGGAGGAGTAGATTCACCTCTTTGTACTCAAGAACCTCAGTAGTAACGGAAGGAAGTAGCTTTGGATTGATGCGAATGTTTGTGAGTAAAGAAACAGGGGAGCTGGGGTCGTCCAGCTCCCCAGAACCGCCCCCCAGCTCACTGGTCATGGGAGGCGGTTCGCCCCCCATGCTGGGCGAACCGGCCCCCACCTCCAGGGGGCATCGCCTTTCAATCCTTCATCCTCTTCAAGTTTTTGAACCTCTTCTACTTCCGCACATTTTAACAAGCTGAATTCTTCCGTAAGATGCTCAGTTACTTCAACTTCTTCAATAACTTTTGCCATACGAAGGTCATCTTCAAATTGCTCGGCATGTGCAATTTCATCTTCCTCACTGATTTCTTCGACTTCAAAATACTCCTCGGATGAGCTTCCTGCTTCACCTCGATCTACTTCCTTTCCGGTGTTGTGAATTGGTATGACCTCATCAGATTGTGTTGAACCTCTGGCGTACTTACGGAGGACGTCTTCTGCCTCGTCGACCGTACATTCTCCCAGACCGCCGCTCAACCTATCCACTCTAAGTCGTTCCTCTTCACGAAGTCCACCAACGAAGCACCAAATCAACTCCCCATCTTCGAAACGGTGATGGGGGCACTCACGTTTATACATCTCAAAACGTTCGTAGGCGTCACAAAACTGCTCATACTCTCCTTGCTCGAAATATTGGATCCTATCACGTAAGGCAATCGTCTCATGATAAGGCATGAACCGCGCCAAGAACTCCTCTATTACTTGGCTCCAGGTCCTCAGTGATCCTGGTGCTAACCTTGCTATCCAAATCCTTGGTTCATATCCCAGAGCAAAAGAAAACAATTTCCTGCATAATTGGTCCTCGGTGAACCCCTTTGCTGGAACTTTTGCTATTTCTTCTCATAGGACCTGATGAAGCTTAACAGATTCATCCCCACTAAATCTTCGAACCTCGGAATCCTTCTCACTACAGAACTTGTTACCTCATACCCTGATAACCCTTCTTCCAAGTATATAGCTGACCCTTTCCTGACTTGCGAGAACGTAGGTGTGAAGCGAGCTTTTAAGGTCGTCATACTTGGAAATTTGGAACAGGCGTAACTCAAAACTGAAAATTAGTCTCGTTAGAAATTTCTAAGATCAAGAAAATTTCTAGAATCGAATACTACTAAGACTAGGAAAGGGGTATCAGAGAGAGATTAAATAGAAAAACTAAAAACTACTAGAACTAGGAATTGAATGCTGAAAATATAAACAAATTAAACAGAAAAAAGGAGTATAGTCCCTGGCAGCGGCGCCAATTCGATGAACGGTTGGATTGTCGGGTTCCAACTAATCAAATAAATTTGTATTTAGCCAAAGGCAATTCACAACTACAACGAAAACCGTAGTGTAGCAGTAGAATAACCTCGAGTGTCGATCTCTAAGAACTATAACTAGCTTTATCTAATTTAACTTGAGAATATAAAATAGCAGACGACTTAGCAAAGGTTTTTCTTAATAGATAATGGAGATTGGTGATAGTATGGTCATTCAAAGCATAACGGGTTAATAATCATGCATAAATTCCTCGGTCGTGCATGGAGATCTTTGATCAATGCGCGATATAGCCATTAGCATAATTATCAACCCTTCGCTAAGAAATCACATACTATCACCAACGAGAAGTTTAGCTACTCATAGTTGTCATGCAATCAACAGAAATCATACCACGAATGAATGAAAACATGATGAAAGATATATAAAAATAAGTAGAAAAACTGTAAGATACAATGTTATCGAAGGTTGTCAGTCTCCGAAGAATCGTGATCTTACAAGATCCAAACTGCTAAGAAAAAGTATCTCCTAAGCTAAGAACCCCCAGAACAGGCTCTGGGAAATTCCTACGTAAAACTACAGAGAAAGGTGAGAGAAAAGGTCTGGAAGAGTCTGAAAAATGGAGAAAACTGAGCAACTATATATAGGCATTCGAATTGGGTGCGATTTGATGATGTCGTTTTTCACCAATTAAATTTGTTTAATAGCCAAAGAACACTTATCACTACACAAACTAGAGTGCAATGGCAAGTTGTCCCCGAGTGTCGTTCTCTCGGGACCTAACGTGGCTTTGTTTGTGGTTTTTGCTAGTTATTTCAGACAACGTGTTCAAGTGTTTATAGAATTGTTTTCTTAGAACAAAGCAACGAGAAATCAGATTGTTGTAATCAAGTTTGGAAAACGGTTGATGGTAGAAATCAAATACACATGCATGGGTTACGAATATGCTCACAAGTTCAGTGCGTAAAACCTTCGATCAAGTCTGCTAAGCAACTTGTCTAGGTAACTTTCAAAACACACATCATGAAAGGTCACTATCAATAATTTAGAGGTGCTTGTCACTAACACCATTTATCTAGCATGCTGCAAATCTCTAACATACAATCCTATAGCTTTCATTGACCAACAAGTTTGTCACTATACTCAATTCGAATATATTTTATAGGCAACTAAGAATCATATGAAGGAATTTGCAGCAAGATTGACTCACAACCTCATGTAAGCATAAACATAACCCATAGCATGCATATTCTACATTCTACCACCAACACAAAGGATTTAGCTACTCATATTCATCAACATAGACATCAAATCATATGAATTGTAAATAGAATACATCAAATCAAACTACTAGACAAGAGATAATGATACAATGTTACCACCAAGCTGTCACTAATCGGTGGGTATTGATGAAAACCTCTCCGTAGATGAAACAATGGATGCAATCCTATGCCAAAACCTTCAATCCAATCTAAAATACAATGTAATCTGAGTTTTCTCTGAGTTTTGGGGCTTAGGAGCTCTGCCAAAACGAAGCCAATGTTCAAAAGTATGGAAAAAGTAACTGAAAATCAGATTTAAGAAGGAAAATCCGAAAACGTAACCGCTGCCAAGTGGACCGCTTGGAGAGGCCAAGCGGAGCGCTTGGGCCCTCCAAGCGCTTCGCTTGGCTGCTGTGCCAAAACTCCTGGAAAATGAAGCGGAGCGCTTCACTATTCCAGGCGCTTAGCTTGGCTCCTGGGCAGATTTTTGTCTTCCAACTCAATCTTTTTGCCCTCGTACGGCCCTCGGGTGCCTTGGACTCATCCTTCTCAATGCTTATTGATGCTCAAACACTCACGAACAAGCCGTCGAGATCAAGGAACTTCAACGGGGCCATTTTCTATCAAAAAAACTCGTTTTTAGCTCCAAAAACGCCATTTCGTTCCTAAGTGCCTGGAAATGCAGAAAACAATAAACGTGACACTATTCTACAAAACTAACCAAAAAACAAGGCTAAAAGATAGCAAACGAAGGTAAAAAAGACAAGATGAACGCGTCAAAAATACGTTCATCAAACTCCCCAAACCAAACCTTTGCTTGTCCTCAAGCAACAAACTATCCTAAATGCAACACAAAAGGAGTCTCATGCCAAGTAAAGTGAACTAATCTATTGAATCTACCAAATGCTTATGAACAAAACCAAATGAGCATGACATGCAAGTAGGTTGAAGAATGCCTCGATTGCGAATATACACATTCTCATGTGCACTCGGTTAAGCAAAGGAGTCTCTCGTAACATCTTCTACCTGGACCTGGTCAGTGACGACACGATGATTCACATTATCATACTACAATTGGCCCGTGCCTATGAAACCGAGGGCTTACTACTGTTCACCAAGCGAGACTTTTCCTCAAAAGAGGGCGAACCAATACTGGCTCTCATCAAACGAAGGAGGATTCCCTACAAAAAGAAGACACTCCCCTATTCTACCCAGACTCTCGAAGAACGAATGAGTCTCCTTCAACCACTTCTTGAATAGCAAGACGAGGGTGGTCAAGAACAGGCCTTGGACAAAGGCGACACGAAACGAAAGATAAAATTTACAACTCGATAACTTCACAATAACAAATATTTACATGACACTTGACACTTTACTAGACTGCTTTTTGGCTTGCAACGACCCTTCTTTTGCTTTCTCGGTCTTATTCTTTATTTCCATTTTTTTTTTCTTTTCTCTTTTTTTTTTTATATTTCTTTTTCTTTTCTCCTTCTTTTCTTTTTCTCTTTCTTTTTTTTTTATATAGGGGCAAGCAGCAGTACTAAGTGTCAAAAACACCTCCCCAAACCTATTCGAAAGAATAGGTTGGGACAAAAAACAAAAAAAAAAAAAAAAAAAGAATAAAGCTAAGAAAAATCTACAACGACTCAAGACGAAAGACAAGATCAACAACGTAACCCCCTCCCCAAACCTATTCGATAGAATAGGTTTAATACAAGGAATCACACACCTCACACTACCTCCTTCCTAGGCATTTGGCGATCTCTAATATAGGTGAAGAACTTGTCGCCTCTTACGTACATAATTACACGGGTTACAACCATAGACTCAAACGTGCATCATTTCATAAGGCCATCGTGAACCGCAGCTGAAGAAACACCACTCAAGATGATGTCGAGACTACTAAGCTTAACTAGTGCACATGCGAATGTGACAAACCAAGCGAGACAAGCCTCAAACTACTTGCAAAGTGATGCAACATATGATCAATGGTCATAAACACTTAGTCTACTCAATAAAAAAGTTCAAAAGACTTGGCAATAAACTCCACACACAACAACGTGCAACAACTAATCTAGGGATGATATGCATGCAAAAATTTGAAAAAACACGACAAATCACATGAACTTGTGTAAAATCAGGCATGTACGAACCACACAAGCATATAGTACTGAAAATCCAATGACCGCTCCCCAAACCTAAACTTTTGCTCATCCTTGAGTAAAGAAAAGTTGATTAGAAAGAAAAAATTGGATTGAAAGTACACTTCCCTGAATAAGGTTCGTGTCCAACTCCTATAGAAGAGTAGTACTTGAAAGGGCTCAAGAAACAAGTGAAAATGGGTGCGCAAAGGTGATAAGAATGGAAAAAATGAGAAAAATCTGGGGTACAGGATCCAGGCGGACCGCTTGGCTGGATCCAAGCGGTCCGCTTGGTAAGCGGAGCGCTTGGGAGGTTCCAAGCGCTCCGCTTGAATTTCCAGAAAGTTTTGTAACTTTCTGAAAATTCAAGTGGGCCACTTGGCCCTTCCAAGCGCTTCGCTTGGCTCTGTTTCCAGATTTTCAACGTTTTTTCCTATCTTAAATCACCTAAGGCACCAGGATAAAAACTAGACTATACTAATCACGACAAAAGGCACACAGGCCACAACTACAAACACAACGAAAGCTAACTAAATGCAAAACACTTACCACCTCGGGTTGCCTCCCGTGAAGCGCCTTTGTTTACACGTCGTTGGCTCGAATCTTCAAGGCTCAATTGGGGTTGAATTGATATTGGGTACTAGACTTCCCCATCAATGCCCTCTTTAATCGGTGAAATCCCTGCACATTTGAACGAAGGAATAGAGGACCAAAGT
This sequence comes from Plantago ovata, assembly GCA_028274465.1. Classification (NCBI taxonomy): domain Eukaryota; kingdom Viridiplantae; phylum Streptophyta; class Magnoliopsida; order Lamiales; family Plantaginaceae; genus Plantago; species Plantago ovata. Next base: position 61,615,008 of record CM051456.1, read on the forward strand.
ATCCTATAAGTTTGTTAGAGCAAGTCTTCTCAACACATGAATTAACAATGGCTCGCAACATGTGTCGCTTGCCATCTACCTCAAAACTACATGTACGACGGTACATGTCAATCACCATGTGCACCTTATTGATGAAGGCTCTTCCCAACAGGACCACATCCTTAAGATTGGCTTCCGAAGTCGGCATAACTATGAAGCTCGTCTTCACGTCAACACCGGCAACTCTAATAACCAAGTCTTCGAGAACTCCCAAAGGTCTCCTCATAGACCCATCAGCAAGTTGAACCATAGCTTTCATAGGCTTCAAACCAGTCAATCGGGATTCTTCATACACATTCATCGGCAAGACATTGACTCCAGCTCCTGTGTCCAATGTAGCCAATATACCATCCTTCGTGCCAAGACCGATTTCCACATCGAAGCTCTCAAGTGCGGGTACTTCCACCATCTCATCCTCAGACGATGAGCTTTCTTCTTCAATATGTGAAGCTTCTTCCTCAACCATAGAGGGCTTAGGCTCCTCGTTAGCAACACAAGGCTCAGAGATTTTCTTGCTACTTGGAACCTCTACTCGTGCTCCTTCTCTTGTGACCGTGATCTCAATTGGAATATTAGTCACCACCGTGATGGCCATAGCTCTCTCGGTATTACCCAAAAGCTTCTCTTGCTCAGGACTAGCTCTTCTATCAATGAGCTCTTGCAACTTCCTGTTAAGAGAAGAAGTACTAGCCTCCAAGTTCTCAAACCGCTTCTCGTTCATAGCCTGATTCTTGTAATAAGATTCCATAAACTTGTCGGTCTTTTCTACCAAGCTTTGCACCATGGCGACCAAAGAGGATGGAGCATATCCGGGTACCCCGTAGTTTACCTCAACATGTTGACGTTGACTGGCGAATCCTTGCTCATAGTCATCACCACGACCCACTTTCTCTTCAAAAGCCGCTATAGGTTCTTCTCTAGGTTATTTTGAATGAATCTTGGCTCTTATATTCCGGTTCTGAGAATTCCGGTACATTATATCCAACTTAACTTGAGCTTGACTCGGAAACAACTCTCCCATGCTTCCTCCACAAATGCTATCCACTTGTGCTTGAACACCAGGATGCAAACCATTATAGAAGAATTGGATGAGCTGACCTCCATCGAAGCCGTGATGTGGGCACCGATATTGCAACCCCTTAAACCGATCATAAGCCTCATGGAAAGCTTCATCATACTTCTGCTCAAAAGTGCTGATTTGCCTCTTCATAACCATAGTCTTGGAAGCGGGATAATACCAATCCATAAATTTTTCGAACACTTGAGCCCATGTGGTCAAAGATCCAGCTTCTAAGGATCTCAACCAAGCCTTCGCTCTATCCCCAACTCCCATAGCGAAAACCTTCATCCGCAAATCATCATCAGTAATTCCATCATCCGGTCTAGGAAAGTAGAGCACGAAATTCTCTAAGTCAATCAAATACCCAATGACGTCCTCATTGTCCATGCCATAGAAATTGGGTAATTGCTGGAACACGTGTCCTTTAAGCTCCAGATTCCTCGTTGCATCATTGAGAACAATAGCTGGACCACTAGGCCCAACCGTAACTTTTGAGAGTATCTTCAGTGGTTGCTCAACCATCTCGCCTGAAATCTAGTGCAATCAACACAACACTCATACAAGGATTAGTTCCCGTTAGTGAAACAAAAACCAGAACACATAGAATTAAGCACAAAGAAATAGTGGGAAAGAAATGGGGTGAGAAAGTGATGTTCGCTGAAAAACCAAAACAAAAACACCAACCAAAGGAGTTAGTTCCCCGGCAACGGCGCCAAATTGATGATGTCGTTTTTCACCAATTAAATTTGTTTAATAGCCAAAGAACACTTATCACTACACAAAATAGAGTGCAATGGCAAGTTGTCCCCGAGTGTCGTTCTCTCGGGACCTAATGTGGCTTTGTTTGTGGTTTTTGCTAGTTATTTCAGACAACGTGTTCAAGTGTTTATAGAATTGTTTTCTTAGAACAAAGCAACGAGAAATCAGATTGTTGTAATCAAGTTTGGAAAACGGTTGGTGGTAGAAATCAAATACACATGCATGGGTTACGAATATGCTCACAAGTTCAGTGCGTAAAACCTTCGATCAAGTCTGCTAAGCAACTCGTCTAGGTAACTTTCAAGACACACATCATGAAAGGTCACTATCAATAATTTAGAGGTTCTTGTCACTAACACCATTTATCTAGCATGCTGCAAATCTCTAACATACAATCCTATAGCTTTCATTGACCAACGAGTTTGTCACTATACTCAATTCGAATATATTTTATAGGCAACTAAGAATCATATGACGGAATTTGCAGCAAGATTGACTCACAACCTCATGTAAGCATAAACATAACCCATAGCATGCATATTCTACATTCTACCACCAACACAAAGGATTTAGCTACTCATATACATCAACATAGACATCAAATCATATGAATTGTAAATAGAATACATCAAATCAAACTACTAGACAAGAGATAATGATACAATGTTACCACAAAGTTGTCACTAATCGGTGGGTATTGATGAAAACCTCTCCGTAGATGAAACAATGGATGCAATCCTATGCCAAAACCTTCAATCCAATCTAAAATACAATGTAATCTGAGTTTTCTCTGAGTTTTGGGGCTTAGGAGCTCTGCCAAAACGAAGCCAATTTTCAAAAGTATGGAAAAAGTAACTGAAAATCAGATTTAAGAAGGAAAATCCGAAAACGTAACCGCTGCCAAGTGGACCGCTTGGAGAGGCCAAGCGGAGCGCTTGGCAAGCAAAGCGCTTGGGCCCTCCAAGCGCTTCGCTTGGCTGCTGTGCCAAAACTCCTGGAAAATGAAGCGGAGCGCTTCACTATTCCAGGCGCTTAGCTTGGCTCCTGGGCAGATTTTTGTCTTCCAACTCAATCTTTTTGCCCTCGTACGGCCCTCGGGTGCCTTGGACTCATCCTTCTCAATGCTTATTGATGCTCAAACACTCACGAACAAACCGTGGAGATCAAGGAACTTCAACGGGGCCATTTTCTATCAAAAAAGCTCGTTTTTAGCTCCAAAAACGCCATTTCGTTCCTAAGTGCCTGGAAATGCAGAAAACAATAAACGTGACACTATTCTACAAAACTAACCAAAAAACAAGGCTAAAAGATAGCAAAAGAAGGTAAAAAAGATAAGATGAACGCGTCAAAAATACGTTCATCAAACTCCCCAAACCAAACCTTTGCTTGTCCTCAAGCAACAAACTATCCTAAATGCAACACAAAAGGAGTCTCATGCCAAGTAAAGTGAACTAATCTATTGAATCTACCAAATGCTTATGAACAAAACCAAATGAGCATGACATGCAAGTAGGTTGAAGAATGCCTCGATTGCGAATATACACATTCTCATGTGCACTCGGTTAAGCAAAGGAGTCTCTCGTAACATCTTCTACCTGGACCTGGTCAGTGACGACACGATGATTCACATTATCATACTACAATTGGCCCGTGCCTATGAAACCGAGGGCTTACTACTGTTCACCAAGCGAGACTTTTCCTCAAAAGAGGGCGAACCAATACTGGCTCTCATCAAACGAAGGAGGATTCCCTAGAAAAAGAAGACACTCCCCTATTCTACCCAGACTCTCGAAGAACGAATGAGTCTCCTTCAACCACTTCTTGAATAGCAAGACGAGGGTGGTCAAGAACAGGCCTTGGACAAAGGCGACACGAAACGAAAGATAGAATTTACAACTCGATAACTTCACAAGAACAAATATTTACATGACACTTGACACTTTACTAGACTGGTTTTTGGCTTGCAACGACCCTTCTTTTGCTTTCTCGGTCTTATTCTTAATTTCCCCATTTTTTTTTCTTTTCTCTTTTTTTTTTTATATTTCTTTTTCTTTTCTCCTTCTTTTCTTTTCTCTTTCTTTTTTTTTTTTTATATAGGGGCAAGCAGCAGTACTAAGTGTCAAAAACACCTCCCCAAACCTATTCGAAAGAATAGGTTGGGACAAAAAACAAAATAAAAAAAAAAAAAAAGAATAAAGCTAAGAAAAATCTACAACGACTCAAGACGAAAGACAAGATCAACAACGTAACCCCCTCCCCAAACCTATTCGATAGAATAGGTTTAATACAAGGAATCACACACCTCACACTACCTCCTTCCTAGGCATTTGGCAATCTCTAATCGAGGTGAAGAACTTGACGCCTCTTACGTACATAATTACACGGGTTACAACCATAGACTCAAACGTGCATCATTTCATAAGGCCATCGTGAACCGCAGCAGAAGAAACACCACTCAAGGTGATGTCGAGACTACTAAGCTTAACTAGTGCACATGCGAATGTGACAAACCAAGCGAGACAAGCCTCAAACTACTTGCAAAGTGATGCAACATATGATCAATGGTCATAAACACTTAGTCTACTCAATAAAAAAGTTCAAAAGACTTGGCAATAAACTCCACACACAACAACGTGCAACAACTAATCTAGGGATGATATGCATGCAAAAATTTGAAAAAACACGACAAATCACATGAACTTGAGTAAAATCAGGCATGTACGAACCACACAAGCATATAGTACTGAAAATCCAATGACCGCTCCCCAAACCTAAACTTTTGCTCGTCCTCGAGTAAAGAAAAGTTGATTAGAAAGAAAAAATTGGATTGAAAGTACACTTCCCTGAATAAGGTTCGTGTCCAACTCCTATAGAAGAGTAGTACCTGAAAGGGCTCAAGAAACAAGTGAAAACGGGTGCGCAAAGGTGATAAGAATGGAAAAAACGAGGAAAATCTGGGGTACAGGATCCAGGCGGACCGCTTGGCTGGATCCAAGCGGTCCGCTTGGTAAGCGGAGCGCTTGGGAGGTTCCAAGCGCTCCGCTTGAATTTCCAGAAAGTTTTGTAACTTTCTGAAAATTCAAATGGGCCACTTGGCCCTTCCAAGCGCTTCGCTTGGCTCGGTTTCCAGATTTTCAACGTTTTTTCCTATCTTAAATCACCTAAGGCACCAGGACAAAAACTAGACTATACTAATCACGACAAAAGGCACACAGGCCACAACTACAAACACAAAGAAAGCTAACTAAATGCAAAACACTTACCACCTCGGGTTGCCTCCCGTGAAGCGCCTTTGTTTACACGTCGTTGGCTCGAATCTTCAAGGCTCAATTGGGGTTGAATTGATATTGGGTACTAGACTTCCCCATCAATGCCCTCTTTAATCGGTGAAATCCCTGCACATTTGAACGAAGGAATAGAGGACCAAAGTATCCTATAAGTTTGTTAGAGAAAGTCTTCTCAACACATGAATTAACAATGGCTCGCAACATGTGTCGCTTGCCATCTACCTCAAAACTACATGTACGACGGTACATGTCAATCACCATGTGCACCTTATTGATGAAGGCTCTTCCCAATAGGACCACATCCTTAAGATTGGCTTCCGAAGTCGGCATAACTATGAAGCTCGTCTTCACCTCAACACCGGCAACTCTAATAACCAAGTCTTCGAGAACTCCCAAAGGTCTCCTCATAGACCCATCAGCAAGTTGAACCATAGCTTTCATAGGATTCAAACGAGTCAATCGGGATTCTTCATACACATTCATCGGCAAGACATTGACTCCAGCTCCTGTGTCCAATGTAGCCAATATACCATCCTTCGTGCCAAGACCGATTTCCACATCGAAGCTCTCAAGTGCGGGTACTTCCACCATCTCATCCTCAGACGATGAGCTTTCTTCTTCAATATGTGAAGCTTCTTCCTCAACCATAGAGGGCTTAGGCTCCTCGTTAGCAACACAAGGCTCAGAGATTTTCTTGCTACTTGGAACCTCTACTCGTGCTCCTTCTCTTGTGACCGTGATCTCAATTGGAATATTAGTCACCACCGTGATGGCCATAGCTCTCTCGGTATTACCCAAAAGCTTCTCTTGCTCAGGACTTGCTCCTCTATCAATGAGCTCTTGCAACTTCCTGTTAAGAGAAGAAGTACTAGCCTCCAAGTTCTCAAACCGCTTCTCGTTCATAGCCTGATTCTTGTAATAAGATTCCATAAACTTGTCGGTCTTTTCTACCAAGCTTTGCACCATGGCGACCAAAGAGGATGGAGCATATCTGGGTACCCCATAGTTTACCTCAACATGTTGACGTTGACTGGCGAATCCTTGCTCATAGTCATCACCACGACCCACTTTCTCTTAGAAAGCCGCTATGGGTTCTTCTCTAGGTTATTTTGAATGAATCTTGGCTCTTATATTCCGGTTCTGAGAATTCCGGTACATTATATCCAACTTAGCTTGAGCTTGACTCGGAAAAACTCTCCCATGCTTCCTCCACAAATGCTATCCACTTGTGCTTGAACACCAGGATGCAAACCATTATAGAAGAATTGGATGAGCTGACCTCCATCGAAGCCGTGATGTGGGCACCGATATTGCAACCCCTTAAACCGATCATAAGCCTCATGGAAAGCTTCATCATACTTCTGCTCAAAAGTGCTGATTTGTCTCTTCATAACCATAGTCTTGGAAGCGGGATAATACCGATCCATAAATTTTTCGAACACTTGAGCCCATGTGGTCAAAGATCTAGCTTCTAAGGATCTCAACCAAGCCTTCGCTCTATCCCCAACTCCCATAGCGAAAACCTTCATCCGCAAATCATCATCAGTAATACCATCATCCGGTCTAGGCAAGTAGAGCACGAAATTCTCTAAGTCATTCAAATACCCAATGACGTCCTCATTGTCCATGCCATAGAACTTGGGTAATTGCTGGAAGACGTGTCCTTTAAGCTCCAGATTCCTCGTTGCATCATTGAGAACAATAGCTGGACCACTAGGCCCAACCGTAACTTTTGAAAGTAACTTCAGTGGTTGCTCAGCCATCTCGCCTGAAATCTAGTGCAATCAACACAACACTCATACAAGGATTAGTTCCCGTTAGTGAAACAAAAACCAGAACACATAGAATTAAGCACAAAGAAATAGGGGGAAAGAAATGGGGTGAGAAAGTGATGTTCGCTAAAAAACCAAAACAAAAACACCAACCAAACGAGTTTGTTCCCCGGCAACGGCGCCAAATTGATGATGTCGTTTTTCACCAATTAAATTTGTTTAATAGCCAAAGAACACTTATCACTACACAAACTAGAGTGCAATGGAAAGTTGTCCCCGAGTGTCGTTCTCTCGGGACCTAACGTGGCTTTGTTTGTGGTTTTTTCTAGTTATTTCAGACAACGTGTTCAAGTGTTTATAGAATTGTTTTCTTAGAACAAAGCAACGAGAAATCAGATTGTTGTAATCAAGTTTGGAAAACGGTTGGTGGTAGAAATCAAATACACATGCATGGGTTACGAATATGCTCACAAGTTCAGTGCGTAAAACCTTCGATCAAGTCTGCTAAGCAACTCGTCTAGGTAACTTTCAAGACACACATCATGAAAGGTCACTATCAATAATTTAGAGGTGCTTGTCACTAACACCATTTATCTAGCATGCTGCAAATCTCTAACATACAATCCTATAGCTTTCATTGACCAACGAGTTTGTCACTATACTCAATTCGAATATATTTTATAGGCAACTAAGAATCATATGAAGGAATTTGCAGCAAGATTGACTCACAACCTCATGTAAGCATAAACATAACCCATAGCATGCATATTCTACATTCTACCACCAACACAAAGGATTTAGCTACTCATATTCATCAACATCGACATCAAATCATATGAATTGTAAATAGAATACATCATATCAAACTACTAGACAAGAGATAATGATACAATGTTACCACCAAGCTGTCACTAATCGGTGGGTATTGATGAAAACCTCTCCGTAGATGAAACAATGGATGCAATCCTATGCCAAAACCTTTAATCCAATCTAAAATACAATGTAATCTGAGTTTTCTCTGAGTTTTGGGGCTTAGGAGCTCTGCCAAAACGAAGCCAATGTTCAAAAGTAACTGAAAATCAGATTTAAGAAGGAAAATCCGAAAACGTAACCGCTGCCAAGCGGACCGCTTGGAGAGGCCAAGCGGAGCGCTTGGCAAGCGAAGCGCTTGGGCCCTCCAAGCGCTTCGCTTGGCTGCTGTGCTAAAACTCCTGGAAAATGAAGCGGAGCGCTTCACTATTCCAGGCGCTTAGCTTGGCTCCTGGGCAGATTTTTATCTTCCAACTCAATCCTTTTGCCCTCGTACGGCCCTCGGGTGCCTTGGACTCATCCTTCTCAATGCTTATTGATGCTCAAACACTCACGAACAAGCCGTGGAGATCAAGGAACTTCAACGGGGCCATTTTCTATCAAAAAGCTCGTTTTTAGCTCCAAAAACGCCATTTCGTTCCTAAGTGCCTGGAAATGCAGAAAACAATAAACGTGACACTATTCTACAAAACTAACCAAAAACAAGGCTAAAAGATAGCAAAAGAAGGTAAAAAAGACAAGATGAACGTGTCAAAAATACGTTCATCACGATTCGCCCCACGTCACGGGCGACGCCCGGGAGTAATTTTCGGCCAGATACGCGTTTTCGACGCGTTTTTGGATTTCTTCCCCTTTTCGGACTCGGTTTTTGCCTTCTAGTGACCTTTTAGCCTTCAGACTCGACCCCTAGACTTCAAATCCTATCCGGAATCTTTCAGATACTCCAATTAGGCTTCTGGAACACCAATTCCTTGTCTACTTCAATATAATTGCCCGGAAAACCTCGTTTTTCACCCAAAACCTGTAAAATACAAACTAAAGGGAAATGTGACACTATTCCAATAAAATGCACAAAAATATAGCTAAATTAACATAGAGGATAGATAAAATAGGTGAAAAAGACTCAAATGAAAGTGTAAAATACACATTCATCAGAGTGACATCTTGGACGGTTCCAACACGTCAAAGAACTGTTGCGCCTCAACATTCGGAGGCTCCTCATTAACAACATCCTCCACAAACTCTTGACCCGCAGCGTTACGGACCATCCCTTTCATCCGGTCCCATGTGGAATCATCATGAGTAGAGACACCTCGTGTAGCACTACTCTCCTGCCTTTTTCTACGCTTCCTCGACAACTGTGCATAATCCTCCAACGTACGAACTACCTCACCATGATGATTCCACACCTCACATTTAGCCACAAAACTATTACGCTTCAAATGGTCTACAAATCCCGTAGAGGGTAAGTACTTATGGTTCCTACATTTCTTATGGTTGCAAGGACACTTCATCATCCCACTGCTCAAACACTCGAGTTTTGACAATGCAAATTCGACAAATGCATTGACCCCTTATACAAACTTAGGCAAAAGTATCCCATCTGCAATCCTACTGTACATCCAAGTACGATCGGGATTCATAATTGAAAGCTAAACCTGGCCAATGGAAGTTTAGTACATTGCGGCTAAAGTATTTTTTCAACAAGTACTCATTTTAATTATCAATTTTCTACATTGCATTATACTCCCAATATTTCTATATTAGAACTACAAATACTCATAATATCTTCTAATTTTAATTTATCAATGAGTTATTTCCTTCATAATTACACTTTTTTAAACAATAATTACCTATATTTATCTAGATTTCCATTATACTTGTACAATTTTCATTATAATAACTACTTACAATGCACTATAATTACCTATATTTTCATTATATTTATGCAATTTTCATTATAATATTTACTTACAATACACTATAATTACCTATTTGTCTATATTTCCATTATACTAATACAATTTTCATTGTAATAACTACTTACAATACACTATAATTACTTATATTTCCATTATACTTATGTAATTTTCAATTCTAATTAGTATATCCCAAACAAGACTACAATAATTGAACAAAAACTAAGTACGTAGATAATCCCAAACATAATGGAACCCAAATTCAAATCCCAAACATAATCAAACCCACTACATCCCAAACATCCCAATTGAACAATACTAACATCAAAACTAGCTAATACACCATAAAACACTTCAAAATTGAAAAATACCAAATTTACAAAACTTAGGTTTCAAGATTAGTACCTTTGATTGCTGAATAAATAACAAAACCCACTTCAAATTGAATGTCCCACCACGTTCCTTGTTGAATTGACTTCGATTTGACACCAAGATTGAAAGAAATGATTTTTTTTTAATAATCGAACCATTACAATTTCACAAGTAGCATTACAAAGCTAGTAATAAACTATAAATAATCTCGCACTTGGCGAGAATTGAACCTATGACCTCTAGTGTCATGACACCTCAGTCTAACCAATTGAGCTAAGGGAAGATTGGAATTTGAGAGATGAAGTGAGAAGAAGAGAAGAAATGGGAGCAGAAACGGAAATGGCGTCTCTGCCCGCCCACCGAGTCATAAAAATGACTCTGCGACAGAAGACGTCATTCGTCGCTATATTTTTTAAACCTTTTTTTTCTTCTTTTGGTCAACGACACTTACGACGGATGAGTCATCCGTCGCTAAATAGCGACAGATGACATAATCCGTCGCAGTATCCTACGACGGATGTGTCATCCGTCGCTATTTAGAGACGGATTAATTATCCGTCGCAGGGTTTGGCACGCCCTAAAGGCGCTCTACAACGAATTGTGTTAATCCGCCGTAAGGTACAAGCGATCCGTCGCTATTTAACCGATCCGTCGCTAGATTCGGTCACTGTTGACAAGATTTCTTGTAGTGATCCTTACCTCTTTCCTCATGACTTCTCAGAGGAAATTCTAAAATACCATGGAAGAAATCTAGCATGAGCACCTACTAGTATAAAAGGAAGATCCAGTTTAATTCTAGTAATGGGATATAGGACTGGTACAAATAATACTATTTCATGTTAACCGAGTTAGTGAAACCAATGTGATCTTAAGTTTCTACAAATCATCATGATTGTAATAGTATTGTTAGTTTAACACTCTTAACGTTCAACTAATAATTCTTGATTAATTAGATGATTAATTTTAATTATCAAATCATATTAGTAATTATAGTAGCGTGAATTTAGACCATGTTCAAATTAACTGATGAATGTAAAATAATTATGTAATACACTTTGAGGCATAAGTGAATAAATCATATAACTACAGACTTTGGCATTTATAAGTATTTAAGACCTTGTGAACGTCCCGGTTTCTTTTAAGTACCTTGTACATTAAACTATGTCTAATACACCATTAGTCCTTATCATTTTTCTTGTACCAAAACTCATTTGACAATATAATTATATACTACTACATGATAATGAAACAAGGTATTAAGTAATTAATCTTGACAAAATCGAAATCTAAGCGATATACTACTCCATTGGTGCATTAAGAGATTTTACAAGTAAACTGCTAAACTTTCTTGTCATTCGAGAGATCAGGTTCTTGGCCTGTTAATTAATAACTAATTAGACATAGATGTAGTAACTTAAATGTAAATGAGACGGGTAATAAAATCGTTTAGTGATCAACCTTTCCGGATCGTCGTCTATGAGCTAGCTTTCTCCATCATCTTCATATGTCCTCCCAAGAAATCAGCTATGCGACAACATAGTTCATCTCGTTAATCTTCAGGCTGCACCCATCCGATCGCTCGCATATTCAGTCGTATTATTAATTCCGATAGGTGGATAATATGATTCGATTCAAGTGCAGACATGCATGGAGTGATCAAAACCTTTAACATCATTTCTCTCTGTCTTTACTTTTCACATCTCTCATTTATTTTCTTCTTCCTTCAATCGTGAGACTAATGGGTTGATTAGGCAAGAGAGTTGAAGAGGTTTGAGGCATGAAACAAGGACTTTGCTACCTAAATTTTATGAAATGATTATTTGATGCATAATAGAAATGCTACGCTATGGTTATAACTTTCATACGTGTGGTGGTGGAGTAAAGATGAGGTGCCAGTGAGTAACATAAATCTGCCATTTGTTATCATATATTTTTTGTTTATAAGATAATAATGAATTGATGAAACTTGGTAACAAAATTTCTTCTTGTAATTTCACCATGCACCCTTGACTTGTAACTTTAACACTTTAGTCTCACTTAAATTGTGAAGTCTTTATGTGCCAAGGGTTATTTTATATTTATATATCTATTAGTTACTTGTGAATAATTATCACTTGAATATTATGGTGCAATATATACGTCGCTTATTTTAAAGTTGTCCGATAATCAAATATAATAAAATTAGGTGTCCCATGTATTCAATAAGATCTTTCTCCGACTCTTGATTGATACGCAAGAATAATAAATTAATATTTAAATATTTGACTCGAAATATCGGGACGTTACAATCACCGCTCCTTAGATTCGATCACTGTTGACCAGATTTCTTGTAGTGATCCTTATCTCTTTCCTCATAACTTCTCCAAGGAAATTCTAAAAGACCATGGAAGCAAGCTAGCATGAGCACCTACTAGTATAAAAGGAAGATCCAGTTTAATGCTAGTAATTGGATATAGAACTGGTACAACTAATAATATTTCTTGTTAACCGAGTTAGTGCAACTAATGTGATCTTAAGTTTCTACAAATCATCATGATTGTAGTAGTATTGTTAGTTTAACACTCTTAACGTTTAACTCATAATTCTTGATTAATTAGATGATTAATTTTAATTATCAAATCATATTAGTAATGGTAGTAGCGTGAGTTTAGACCATGTTCAAATTAACTGATGAATGTAAAATAATTATCTAATACACTTTGAGGCATAAGTGAATAAATCATATAACTATAAACTTTGGCATTTTTAAGTATTTAAGACCTTGTGAACGTCCCGGTTTCTTTTAAGTAACCTTGTACATTAAACTATGTCTAATACACTATTAGTCATTATCACGTTTCTTGTACCAAAACTCATTTGACAATATAATTATATACTACTACATGATAATGAAACAAGGTATTAATTAATTAATCTTGAAAAAATCGAAATCTAAGCGATATACTACTCCATTGGTCCATTAAGAGATTTTACAACTAAACTGCTAACTTTCTTGTCATTCGAGAGATCAGGTTCTTGGCCTGTTAATTAATAACTAATTAGACATAGATGTAGTAACTTAAATGTAAATGCGACGGGTAATAAAAATTGTTCAGTGATCAACCTTTCCGGATCGTCGTCTATGAGCTAGCTTTTTCCATCATCTTCATATCTCCTCCCAAGAAATCAGCTATGCGACAACATAGTTCATCCCTTGAAACTTCAAGCTGCACCCATCCGATCGCTCGCATATTTAGTCGTATTATTAATTCCGATAGTTGGATAATATGATTCGATTCAAGTGGAGACATGCATGGACTGATCATAACCTTTAACGTCATTTCTCTCTGTCTTTACTTTTCACATCTCTCATTTATTTCCTTCTTCCTTCATTCGTAAGACTAATGGGTTGATTAGGCAAGAGAGTTGAAGAGGTTTGAGGCATCAAAAAGGACTTTGTTACCTAAATTTTATGAAATGATTATTTGATGCATAATAGAAATGTTAAGCTATGGTTATAGCTTTGATACGTGTGGTGGTGGATTAAAGATGAGGTGCAAGTGAGTAACATACATCTGCCATTTGTTATTGTATATTATTTGTTTATAAGATAATAATGAATTGATGAAACTTGGTAACAAAGTTTCTTCCTGTAATGTCACCATGCACCCTTGACTTGTAGCTTTAACACTTTAGTCTCACTTAAATTGTGAAATCTTTATGTACCAAGGGTTACTTTATATTTATACATGTAATAGTTACTTGTGAATAATTATACTTGAATGTTACGTTGCAATATATACGTCGCTTATTTTAAAGTTGTCCGATAATCAAATATAATAAAATTAGATGTCTCATGTATTCAATAAGATCTTTCTCCGACTCTCGATTGATACGCAAGAATAATAAATTAATATTTAAATATTTGACTCGAAATATCGGGACGTTACAATCACCCCTCCTTAAAGGAATTTGGTCCCCAAATTCTCTTACGACTTAATTACAAGATACAAATGATTGTTAAGAATCCTAATCGTAAATCAAATTATAGTTTAATAGTTATAGTAATGTGTGACTTAAAGGTACATTGTTCAAAATGGGATAAAATTCTCCTAGTGTAGTCTATAATTGAGAGAGTATAAAAGATAGGAGGAGCCAATGTATATTATGAAATTTTAAAGTGTTTTACTTAAAATAAATAATTCAAAATTCAGTTGATGCAATCATTTCATATGATTAGAAATGTTTAGTTGAGTTGGATTACGGGTGCGAAAATAAATCCATAAATTAAGACAGCAAATCGGTGTGGGGTGGAGATTATTGAGAGTACGAGTTAGATTATTATAGTAGGCACGACCTTGGGGACAAGGTAACATACAAACTAGAGGAAATGATCGGAAGGTTACACTACAATAAACAGATATTTGAGCTGGGAAAAAGTGAAGTTCAGATTAAAGAATTGAAGGGCGTGTGGAATATTTATGACTTTGAGGACAAAGCCATTTTAAGGGACCGAAAATAATAAGAACTCAAATTGAAAATTGTGTTACATTTTGAATAATATACAACTTAAGGCATAAAAGAACGTGCAAGACTCTAGAGTACTCGTTCTGCTAGAAATACGTTGGGCCAAGCCATAATTTCGATTAAAACTACTTGTTTTGTTTTCATGTAGTTAATTGATCATAACTCCTTATTCAGTTAGACTTGTTTTTAGTAGTATAATTAGAACATATATGGAATGTTTATCTACCTAGAGCTAATCAAGTTTGAATGCTCTCTAACCAATGCAATTCACAGTTTAGGGTTATGAAAGAACTGAGTAACAACCTTTTCCATCTCATACTAAGGTCGATCTCTTCCTTGGGTAAGCTAGGATAGTGTGTTTCATCCTACGATTTAAGATATCTATCATATATAATCTCGGAGGCGTGGTTAACTTTAACAACAAGGAGACATGAAAATATCATGGATCCCAGTAACATCCATTGCAAATGTTAACGTGTAATGTTTCTAGCCCAAAAGTCACTGATTGTGAAAAAGTAGAACATATCAGGACAAAATTGCACTAATCCAACGTACTTACTACATGGACCATAAGTTAGAAAACTATCTATCTCCTCGAGAACCATCTACGATCTAACCGACAACAATCATGTTCTAAAGGTGATCAAAACCATAGTCCTTAAGACCATCACATAACAAGATAAGATATTCCTTAAGCATGGCTTTATAAATCAAATTTTGATGTGGCTCTCAGAGCACTAAATCCAAAATACAATGTACATTTGCCTACAGCTCTGATACCACCTGTGACGCCCCACCAGGAAGCATCCTGCTCCCTAGCACGACGCCACCCGCCTACAACTTTCCATGATAAGCCATCTCAACTCCATCAGAAAGTTACAGGGATAGACTAAAATAAAAACCCATAATTTTAAAAGTGATGCTGCTTAACAGAATAGAATGACATTCTTTTAACCTGGATGTGGGCCCCATCGATCCTCGATGTAATCAAAGAAGGAATTGATCTCCATAATGTTGGGTATGAAACAGTTACCTGAGTTCCGCCTATAGAGAATGTGAATCACCTAAAAGAGTGCGCCTGAGGAAATATGGACAGAACAAAGGAAAGGAGTAAGTCTATGATGACTTAGTAAGGTATGAGAGAGGACAACAATATAATATTGAATATGAAATGAACAGCACGAATGGAATACAATGAATAACTTTTAATGTGAAATAAGATTATGATACGAGCTTGAATATCAGATACCAACCATAAAACTCCTGCATTGAATGACAACCTTATGACTACCCCCGAGGCACGACCTCGATAAAAGAATAAAACAAGCATGCCGAGGTTCATGCCATACCAGATCACCGAATACACCAACCACCAGTTCTATCTAGAGAAGATCTGCTGAAGATGACCTTAACCGTCGTTCCGTCCCGCCCGGTAGCCACCCACGACAGTCTAGGGCCCAATTCACAAATAGATAACTGATAGTGTTCATAATTCATAATGCTCTGTATCATCTTTGAAAAGTGAACAAATATCGCAATGCGATATACAATGATTTCAGATAAACAGAACCTGCACTCGAATCAGGCAATCCAAACAGATCACAACTATACAACAATAGAATGATTGCTCAGCAATAAATGGAAGAAGAGTATCAAACTTGAGAATTCAATATAAGTGATTTGAATAGAAGATTGCAAGCATGCGAGATGATAAAAGGGAAATAGCGTGGTCATTTCAACATGACAAGTAATTGGAAACGAAGGCAATGTGGGACCGTACATTTGAACTAATGGACCATGCAGATATCACAGAGATAATAAGAAGAATCCAAAAGGAGAGTAAAGGTTCATAGATCGAGTAGTCAAATGAGAAATTTTTGAAGGGAATCTTACAAGAAGAATTATAGAGTATACATGGTAGAAGAAAGTATAAGAGAAACGAAACAAGAGAGGAAAAGAAAGTAAGTGAAACAACTCGGTTTAGAACTCCATGGGTAAAAGCTTAATAAGTATAATTACAAAAGGATGAGATCCATGATAGGAATATAAGAAAAGAAATTGAGATGATCTCGAATTACAAACTTACCATAGAAGTTGGTTAAGAACTTAAAGAAGAGGCAACCAATGTAAATGAGGTTAGTAGAGAGAGAACATACAAGTCAATGGCAAACAATAAATCAAAGAGAGGATTACTTCTCGATAAGAATTCTCAAATATACTCAACAATTGAATTTAGATGGTCAACTTATAAATCAATAATGGTCTCAAAAGAGGGATTAGAATATATACCGAACAAGTTGAGATAGTGAACAAAGGTATTGGGTATCAAAAGTGATCAACATGAATTACGACTTGTTCGGTAATTGATAAAGAGATAAATGGATATGATCAAGAAATGTAATATAAGTAGATCCATTGAATGTACGTAAGAGACAAGAGTATAAGCATGGTTAAGAAATGTATCGAATGACATACAACACATCAACAATGAATTGCAAACATGATATAACGAATATGAATTTTCATTTTCTCCAGGGCCGGATGCCCAAACAGTATAAGAAAGAAAGGCTAGAATCCTTACCTCTTTCCTCGTAACTTCTCCAAGGAAATTCTAAAAGACCATGGAATCAAGCTAGCATCAGCACCTACTAGTATAAAAAGAAGATCCAGTTTAACGCTAGTAATTGGATATAGGATTGGTACAACTAATACTATTTTTTGTTAATCGAGTTAGTGCAACTAATGTGATCTTAAATTTCTACAAATCATCATGATTGTAATAGTATTGTTAGTTTAACACTCTTAACGTTTAACTCATAATTCTTGATTAATTAGATGAGTAATTTTAATTATCAAATCATATTAGTAATGGTAGTAGCGTGAGTTTAGACCATGTTCAAATTAACTGATGAATGTAAAATAATTATGTAATACATTTTGAGGCATAAGTGAATAAATCATATAACTATAAACTTTGGCATATATAAGTATTTAAGACCGTGTGAATGTCCCGGTTTCTTTTAAGTACCTTGTACATTAAACTATGTCTAATACACCATTAGTCCTTATCATGTTTCTTGTAACAAAACTCATATGATAATATAATTATATACTACTACATGATAATGAAACAAGGTATTAATTAATTAATCTTGACAAAATCGAAATCTAAGCGATACACTACTCCATTGGTCCATTAAGTGATTTTACAAGTAAACTGCTAACTTTCTTGTCATTCGAGAGATTAGGTTCTTTGCCAGTTAATTAATAACTAATTAGACATAGATGTAGTAACTTAAATGTAAATTGGACGAGTAATAAAATCGTTCAGTGATCAACCTTTCCGGATCGTCGTCTATCAGTTAGCTTTCTCCATCATCTTCATATGTCCTCCGAAGAAATCAGCTACGCGGCAACATAGTTCTTCCCGTCAAACGTCAAACTGCACCCATCCGATCGCTCGCATATTCAATCGTATCATTAATCAACCGATAAGTGGACACATGCATGGACTGATCATAACCTTTAACTTCATTTCTCTCTGTCTTTATTTTCACATCTCTCATTTATTTTCTTCTTCCTACATTCGTGAGACTAATCGGTTGATTATTTGATGAATAATTGAAATGTTATTAGAACCAGGACTTTGCTACAAGGACTTTGCTACTAAATTTTATGAAATTATTATTTGATGAATAATTGAAACGTTAAGCTATGGTTATAGCTTTGATACGTGTAGTGGTGGAGTAAAGATGAGGTGCCAGGGAGTAACAAAAATCTGCCATTTGTTATCGTATATTATTTGTTTATAAGATAATGATGAATTGATGAAACTTGGTAACAAAGTTTCTTCCTCTAATTTCACCATGCACCCTTGACTTGTAACTTTAACACTTTAGTCTCACTTAAATTGTGAAATCTTTATGTACCAAGGGTTATTTTATATTTATACATTTGAAAGTTACTTGTGAATAATTTTCACCTGAATATTACGGTGTAATATATACGTCACTTATTTTAAAGTTGTCCGATAATCAATTATAATAAAACTAGGTGTCTCATGTATTCAATTAGATCTTTCCCCGACTCTCGATTGATACGCAAGAATAATAAATTAATATTTAAATATTTGACTCGAAATATCGGGACGTTACACAATATCTTTTTAGTATCAGACTACTCTTGATTATGATCATAATATGACTAACGTAGAGACAAATCATTATGAAAGGCTTCGAATCCGCTTTCACGTATATGCATTTGTACTACTCGCTTGTAGAGAAATCTCGAGATAATAACATATTATCGACTTTCTCTTACGATCGGTTTCATCCCACACCATTATTTCTCAAGATGACAAAGTCTTGTCTTCTTATCTCAAAATAGAATACCACTTGGGTTGTACCATGTGAGTTTCTTCTTCCAATTCAACATTTGGGAATGCTACCTTAACATTCATGTGAGGTATATCAATGTAATCAAGGTTGCTATGACAATGAACACTCTTATGGATGTTATCCGTATCACAGATGTGCCAATAGTTCCATTCATTTGCTATACAACACTTGTGTTCAACAACTTACTTGCTTGAAACATAGTAATGTCATTCCCATAGGAAGATCAACTATTTGCCAAGCTTTATTATGTATGATTGAACCTGTTGGTCCCTTTAAACAACAAGAAAAGACTAGGCGGGGGGCTGAATAGTCTTTTCAAACTTTCGTCGTTTAAAAACATTCTCAGCAAGTGCTTATTACTTTTCAGTAATGAGTTTGCTGATACTTAACTTTCTCAGCAAGCGTTAGTTACTTTTCAGTAACTAGTTTTGCTGATACTTAAAATCAGAGAGTGGAAGTCTTTGATACAATAATTGCTTTGTCAGTAAGTGATAGTTTCAGCAAGCGAAGTGAGTGACTGTGTACAGATAAATAAGCTTTGCTGAAAACTAAGTACAGTAAATAAATCACACAAACACTTTTTATAGTGGTATCTGACAGTGGCGTAATCTCTCAACTAATCCACTTTGTCCTTTTTAGGACTGAATCCATTAAGATAAGTTTGAGGTTCCTTACAACACCTATTTAGAGCGATCCAAACAGAAACCAAAGCACACTTGCTTCGTTTCCAACCTAACTAGAAAACGTAACCTTGTTCTCCACCAAACTTGGTACTTTTAATCAGCAACACTATGCTCGATTAAGTTCCCCCTGAATATCACGCCTGAAAGGGTGTATTTTCAGTTAGAGAGGTTCGGGATGAGATAACTTAATTATAACTTATTCAGTTACAACAAGTAATCTAAGAAACAAAACTTTGAATACTTTGCTGTAAACAAGTTTCATTGTTTCTGGTGTCAAGACTTGTTCTTGTTCAAAAGAACGAAAGAACACTTAACTAATTTCTTAGTCGTGTAAGTTCTACTTCTTCACAAGTAGCTTTTTCAAGCTTTAAGTCTTGGAACAGATCAATGACAGTAAGAGTGTTTGAACAGTATGTGAGTTTAAGCACAAGTGAGAGTATGATCACGTTGTTGATACACTTCAACTCTTTGCCGGATGACCTCTATTTATAGTGAAATAAGGAGCCATTTGAATTTCAAATTCTACGGCTTTTGTTCCTTAAAATGTCACTATCTTGCTTTCGTACTTTCAGCAGCGTCCTTGTTTGTCTTCTAGTCTTCATGTCCTTCGCGTGCATGCTTTGCATTTAATGCTCATTTGAATAAAATTCAAACAGTAACATTGGAGCGCAAAAACAAGTACTTTCAGCAAGAGGTCACAAATGTTCATCAGCAAGTGGCCAGTCTCAGTTTCAGCAAGCAAAACCTACTCTGTCGTTTAGATTTTCACTTATGCAAGTTGTTGCTGAAGGTTCCACTTTCTGAGCAACATGTGCCTTTGTAGATACCAGTCTTCAGAAATCTTCTAGTTTTCAGTCTTCGAAATCTTCAAGTTTCTGAGCGGTTCTAAATGCTTCAATAGTTTGTTTGTGTAAACAAAGTACATCATCAGCAAATGCTTCAATAGGTTGTATTTCTTTTCAGAAAATAAGATACATCATAAGCGGTAAAACCAACCTATCTAGCACCTACTCTAAGTCTTCAGCAAACGTTCATCTTTTACAATGGCCTTAAAATTCTAAATTCCTATGGACCTTAAGAGTACTAGTTACTGGACTTTCCTTAATTTAGCATGGTTAATTGCTCATCAAAATTACAAGTTTCCTAACAAATTTCCCCCTTTTTGATGTTAGCAATCCATGGCTAAATTAATTGTTACCCTTTTAGAGGTTTCTGATGTTGAATAAATCAGTTGATTAATGCAAGCATACTTGAATAATTAAACAGTAGGCATAAGTAAATTGCATAATCAAAAACCAATAAGAGTCAAAAGATTCATTGCTGATAGTTATCTTTCAGTAAGTTTACAGGAATAATCATTGATAACTACACAAAATCAGCAAATAAAACTTGAACAGAACTATTACAGAGAGTTAAGCTCTTTCAGAGGATTTTGTCAAAATCTCTCTTACACTCTTCTCAGCAAGTGCAGTGAATTCAATACAGTCCTTTGCGTAATTCTCAAGTAGCCTACGGACTTGTAGTTGAAGAATCCTTGCATTTTTGCAGGCAGTATGATGATGATTTTCAGCATTCATTTCCATGTAATGAGTTACCCACAAATGCATGCCCCAATTGCTGACATGGAGAAGCTGTGTATCTGAAATGCTTTTAGGATGAATCTTCCTTAGCCAGAGAAGATCTTCTTCTTGATCCTTAGCAGTGAGATAGAAATACTCATAAGGAATCAATCCAAGTCTCTTCTTTGTTTTCTTGGTCACGGGGTCAGAGTAATAAGCAATGCCAACTGCTTTTATCAATTCAGGTTCTTGTCTTATAGACTTACCAATTGCAGTTCTTCTTACTGAGACTTCTAGATTCAACCATCTCCCAGCAATATTTCTTGGTAGAGACTCAGCCCTTTCTTTCCTTTTTACCTTGAGATCAATCCAAGTGAACATTTGGTTCAAAATGGCTGTTGGAAAGAACTCATTCACCAGCAAGTCTTCCAGCTTTAAGATCCAACAACCATGAACGTTTCTCATCACGTTCTGAGTGGTTTCATCATTGCTAGTCTTTGTATATTCAATGCCGGAGCCAATAGCAATTCTGGCCAGCCTCTTTTCTGTCTTTGCCTTCTTCTTCTTGACTTAGCATTGTCTTGATCTCTTGCTGAAGATCTTGAGTCAGAAGAGAAATGCTTTGAATGGCCAGACGGAGTAAAGGCTGTAATTGGTCTAGCTCTTATGGCTTGAGCTATTGTCTGATTATCATCATCATCATCATCTTCATTCAGAGCTTGATGACTTTTAGTGTGACAAAATCCTTGAGTTTCAGCAGCAGTTGTTCTCTTTTTGGGACTTGCTGAATTTAACTCAGATTCTGCTTGTCTTTTAGAACTTTGCTCTCTTTCAGCAAGAGGTTTTATGGCCATTTGCGCTTCATCAGTAGGAGGGGTTTTCTTTCTTGTAGTTCTCTTTTGTATATTTTCCCCCTTAGACATGGATTGCAACATCGGAGTGATGTGGAAAGAGAAGAACTCATTGCAATTTTCAGCAAGAGTACTTAGGATGTTGTATTTCATGATGATTGCTTGCTGATCAGAGGTCAGCTTTGACAATTCATTTTTAACACTCACCATATTCTCCTCATGTCTGCGCTCTGTTGCGGCCTTTTCTTCCATGAAAGTCTGTGCGTTGACTAATGCAGACTTTGCTAGCCGGAGTGCTTGACTTACATCTTCTTCATAGCTCTTGTGATAAAGACTGATGTCTTTCTGAGCTATTGTAAGAGTAGTAGTGCGTCTCAGCACTGTAGCCAATATCTTTCCGATATCAAGCGGGCTCTCAGCAAGCAGTGCATCATCTTCTGCTTTGAAGGCATCATGGACTTTCTTCAGTGCCAAAATTCTTGGAGTAAACTCCTCTACACGTGGGAACGGCACTAGATTGGGGGTCAAGGACTGAACTTTAAGTTCTGAAGCAAATTGATCATCTTGCAGCAGCAATTCTCCTCTTAAGTCATCTCCTTCATCATTTATGTAGTTAGGAGGAGGAATTTCAACCACTTTGGGTTCTTTCTTGGAATTTTCATCCTCATTTGCTGAGAGATCATCTTCATCCTCAGATTCATCAAGGCCAGCAACCTTGGAACCTAAGTCAGCAGCTTCATTTCCTTTTGGTTGAGTGGTTGCTGATGGCAACACTTCAGACTCAACGACTGGAGTTTCACCTGTAGTAAGTTGTAATTGAGTAGTTGCTGATGGTAACGGTTGAGACTCAATTACTGGAGTTTCACCAGTAGTAAGTGGAAGGGAGGGGACTTCATGTGGCTTTACTCTTGAAGATTGACCAATGTCCAAATTCTACGTATGCCTTGCATGAATTTGGAGACTGTTTTGTAGTTCCCTTTGGTAATCTTCATCCAGTTCATCTTCATCATCAAGGTTTGTATCAGTGACCTTGGCATCGAGTAAAGGTAACTCGGCATCAGAAAGTTGGCTCTTGCCATGTTTCAAGGCAGCTCTCTTTCTGGCTATTCCTCTTCAGTATCAGCGCCTTGTACAGGTGCTTGATTTTCAGCTTCAGCGAGAGCAGGTTGAGACTCATGCTGAGTTGGTGTTTATTCAGCTTGCTGATTGTCTTGTTGTTCAGTTTCAGCAACTGTCATTTTTAGTCCACCAGCATCAGGACCTTGATTTTCATCATCGTCATCCTTTTTGTCCTTTGAATCTTTCCCTTCATCATCACTGGGATCAGTTGGGATGTTTTCATCTTCTTCCTCTTCATCATCATCAGTCAAGATAACTAGCTCAAGATGCTTGTATAAAGCAACACTCGTTAAGTTGCTGACAGACTTAGCAACTCTTGACAAGGTTGTTCTTTTGAAGTCTAAGTAAAGTTCCTCAGAACTCACTTGTAGATCTCTTCAGTGATGTGCACCACTTCAGTGGTCTCCTTTAGAGCCTGAAAAAGAATAATATTTAGATCAGGAGAGGTTTGGATAATTGTTTTAGAGTCCAAAGCTGAAACATGAATTACCTGCTGAGTTTCAGCAAGCTCATATTGCACACTTGTTTGTGCTGGTACAATTTCCATTCCTTGAGGACCTTGAGAAGCATCCTCCATTTGTTCATCCTGAAATAAATGTGAGTTAGATACAAGTACTAAGTTGTCAAACTTAGTTGTATTACCAAAAACTTTAACTACCTACTGAGCAGGGAGTGTTGATTCCGGTGCAGAGGCTTCAGCAACCGTCTGACTTGCATCTTTAGAAGTCTGTAGAGAAATCATAATATTAGCAAAAGAATGAGTTTCAGAAAATGAAGATTTGCTGATGGTTGAGTTAACTACCTGCTGAGGAAGGACAAGTTGTGGCTCAGTCCTTTCAGCATTATCAGCTTCTTCAGTTTCTCGGACCGTTTCTTCAGTAGACTTCTTGGCTTGCTCTGTTTGAGAAAGCTGCGCGGTTTCAGCAATCTCCCTTGTCTCTGAAATGACAAGTTGAGCGGAAGCATCTTGACCCTTAAGCTCACTGCTTGTCATAAAAACATCAATGGATTTGTTGGATGATTCTTCAATATCCAATTCCATCTGTTGGCTTAAAGCTTCCAGTACAAGCTGGACTTTGTCAATTGATGTCTTTGGTGAACTGGGGCCA
The DNA here is from genome assembly GCA_028274465.1 of Plantago ovata. Taxonomy (NCBI): domain Eukaryota; kingdom Viridiplantae; phylum Streptophyta; class Magnoliopsida; order Lamiales; family Plantaginaceae; genus Plantago; species Plantago ovata. The sequence goes on from CM051456.1 coordinate 61,639,250, forward strand.
GTATTCTCAGCATCGCGAGATGCGTCGTCGAATAATGCTTCTTGAGTTTCTTCAGCAACTTCTGGGACTTGAACCATTGCTGTCTCAGCAACTGGTTCTTCAGCAACCTGATTAGTTGCTTGTTCAGCAACCATCGTTTCAGCAATGGCAGCTTCAGCAAGTGCCGCGGTTCTTATATCTGTCGTGATATCAATAACCGGTTCCAGAGTTGGGTCATCAAGATTATCTACAATGTAGATATCTGGGACTTGGGCAGGAATTCCATTTCCACTGCCTTGTGGTCTATTCACAGTAGAAGAATCAACATTGAGTTGATTGTTGAAGACTTCCGCAAACACTTCAACGTTGCTGACATAGGTTTCAGTAACTACCTTGTCAACATCTACTGGAGTTTGCTTTTCAGCAACTCCTTGGGAATCGTCCGAGAGATCATGGACAATTGATACTGACTTGCGAGCCAGTGTTTTCTTCCTTGGGTTATTTGTCCTTTTTCTCTTGGGGACGGGGTTTGCTGATGATGCTGCAGTCTGAGTGTTATCATCAGCTTTCCTCTTTTTCTTCTTGGATTTCTCCAGTTTCCCAGCAGAGGCGTCAGTAGTTGCATTTTCAGCAACGGGTGTAGTGGTGTCAGCATGATCACCATCTACAGCAGTTTCATCTCTTTCACCACCATCTATAGCAGTTTCATCTCTACGTTGCTGAGTGGTGACATCTGCAGCTGTTGTATACCTTTCTTGCTGGCTTGTGCTGACAACATTTGCAACTGTTGTCTTTTTAGATTTTTCAAGTTTCTTGCCAGCAGTCTTAGGTACATTCTGCTTGTAGAAAGCTCTTCCCACATTGCATACATATTTCTTGATTGACAATGGGTTTCTCAGCTGAATCCTGAAATGTTCAAGGATGAAGCATATCTTTATTCCATACATAACTGGGAAGGAAGGTGAGACTTTGTTGTCTTCCACCTTAAACTTGAACTTAGTAACAAAGTCAACAAGTCTGTTGAAAATGTACTTAGCCCAGTTGAGCTCCGTTTTGTTCTCATAGATATGCATCAGCAGCGGCCACCTTCTCAGGCCTACTTGGTCTATTCCTCCAACTTGGGAGTCCAAGACTTTGATTAGTAGCACAGCTACTAGACCAAGTGAATGGTAGAGATGCTTCCTCTTAACGTGCTTTGTCCAAGTCACGGGAGCAATCTCTCCTTTCTTCATTTTCTCATTTCTAACGTCAATGTAGAAGGCTTCAATTTCTTCATCAGTGGCAGTGACGTCATCTTCAGTTCCAGTGGTTGGAATCTGAAAGATTTCCGCTAAACCAGTCCATTTTAGGACGATTTGCGTGTTCTGAACTGTAGTAAAGATCACTCTTTCAGTGACTCCTTTACTATCAGTTAGGGACTGGATTTCTGCATTGTTGTAGAACTCCATAGTATCTAACATGCTTACTTGCTTAGGGCGAGCAGTTATAAAACGAATGAGGCCTTGTTGCTTGATGAATTCAAGCGCCTCTTCATTGTCACCGTCCAATTCTTGTTCATAGAAGTATCGGATATACTTCTCTTTAGCAAAACCACCCCATTGCATCATCATCTCACACTTTGCAGTGTCAATATATGAGGGAGGCATGGGTTTCTCGGTGACTCTGTCGTTATTCAACACAACTTTCGTTGTGTTTGTTGCCGGAGTAGTCACCGGAGAAGTGCGTTTCTCAGCACTGTCAACCTTTGACGACTTGGAGGTCTTAGAAGATTGTCTTTTCGGTGCCATTTCTTTATATAGAGAAGAAAATGTGTACGAAAAAGATAGTTTGCTTTTTGACCGGAGGTACAGTAGATTCAGGCTAAAATTTGCAGAGAAAGGAAATGTGAGTTAAAGAATTTTGTCATTTCTCTAACTCCTTCTTTATATAGTGTCTCTGATGTGTGAGAAACTCAATCCATTTGAGTTTTCAGCAAGGGTAAAACAGAGAAACAGTGGCGTTAGTGGAGCCTTTGCATTAAATGTGTAGTGACCCACTAACAAAAACTGTCAGAGCACTCTCTCTCTTTGAAATGTTAACCGTTAGATCAATAACTCCTTTTAATCAATGGCCACGATTGTATTTCATGTCATGATTATTACGAGTTTATCTGTGCCCGATTAACGTCACAAATTGATTTTACCGAGATTTATGGGATTAGATTGCTTGCTGAAATAGACAAGAATCTTTTCAGCGAGTTTGCATAAATAGCCTAGATACTTGTTGAAAGTTCCCCCTTACTTAGATATCTCATATTTTCTTATGTTTAAAAGATATTTCTGAGTTCCCATATCAGTAAATTCTTTTGTACTTGAGATATCCTTTGGTAAAATCTGAGAAATGAGTTTTGCTCTTTTTCTGAGTTCCCGTCTCAGAATATTCCCTTGATACTTGAATACCTGTTTCAGTATCTTTGATTGTCTGAATACCCGTTTCAACAATCTTTGAGGTTTTTCTCTTACTGAGTACCTGTCTCAGGAAGTGATCAAGTTTCCTAACAAATACCCGTTTTGAAGGAATTACTTGCTGAATGCCTGTTTCAGCAATCATGTAGTGACCTATCGTTTCTTAGAAGAAATTAATGGAAGGAGCTTTTAATGAAGTAAGAGTACTTTGGCTTGCTGAATACCTGTTTCAGCATTCTGCCAATTGTATCCTTTATTGAGGTAATTCAATCAATCCAAGGTTATACCTTAGCATTGCGAATCTATTATATGGTAGGGGCTTGGTAAAGATGTCAGCAAGTTGATCATTAGTACCTACTTTCACAACCTCAATATCTCCCTTTTCCACATGATCTCTAATGAAATGATGTCTAATATCAATGTGTTTGGTCCTGGAGTGAAACTTAGGATTTTGCGTGATAGCAATAGCACTCGTATTATCACAAAAGATTGGTGTTTTCTTTGCAGAAATACCATAATCTCTTAATTGTTGCTGAATCCATAGGATTTGAGCTGTGCAACATCCAGCCGCAATGTATTCAGATTCAGTAGATGAATTGGCAACACATGTTTGTTTCTTGCTGAACCATGATATTAATCTAGTACCCAAAAACTGACAAGTTCCAGAGGTACTTTTTCTATCAAGAGTTGATCCTCCATGATCAGCATCAGAATAACCTACCAACTCAAGTCCTGAATCTTTAGGATACCATAATCCAACATTGACTGTACCTTTGACATATTTCAGTATCTTGATTGCCTTTTTGTAGTGTGATTCTCTTTGATCAGATTGGAATCTTGCACACACACAAACAACATACTGAATGTCAGGTCTACTTGTTGTTAAATACAACAGGGAACCAATGAGCTTCCTATACTTGTGTTCTTCAACACTTTTATCTTCTTTAGTATAGCCCAATTTGGTACCAACACTCATAGGGATCTTTTCGGGTTTCTCTTCCTCTTTGATCCTAAACTTTATGACCATTTCTTTCTCATACTTTGCTTGATTTATGAATATTCCATCTTTGAGTTGCTTGACTTGCAAACCTAGGAAATAATTCAATTTTCCCATCATACTCATTTCAAACTTGTTTGTCATGAGTTTGGCAAAATCATCACAAAATTGCTTGTCCTTAGATCCAAAAATTATGTCATCCACATAAATTTGAACTAAGAGTATTTTACCATCATGGTTCATGGTAAATAAGGTTTTATCAACTTCACCTTTCTTGAAACCATTATCCAGCAAGAACTTAGCCAAGGTATCATACCATGCTCTTGGTGCTTGCTTTAGACCATATACAGCTTTCTGAAGCTTGTATACCATCTTGGTTTCTGAGGGAAGTTCAAAGCCAGGGGGTTGTTCTAAGTAGACTTCTTCAGCAAGTTCACCATTCAAGAATGCACTTTTAACATCCATTTGGTAAACAACGAAGTCATTGTGAGCAGCAAAGGCCAAGAAAAGCCTAATTGCATCCAATCTTGCAACTGGTGCATAAGACTCATCATAGTCCAATTCTTCAGTCTGACAGTAACCTTGAGCAACTAAACGTGCTTTATGTCTTGTTACTTCACCAGACTCACTAAACTTATTTCTGAACACCCACTTTGTACCAATAGCTTTCTTGCCTTCAGCAAGTGGTACAAGTTTCCAGACTTTGTTCCACCAAATTGATCCAGTTCTTCTTGCATTGCCTTGATCCATTCAGAATGCTTTAAAGCTTCTTCTATGGTTTTAGGTTCAATTTCTGAAACAAAGCAAGAGAACAATGATTCTACTTCTACAACAGTTGCTTCTTCAGCAAGTCCATGAGTAGCAGAAACTTTGGATCTAGTCACTTGGCGTTTATCAATATCACCAATCATATCCATAGAGGGATGATCTCTAATCCATTTATTAACAGGTTTTCTGCTTGTTGGATCTGGATATGTTTGCTCATCAGCATGTGACTCTTCAGCATGTACTTGTTCAGTACTACTGGGATTTTGTGTCTCTGCTGAGATTGGTTCATCAGCAACTGCTTGTTTAACATTGCTAGATTGTGGTAATTCATCAGCAGGCACGGGAGGTTGCATAGTTTCAGCAACTTCCGGAGCAACTGCGTCTTTTGCTGGAAATTCCTTGTCGTGAACTATATTTATCATGTAGTTCAATTGACTTGATTTGCCTAGCATTAGATTCAGTTCTTTGCTCATGTATGATTAACTTTTTCATACATTCTGATATTTCTTCTTCAGCAGGCACTCCTTGTGTCTTTTCGTAGAATACAACATGCACTGATTCTTCGATCTTTTGTGCCTTTTTGTTGTAAACTCTATAAGCTTCACTATGCAAGGAGTAACCGAGAAATATCGCTTCGTCTGCCTTTGGTTGAAATGTTCTTAGGTATTCTCTACCGTTATTAAGAACGAAACACTTACAACCAAATACTCTTAGATGAGTGATATTAGGAGGCCTTCCAACAAGTAACTCATAAGGAGTTTTGTTGTATTCCTTAGTAATCAAACATCTGTTTCGAGTGTAACAGGCGGTATTAATCGCTTGAACCCAGTAAGCCTCACTTATTTCAGTGTCAGCAAGCATTGTTTTTGCGGCTTCTTTTAGGGTACGATTCTTCCGTTCAGCAACACCGTTTTGTTGTGGTGTCCTTACTGAGGATAACTGATGTTGTATGCCTTTTGAAGTGAAATACTCAGTTATGTACTGGTTTACAAACTCAGTACCATGGTCTGTCCTTATGACTTTTACCTTGTCATTTTTCATGACTTCAAGCTTATTCAGCAAGTTAGGTATTTCAGTCCTAGTTTCAGATTTGTGCTTGATAAATACTACCCAAGTGAATCTTGAATAGTCATCTACCACCACCAGACCATACTTCTTACCAGCATAGCTTGTTGAACAAGATTCAAACAAGTCCATGTGCAAGAGTTGTAAAGCTTTTGTAGTTGACGGTACTGCGTTGTTCTTGAAAGAAGATTTGGTTTGCTTTCCTTGCTGACATGCATTGCAAACACCATCCTTCTTAAAAGTAACCTTAGGTAATCCAACTACAAGTGCCTTTTTAGACAGCTTATTCAGCGTCTTGAAGTTTAGATGACTTGTTCGTTTATGCCATAACCATGCTTTTTCAGCAAGGCAATCGTGATCTGAGACAAGGCATTTTTCAACGATTGCTGAAGACCAATCTACGGTGTACAAGCCTCCTGATCTTCTTGCAATCATAATAACCTTCTTAGTCTCGAAATCTATAAGTTTATATTCATCACTTTTGATTTTGATCAAGTATCCTTTGTTAGCAAACTGTCTCATGCTGAAAAGATTACTTAAGATTTTTGACATAAAGAACTCCCGTAATGGTAATGCATCCTAACTTCACGTCACCATAGCCTTTTGTAGAACCAGATCCTCCACCAGCAAACCTTATTGTTGGACCTTTAGACCACCGTCTATAGTTTATAAGGTTATTCTTGTTGCCCGTCATGTGCTTTCCACAACCACTATCAAAGTGCCAGATTGCATCGTTTGTCTCCGTGGCTGAAGTCTGCACAATCATGAGCAAACAAGTTAATTATACAATATTGGATGTCCATTAACATGTTCAAGAATGCGTCCAGTGGAAACCCAAGTCTTAAGTTTTTCAACTTTGACTTGTTTTCTACTTGCTGAGGAACTAGGAGGTTTTGAGCTGAAAGACTTTTGATTCGTGCTGATCAAGTCCACTTTCTGATGTGGTGTCTTGCTCAGTTGACCTTTTTGCTGAACATACTTTTCAATAAGTTCTTTTCTAGCAAGGTTCCTTCTAGCCCTAGCATTTAGAGCCTTTTCAGAACTCTTAGGCTTGATTTTGTTCATTTATTTGAAATATCTTTGCTGAATTTTCTTATACTCGTGAAAAAGTTGACTTTGCTTGGTTTTGAAACCGAGTCCACTTTTCGGAGAATGCTGAGCTTCTGTGTCAGCAACCTTACTTGATTCAGGTTTGTCAGCAAAGTTCTTCTGATTACTTTTAGTAATCTTGCCTTTTGACTTAACAAATTGCTTTTCAGCAACTTGTTTGGCGGAATGCTTTACAAAATCCTTCTTCTTTACAGTTTACTTCTCAGCAACATGTTTTCCTTTTAAAGTCTTGTTACTTTGAGTAGCAACAGCGGGCTTTACGGTCGTAGGTACTTGATTGCATGTTTCAGCAACCTTAGATTGCCCAAACTGATAGAATTCTAGTTGACCACTATCTGTAGCACGTACGAAGGAAATCGGTGATTTGTCTTTACTCAAGATTTCTACGTCATCACCTTCATGCGTTGCACCTAAACCTTCTTTCTGAGATGGATCTCTCAAGAGTTTAGTTCAGTCAGCGTATTACTTGCGTCAGCATAAGATTTGAAATTGATTTTCATCTTTTTCATTTCTCGGATTTCAGCAAGTAACTTTAGAATTGAGGACTGATACTCTTCCAATTCTAATGTCATTTGAGAATTCTTCTCTGTAGCTTCAGCAATCAACTTCTTAAGACGCTTTATTTCAGCATCCTTTTCTTCTGTCTCTTCCTTCAGCAAGATATACTTTTCAGTAGTCTGCTTGGTCAGAGTTTCAGCAATATGTAGTTTCTCTTGCTGTCTGCTCAGTGTTTTCTCAAATCTTTCGATTTCTCCTTGAATCTTGTCAAGGTCAATCTCGTCTTCACTTTCTGAGTCAGAGTCAGAGGTAGGGTTGTTTACCTGACCGGCCATGAGGCAGAACTCGTAGTTTGACATATCTGGATAGCTTCCATAGCTATTCCACAAACTTCCTTGCCAATCTCTACGTCAAGAGTGGCTTCTTCATCGTCAGTGTCTGAGCTTCATCCTCACTGTCTTCGGAGCTAGTATCAATGCACAATGCATCGATTTTTGCTTGAAGCTTCTTCTTTTCTTCAGCAATAAAAGCTCTTTTGAACTTCTTCTTCTTTTCAGCAAAGGGCAATTAGCTTTGAAGTGTCCAGGCTTTTTGCAGTAAAAGCAGAGATCATTTCCAACTGCTGGTTCTTCTAATGAGGTTGCTTGCTAAACTTGCTTGTTCAGCGAGCTAGTTTCATTCTTGTACTTATGGTAGCTGTTACCAAGATGCTTTTTCAGCTTCTCTTTTGCTTTTCGCATTTCAAGTTCCTTACTGATGAATTTCTTCATGTTTTTTACAACCAAAGCGTTTTCATCAGCAGGCTCTTTATCGTTCTTCCTTTCAGAAGATGACGGCTTTGCAGCAAGAGCAATGTTTTGCGATTTTTCAGCAAACACATTTTCTCTTTGCTTTGTCTCGTAGTTGACAGTAGCAAGATGAGAGAACAACTTTGTTGGTGTAATGTCTGGCATTCCTTGATTGTAGTAGAAGTTCTGAGTGTGGATCCATTCTTGGTTCAGACTTCTGATGATAGTTTTCACTTTCTCAGAATCTGAGTAAAGATTTCCAACACCCAAGGCCGCCATTTCACTAACAAGAGTTGTGAATCTGAAGTCCAAGTCTTCCAGTGACTCATTTGTACCTTGTTTAAAGTTCTGGAACTTTAACTTCAGCACTTCGAGTTTGTTTTCCTTGGTTTTGTCAGATCCAGCACAAAGATCTTGAACCATTTTCCAAGCTTCCTTAGCAGTTTTAGCACCCCACAATTTGCACTGTATGGTATCCGGATTTGATCGAATGATAATGTTTCTTGCTTGGCCATCAAGACGGAATCTCTTAGCTTCGTCGGAAGTCCATTCCTCTCTTGGTTTTGGAACAACTGTATCAACCGGTTCGCCTAAGATAGTTTCCTTTCCAGCTTCAGTGGTTTTGTGAGGAAAACTTCTTTCAACCTTAGTGATCTTGATAGGTCCATCATTAATGACATTAACCATCTCATCACTAATGGCCTCAAGATGTAGCATCATGTTGTTTCGCCATTTTTCGTAGTTTTCCAGCTTCAACAAGGGAGGGTCTCCTAAAGACATCCTGTCAGCAAAAGACTACCAAACTGATCAAGTGAGAGTGATTTACGGAAAGCACCTAAGGGGATCTAGGTTCGGTGCTGAAGGTTAAAGAACCTCCAGCTCTGATACCACTTGTTGGTCCCTTTAAACAACAGGAAAAGACTAGAGGGGGGGGTGAATAGTCTTTTCAAACTTTCATCGTTTAAAAACTTTCTCAGCAAGTGCTTATTACTTTTCAGTAATGAGTTTGGTGATACTTAACTTTCTCAGCAAGCGTTAGTTACTTTTCAGTAACTAGTTTTGCTGATACTTAAAATCAGAGAGCGGAAGTCTTTGATACAATAAGTGCTTTGTCAGTAAGTGATAGTTTCAGCAAGTGAGGTGAGTGACTGTGTACAGATAAATATTCTTTGATGAAAACTAAGTACAATAAGTAAATCACACAAATACTTTTTATAGTGGTATCTAAGAGTGGCGTAATCTCTCAACTAATCCACTTTGTCCTTTTTAGGACTGAATCCACTAAGATAAGTTTGAGGTTCCTTACAACACCTATCTAGAGAGATCCAAACAGAAACCAAAGCACACTTGCTTCGTTTCCAACCTAACTAGAGAACGTAACCTTGTTCTCCACCAAACTTGGTACTTTTAATCAGCAACACTATACTCGATTAAGTTCCCCCTGAATATCACGCCTGAAAGGGTGTATTTTCAGTTAGAGAGGTTCGGGATGAGATAACTTAATTATAACTTATTCAGTTACAACAATTAATCTAAGAAACAAAACTTTGAATACTTTGCAGTAAACAAGTTTGATTGTTTCTGGTGTCAAGACTTGTTCTTGTTCAAAAGAAAGAAAGAAAACTTAACTAATTTCTTAGCCGTGTAAGTTCTACTTCTTCACAAGTAGCTTTTTCAAGCATTAAGTCTTGGAACGGATCAATGGCAGTAAGAGTGTTTGAAGAGTATGTTAGTTTAAGCACAAGTGAGAGTATGATCACATTGTTGACACACTTCAACTCTTTCCCGGATGTCCTCTATTTATAGTGAAATAAGGAGTCGTTTGAATTTCAAATTCTAAGACTTTTGTTCCTTAAAATGTCACTATCTTGCTTTTGTACTTTCAGCAGCGTCCTTGTTTGTCTTCTAGTCTTCATGTCCTTCGCGTGCATGCTTTGCATTTAATGCTCATTTGAATAAAATTCAAATAGTAACATTGGAGCGCAAAAACAAGTACTTTCAGCAAGAGGTCACAAATGTTCATCAGCAAGTGGTCAGTCTCAGTTTCAGCAAGCACAGCCTACTCTGTCGTTTAGATTTTCACTTATGCAAGCTGTTGCTGATGTTTCCACTTTCTGAGCAACATGTGTCTTTGTAGATACCAGTCTTCAGAAATCTTCTAGTCTTCAGTCTTCGAAATCTTCAAGTTTCTGAGCGGTTCTAAATGCTTCAATAGTTTGTTTGTGTAAACAAAGTACATCATCAACAAATGCTTCAATAGGTTGTATTTCTTTTCAGAAAACAAGATACATCATAAGCGGTAAAACCAACCTATCTAGCACCTACTCTAAGTCTTCAGCAAACGTTCCTCTTTTACAATGTCCTTAAAATTCTAAATTCCTATGGACCTTAAGAGTACTAGTTACTGGACTTTCCTTAATTTAGCATGGTTAATTGCTCATCAAAATTACAAGTTTCCTAACAGAACCTAATTAAATTTCGATGACATCCTTCCAAGAAGAAGGAGTATCAACAGTAGACAATGCTTTGTCTTCAAACATTCTACAAAACAAGGTTAGAAATCTGGACCAAGTATTTGTTCTTTAGTTTCAATGACATGAGCTTTTGTATTCTCTTGCATTGAATCACTAGCATGTTAATTTCCACTGGTTTCAATGTCATGAGTCTTGATTATCTCTTGCATTGCATTTCCAGGAAAACCACTAGCTTCAAGTCATGAGCCTTGGTTATCTCTTGACTTGAACTAGGTATGTGATGCTAGGAGTCCCCACATTTGATCCGTCTCGTTCATTTGGTGCAGAATTGCATTCTCAACAAGGTCACTCATTTGACACTTAAGGAAGGCCAAGTCTTTCTCTTCCTATATAGGAAAGGTCTTGTCTCATTGATTGTCCCCACATGAATGTTACTTACCTTAGAACGATTGACTAAGAAGTCATAAATTGGACCAATCCTCTTTTGCTAGGGCATTTAAACCTTTGCCAAACGTCCCCACACTTTGAGGTAATCGTAAGTAGGGGTATAACCACTCGATAACTCATATGGAGTCTTGTTGTTATTCATGTGAGAAATTTTGTTCAGAATTTGTTGTTCATTAGGATAGCCCCTCCCCACATTTTTTGAGTAAACATGAAATCAACAACCATCTCATTGCAAATAGACTTAGAAAGTCCATTGTTTCCATCAACACATGTGTTGCTTAAATTTCGCAAGTACCTTTGCTATTCTCAACACCTGTGTTGGATAAATATTGTAGGAATTTTAGCTAAATCCAAGTGGGTTTTCCACGACTTTGTGGCTTATCCAAAGAGCGCTTACACATTCAAAACTTTTGTTTTATTGAATGTGCGTAATCTACTATGATAGTAGAAAACACTTGAGAAAGAATTACTAAAATTCTCTTGGTGATGAAAGAGTAATTAAAGCTCCAAGTGTGTTGGTTGAGAACTTAGCTAGGAAGCTCAAGAGTTGGAATTGGGAGTTATCCCACATAGCTAAAATGGGAAGAGTATGAGCAAGACATAAGTGTCTAGTTTGCAAGAGGGGTTGGGTCCCCAAGGGGCACCAATGATTTTAGACGGGAGAGGACCTAGATTGCTTCAGGGTCGCTCACACGCACCCGCCTGGCCGGGCCCAGGTCGTGGGTCGTGGGTCTGGGCTTGGTTGGGTTGGGCTGGGCTACTTGGTGGTGGTGTATATAATATTTTTGGACAAAATATTAACTCTATTTTGGTCCAAATAAGACGGTTCAAATTTTTCTATCTGCTGGACGAATAGACATAAAGCTTTGCCAAAAAGCCATGTCTATTCGGAACTTGAAGTTCTTTTCCAATAGTCATGTCCGTTTAAAAACACCACTTCGCGACTATAAATAAGACTCTCCTGCAGTAGCCAAAATAGCTCATTCATTCTGCTCTCTTCTCCTCTACTACTAAATAAAGTCTCTTCTTCCTTATTGAGAAAAACCAGTTTGAATTTAGTTTGGTGTGCTACTTACTAAATTCTCCTGCAGTCTTATCTTGGGGATATATTTGCTGTACTGTGAGCACTAGTTGATGAATGTGTATTTTACACTTTCAATCGAGTCTTTTTCACCTAATTTAGCTATCCTCTATGTTAATTTAGCTATATTTTAGTACATTTTATTAGAATAGTGTCACGTTTCCCTTTAGATTTTATTTTACAGGTTTTGGTTGAAATTCGAAGATTTCTGAGCAATTATATTGAAGTTGACAAGGAATTGGTGTTCCAGAAGCCTATTTGGAGTATCTGAAGGTTTCCGGATAGGATTTGGAGTCTAGGGGTCGAATCTGGAGGTTAGAAGGCCACTAGAAGTCAGAAACCGAGTCCGAAAAGGTGAAGAAATCCAAAACCGCGTCGAAAACACGGAAATTCCGCGAAATTACTGTGGGGCGAACCGCCGGAGCCTGGGGCGAACCGCCCCGTGATAATTCGGGGCCTATATATAGTGCTCAGTTTTCTCTCCGAAAATCATATCTTTCCAGACCTTCTCTCTCACCTCTCTCTATAGTTTTAGGTAGGAACTTCCCGGGGCCTGTCCTGGGAGTTTTGTAGCTTAGGGGATACTTTTTCATAGCAGTTTGGAGCTTGTAGGACGGCAATCATCCTAATACTGACAACCTTCGGTAACTTTGTATCTTACAGTTTTATTCTACTTATTTTATATTCTTTCAACATGTTTTCTTCTATGATTTCTGTTGATTGCATGCCTATTATGAGTAGCTAAATTTATCATTGGTGGTAGTATGTGAATTCTTAGCGAGGGAAGATAATCATGCTAATGGCTATATCGCGCATTATACTCCGTGTCATTGCTTTATTTCGTTGATCAGTTGTAACCAAAATTCTCGTATGTTGTATTGATTATTATGCACAATTGGACACTAGTCGACCATCAGACAAATTATCTTCGCAGTGTTGCATAATTACGGAACACATTAGGACAATCGTTGTTGACTAGTCAGACCAAATTATCTTCGTAGTGCTTAATACTTGCAACAGGACACTAGATTGATTCAAAGATCTCTATGCAAGACCGATGAATTTATGCATGATTATCGACCCATTATGTTAAGAAGGACCATACTATCACCAATCTCCATTATCTGCTTGAAACCCCCTATTGCTATCTATCTGCTGTTTTTATATTCTCTTGTTAAATAGATAAAGCTAGTTATAGTCCTGAGAGAACGACACTCGAGTCATTCTACTGCTACACTACGGTTTTCGTTATAGTTGTGGATTGCCTTTGGCTAAATAACAAATTTATTTGACTGAACCGGGACCTGACAAACTCGCGTTCATCAAATTGGCGCCGCTGCCGGGGACTATACTCCTTTTTTCTGTTTAATTTGTTTATATTTACAGCTTTAGATTCCTAATTCTATTAGTTTTAGTTTTCTTTTTAATCTCTCTCTGATACTGCTTTCCTAGTTTGTTTCTAATCACCTTTCCTAGTCTGTTACAGATTGTGTATGCCGCATACATGTTCTGCAGGTACACCGCTTGCTAATTCAATTGCTGAGATCGACAGAGTCTACTACCAGAGAAGGCGACTACTTGAAAGGCGCGCACTAGAGGAAATAGAGGAAACCGATTTCTCTGAATCTCTACTTAGTCTCTTCAAGGAAATCAACGGAATGGCAGAAGCTAGACCACTGAAGGCATGGGTACAACCCACCAAGGATCATATGAGGGGACCGGCGATAGTTCTTTCGTCTGCAACCCGAGATCTGGAGATCAAGAACCACGCATTCCAACAACTTCCGAGGTTCTATGGCTTATCAAGGGAAGATGTGATGGGGTACTTGCACGATATCGATGATTTCGTCAACCAACTCCCACGACCCGGAGCTGACATAACAACGGATGAGTTAAGGATGAAGGTTTTTGCTATGGGACTTGGCGACAGAGCCAAGTCATGGCTGAGTTCTCTTCCAGCAGGCTCGCTGGACACTTGGGAAAAGGTTTTTTCAGCTTTCATGGAGAAATACTTCCCTCACACCTTGACTACCGCGCTAAAGGCGCAGATCACTGGATTCAAGCAGGACTATGATGAGACCATCTACACCGCGTTCGAGAGGTTCCAAGATCTCACGAACAAGTGCCCTCACCATGGTTTTGAACTTTCCGACCTAGTCCAACACTTCTACAATGGACTAACCTTCGAGAACCAACAAGTGGTGGATTTCCAATGCCGAGGCAATATTTGGGAGGAAACCGCAGAAGCCGTCTGGGCAGTTTTCGAAAGGCTTGCTAAGGGTTCGCAGTTCAAGGACCCAAGAGCAATGGTTAGGAGACGTGGACCCGAAGCTCCACCGACTAAAGAAGCCCCTATGTACAGGGGGAATGGGGATCAATTCAAGTGCTTTACCAACGAATTGAAGCAAGTCCTCAAGAGCGCCACCGGAACAACTGTTTCGAACGAAGTATGCCAAATATGCAAGAACTATGGGCATGGGGATCATATGTGTAAATCGGAGCTGGCATACGATGATGGCAACTGGGCTCGAGGAGGCGAAGAAGAAGCCTTTGCTACGGAGTTTGGCATTAAAGAAGTTAGCTACGGACAAGACGGTAGGAATCCTCGAGGAGGATTTTGGAGAAGAGGATACCGTAACAATCAAGGATATGCATCGGCTAACCAAACTTATGGACCTAGCCAAGACCGTAGTAGGCTGAACTATGGTAATGATCACTGCGAAAACCCCACTCCGAAAGAGCCACTGAAGTCGAAGTCGGCTCAACTGATGGAGAACTTGCAAAAGTTGGTTGATCACACACAAAGTTTTCTCAAACGTTATGAAGAAGATTCTGAGAAGACTAGGGCAAGGCTCGATAGGTTGGAAGAGAGCACTAGGCTTGCCCATCAAAAGATGCAAGAGTTGATCGACCGAGGAGCAAGTAGGGAACAAGGCAAACTGCCTAGCAACACTGTGAAGTCGAAATTAGTTGGTGATGTACCTGACGAAATCACCATCAGGAAGGTCGTTAGGTGCGAGTGTTGCATGAAGGAAGAACTTCTACAGGCTGAGGAAGAAGAGAAGGACCTCGGTTCTGACGCAAGTGATGAGGAGCAAGAGGATCCCGAACCCCTCCCTAAAAGTTTTGATGTTAAGGTAGGGATTGGTGAGCTTGAAGATGTCCGTGCCACACTAGACACGGGATCCTACTCAAACATAATCCCTTTGAATGTGTTTGAAAAGAGCAACCTTGGAAAACTATCTGAGCAAAGGGCTATTGTGCGACTGGCGGATGGATCCTTTATGAGACCTGAGGGCATTGTGAAAAATGTGTTGGTCAAGATTGGTGAAGCATCTATATATACCAACTTTGTAGTTATGCAGGCATCTGCACCTGGGACGGGGGATGAAATACTCTTAGGGCAAACGTTCTTAACTAAACTACGCTCCGTGATGGACATCTACCAAAGAACCTGCACCATCGAAGTGGATGGCAAGCAACACGTGTTGCAAGCCCTACCTGATCCACCTGAACCGCCTGATATTTCTTTCACTACTCACTACTGTGGTCTTGCAGCCTATGTTCTTTCTTATTCACAGGTTCGTGGCATGGAGAGGAGATCCATGAAGGGGAAGTCTAGTACCCGCAGAAAGAAGAGATAGGCGCGGACAGGAGTCGAGTCAAAGACTTTAAACAATGGCGCTATCCGGGAGGTAACCCGGAGATTTTATCGCTTTAGATTTTATCTCACGAGTTTGATTGAGTATTATAGGTCACTTATACAAGCATTAGCTCTCACCTTGGATCCACTTTCGACGTTCGGGACGAGCGACGACGTTCAGGTTTGGGGAGGAGGCTATCGCTGGTTATCTCTATACTTATCTTGGTTATGATAAACTCGTGAATTTTTTTGCATTTGCACGTTTACTGCTTTCCTAGGATAGTCTTGCATGTTTTATATGGAGTTTATTGCCGAATTTTTTGAACTTTTTTATTGGGTAGATCAACTAACTATGCCATTAATCGTATGCTTCATCTCTATGAATTTGTTTGAGGTTTTTCTCGCTTGGCTTGTCACATGTATGTATTGCACTTAGTTGAGCTTGGTAGTCTCGACATCACTTAGTGGTGTTTTCTCTACTGTGGTTCACGAAGGCCTTTATAATAGGATGATGCATGTTAGGGTCTTATGGTTATTTTCCCGAGTAATTATGTACCTAAGAGGCAACATGTCTTCACCATGCTTTGAGATTGATAAATGCCTAGGAAGGAGGTAGTGTGAGGTTGTGTGATCCTTTGTTTATAGCCTATTCTTCCGAATAGGATTGGGGAAGGGGTTACACCATCATAGACTTGTTTCTGTTTTCCATTTTCGTATCGTGAGTTTATTTTTCTTTTCCGTGAATTTTGTACTCCAACCTATTCTTTCGAATAGGTTTGGGGAAGTTGTGTGAGTCATTTTTCTTCTCTTTTTGTTATGCTACTGCTGGCTAAAAAAAAATCGAAAAAAAAAAAGAAAAATTCCAGAGAAAAAGAGAAAAAGAAAAAGAAAAAGAATCTGGAAAGAAAAAAGAAAAGACCCCAAAAAATCAAAGAAGGGTCCAAAAAGAAAGCCAAATAGCAGTTTAGCAAAGTTTGAGTCTTTTCCATTTTTCGTATTGTTCGTAATCGTGTTGTAATTTTTATTTTTTATCTTTTTTGTCTTGAGTGTCATCTGTTCTAGACCACCCTCGTCCTGCCATTCAGGAAGTGGTGAATAGCTTAAGACTTTACTTGAGAGATGGGTAGAATAGGGGAGTGTTATCTTTTATAGGGAACCCTCCTTCGTTTGATGAGAGCCAGTACTGGTTCGACCTCTTTTGAGGGAAAGTCTTAACATGGTGGAACAACAGTAAGTCCTCAGTTTCATAGGCACGGGGCAACCATTCGTATCTTAGCATGCTTCATTACGTCGTCACTGACTAGGTCCAGGTAGAGAATGTTACGAGAGACTATCTTGTCTTGACATAAGTGCTTATGTGGATGAGTATAAGTCAATCGAGGTATTCTTCATCCTATATTTATGCTTTGATTTATATGGTTTTTGTTCATATGTTATTTGGTAGATTCAGTAGATTAGTTCATTTTATTTGGCATGAAACTCCATTTTGAGTCTTGCATGTTTTTTGTATTAGAGTCTAGCTTAGTTGCTTGAGGACAAGCAAAGGTTCGGTTTGGGGAGTTTGATGAATGTGTATTTTACACTTTCATTCGAGTCTTTTTCACCTAATTTAGCTATTCTCTATGTTAATTTAGCTATATTTTAGTACATTTTATTAGAATAGTGTCACGTTTCCCTTTAGATTTTATTTTACAGGTTTTGGTTGAAATTCGAAGATTTCTGAGCAATTATGTTGAAGTTGACAAGGAATTGGTGTTCCAGAAGCCTATTTGGAGTATCTGAAGGTTTCCGGATAGGATTTGGAGTCTAGGGGTCGGATCTGGAGGTTAGAAGGCCACTAGAAGTCAGAAATCGAGTCCTAAAAGGTGAAGAAATCCAAAACCGCGTCAAAAACGCGGAAATTCCGCGAAATTACTGTGGGGCGAACCGCCGGAGCCTGGGGCGAACCGCCCCGTGATAATTCGGGGCCTATATATAGTGCTCAGTTTTCTCTCCGAAAATCATATCTTTCCAGACCTTCTCTCTCACCTCTCTCTATAATTTTAGGTAGGAACTTCCCCGGGCCTGTCCTGGGAGTTCTGTAGCTTAGGGGATACTTTTTCATAGCAGTTTGGAGCTTGTAGGACAGCAATCATCCGGAGACTGACAACCTTCGGTAACTTTGTATCTTACAGTTTTATTCTACTTATTTTATATTCTTTCAACATGTTTTCTTCTATGATTCATGTTGATTGCATGCCTATTATGAGTAGCTAAATTTATCATTGGTGGTAGTATGTGAATTCTTAGCGAGGGAAGATAATCATGCTAATCGCTATATCGCGCATTATACTCCGTGTCATTGCTTTATTTTGTTGATCAGTTGTAACCAAAATTCTCGTATGTTGTATTGATTATTATGCACAATTGGACACTAGTCGACCATCAGACCAATTATCTTCGTAGTGTTGAATAATTACGGAACACATTAGGACAATCGTTGTTGACTAGTCAGACCAAATTATCTTCGTAGTGCTTAATACTTGCAACAGGACACTAGATTGATTCAAAGATCTCTATGCAAGACCGATGAATTTATGCATGATTATCGACCCATTATGTTAAGAAGGACCATACTATCACCAATCTCCATTATCTGCTTGAAACCCCCTATTGCTATCTATCTGCTGTTTTTATATTCTCTTGTTAAATAGATAAAGCTAGTTATAGTCCTGAGAGAACGACACTCGAGTCATTCTACTGCTACACTACGGTTTTCGTTGTAGTTGTGGATTGTCTTTGGCTAAATTACAAATTTATTTGACTGAACCGGGACCTGACAAACTCGCGTTCATCACTAGTGCAGAGAAAATGTTATTTCAGAGAACTCGGACTATCCCGTTATTCTGCAGCATTACTTATACCTACTTATACTCTATCTTCCAGTTTCCTTTCTTTACAGATACTTTCATCGAAGTAACTAAATTACTGTCTCCATCTTCAATTCTTTACAAGTATGTCCACATAATAGAAGGTTTGTTTAGACAAGTTACTTTCACAATTACATGGTGAATTGACCTGTTAATATTGGTTCAAGGTTGAATATGCACCGACTAGCAGTCCCCATAGAAATGAAGTCGTGTCAAACTCATTTTCCACCATTAATTAGTAGAAGCAATTTTCCAAACCAATACACAACTTCGGAAGTGGACTTTATTGTAAGTTATACAAGATACCAAGTATTCATTCTTGTTACAAGTTTGCCTCTATGTTTGTAATTCACAGATTACTTCCACATCGGTTCTTATGAAATATTCCAGAAATATTTCATGTTCTCAACAACACATCAATGTATCAAGACACAAGTTAAACTTGATTTATTATGTGCAACCAAGGTGTGGGAAATTTGTGTCACAACTTAAACTATGAAAAACATTCACTCAGAATTTCAAGATTTACACATTTAACATGGTCACTTCGTATAGCATCTCCACACTATAAGAACCATTTAAATTACACTTAAATTATGACGTTGCTAAGATTATCATCGGATAATCCATCAAAGATTAAAGTCTTAGGCAATTCATCTAAGACCAACGTCTTAGGCAAAACCTCCACACCCACAATATTTCCAAGAGAGAAGGAGATGATGTTACTAAAATATGTCTAGTCTCGTACTAATTCGTCAACATGCAAATTAGGGCGACCCGGACTCTCTGGAGTACATAGAAACTGCGAGGATGCTTCCGATGCAAGTGACGATATACCGAGAGGTCACTCCCTCGAGTAAATTGGCACATCCGGAACTATGCACCTTCAGGTTCCAAATACGTCTGGGACCAAGAGTCTATGGAAATTGCCTGTAAGGTCCTAAGGTCCAGGGCCGTAATGACGTATGCCAGAGATCCTACAGTCGCATGCTTTCGGATGCTATATCCGAGGTCTAGTACTTATGTATACGTGGACCATGATAAAGCATCTGGATTTGTCAATAACAAATAGCTGCATAACACAAGTGGATAAGATCAAGGCAGATATTTATCCTTACACGATCATTGGGCCACGTCCATGACTGTCAAGGTATAGCCTACCAACCACATATGTGTGTGGACACTTGGCATAATTTTGTGATGGCAACGGCATGCGCTCCTCTGAGGTCTATAAAAGGAGTGGTTCCCATAGAGAAAGCTAAGGTGGAAAACACATTAGGGCAACACTCTCAACAACTTAACTTCACAGGTACAACCTTGAGTCTTCTTGGTGGGAAGCTCCGGGCAACAACAAGAGTTCATCTTGGAAATCCATCTTGGAGAAATATCCTTCATCATTACTGTTATATTCACTACACTCACCGTCACCAGTCACCTACACACACTTTTCCATATTCACAAGGTCGACATTCAACCACCTTCAAGTAAAGTCTTCCAAACCGGTTTGACCAAAAAGCATACCAGGCAACACATGCACACACCCCCTAGGTAGATATTGCTCGAGGAAGGACGATCGGAGTTCAAGCTTGCTTCTAGAGGAGCGAGGAGTCAGACTAGAAGATTTTGAGGTCGGACAAGGCAGAGAGTCACGGTTCAGGAGGACAGGACGAGGCGACACCTGGAAAGAAGATCCTACCTCCTTTAGCTCCATCCACCAGGGTCACGGAAAGCGAGTTATTCGTCATTATCTGATTTATCTCCCAAGGGAAAATCACGTCCCATCATTTATGGCGCCGTCTGTGGGAACCGGCACAAAAAGATGGTTTCTAGGTTCTTTGCTTTAGCAAGGGTAGAGTAAATTTAAAGTTCCATACCCAGACATCCTTAAAGGGAGTGGAGCCATGGATCCCCCCCCCAAAGGAACTGTTGAAGCAAGAACTGATATAAATGTGAATGATGGGGTAAAAGATAAGATGGATAAGGACCGAATAACTCAAGTTCTAAGTACCCAGGTGGAGGGATCTGACAGAGGGTTAAGGATGGATGCAGATCTGGTGGAACAGAGGAAGCAAAGACTGAAGCAGAGCAAGGAGGACGCGGGAACAAAGCACGAAAAGACGGAAGATCCATCATCGATCTCAGATATGGTCCCAAACGGTGGAAAGAAGCCTATCTCAAGTACGCTATCCCATTTAATGAAGTAATCTGAAGTAAATGGTTCTGATTCCTGCAGTAGATCTGGGTTATTTATTGATATGAGTCGTAGATCTAGAATGTGAAGTCCAAATACACAAGTCCACTTAAATTCTCATGTTGCCCCTTATTACCCCCATATTGATGATACTGTTGCTTTGAATGAGACAATGATTGAGGAGGTTATGGGTGAAAACACCTTAGATGATAATGATTATTCTGTTTGTTGTTATTCTGGGGATCAGGACTTTGACGATTCTATTTTGAGTGTTGATGGGATGAATGAGATAAATCTTTTTGATGATTTGCCTGAGGAAATCCTGGAAAGGGAACTCGAGTTAGCCACAGACCCACGTACCCTACCAAATGGATCCAACCAAGAACCGCCTACTCTAGATCTATACACACAAAGTCCAGTTTTTCTCAAATCAAGAGAGCCAGATCCAAGAAACCCAGCCTTTGTTTCCCGTTGACTTCAATATACACCTTTCCAACACTAGCAACGAAAGGACTCCCATGGTGCATCTGGATGTACCGCCCGAGGGTAGGACGGTTAGAGTTCACTTGAGGTTCCTTGGTCAATAGAATGGAAGCCAGGACGGGGAGGAGAACTGCTACAAGTTATAAACGAGGAGGAATCCTTGAACGAAGGAGACATGGAGCTAGAAGGATACCGTAGCGAAGGCCAACCTGAGGAGACTGAAGATCCACAACTGCTCTTGGGATAGTGCGAAGATTTGAGCCACGGAATTACTGAGTTGCAAGGCGCAATCCGGAGCACGGAGGAGGCGATTCGAGCACAAAGGATGAATCATGTAGAGGATCAAATAGTACCAATCGTGGAAGATGTTCTAAGACCTTATAAGGGGCAAGGGGATCCAAAGGAGCATAATGACATGTTTGCTTTAAAATCTAAGAGCCAGAACATTCCTTGGAGGCATGCATTCCGCAACACCCTCATGGGAGAAGCCCTGGCATGGTTGGATACATTGCCAAACAGAGAAGTCATGAGATTCTGGGAGATGAGATTATGCTTCGTCTACCGATTTAGTGGTACAATTCAGGGGGCGCTGCCCTTGAAAAGTTTAGAAGATGTGGTCCAATGTCAAGAGGAGGACACACTGGCTTTTTGCTCAAGATTTAACCAAGTGGCCAGACTGGTGGAGGATCACGATATAATATACCACCTGAGGTATCTGTGCAGAAATACGATCAATGCGCACTTGAAGCAATGGATAAGGGATAATCGACAAGATGTAGAGTCTGAGGAGGACTATGATGGCATCCTCCGAGCCTTCTGGATCACAGAGAGAGCCAAAAGAAGGCAAAATGTGAACCGATACCGCAGAACAGAAGACCCAGCTAGGTCGGTAAGAATCCCACATGCAGAAAAGATAGCAAGGGAACTAGCTACTCAACGGGAAAGAAGAGCTCCACATGAAAGAAGAGGTCCCGGAAACACGATGAGAAGGACCTCGCTCAGACCATACCGAGTACGATTGCAAGAGTACACACCTTTGTGTAGTTGGAAGGTGGAAATTCTCAAGGAGGTAGAAATGAGAAATCTCATGATCAAATGGCCAACCGATGCATTGGGGCAGAATTCAAGATCAGAGCCTGGCTACTATTGTTACTTCCATAAGTTATGGGGTCATGACACAAGATTGCATTGAATTGAGCATAGAAATAGAGATCATGCTGAAGAAAGGTCATCTACATTAATTCGTACAAGTGCCGATCCTGGACGGTCTAGCAAGACTTGGAGGAGCTACAACGGTGGAAATGAAGCTGCACCGCCACCAAGAAGGCGCAGAAGATGGGTTCCACCTAGCATAGAGAGACATCTGGAGAACCAGAATGAGATCCGAAGAAGGGAAGCAAATGAATACTCCCGGAGAGACACAATATATATGATATCAGAAGGGCTAGCAGGAGGATCATGTGATGCAGAAAGGGCCAACACCATGTACCACGTTGCAGTGGCCGGGGCACAATATGAAAATCCGAAGGCCAAAGGAGTGTACCCAATCACCTTTGATGATAGTGAAGTGCCCCAAAGGAGCTTCAGATACACGCGAGTTGAAGAGCCAGATGTACCCCTGGTATTGGAGCTGGACATAGGAGTTTCACGCGTCAAAAGAGTCTTAGTGGACACGGGCAGCGCGGCCAATGTCATCTTCTTGAGCGCACTGGAGCAGATGAAAGGCAGCATGAGCTGAATTATTAGAGAAGCTAGCTCACTAGTAGGGTTCGGAGGAAAATAGCCTGAGATAGTAGGAACCATTGACCTACCGGTTTCCATGGGAAAACACCGAAAGAAGAGCACAAGAAAAATAAGGTTCATGGTGGTGGATATCGACTTTGATTGCAATGCGATCCTAGGAAGACCAACCCTCAGAATCTTCAAAGCAGTGTCGTCCACGCTACACAACAGGATCAAATTTCCAACACTCAGTGGAACAGGAGAAGAAATTGGAAATAGAAATGAAGCATGGTCTTGTTACACCACATCACTCAAGTCTATATCTGTGCCAAGGCTCGCCATAGAAAAGAAGCGCGGGTTCAGAAGCTACTGCCCAAGAGAACGGGAGTAAAAGCTGGAAAGCTTTTTTATTGCCGAATTTTTTGAACTTTTTTATTGGGTAGATTAACTAACTATGCCATTAATCATATGCTTCATCTCTATGAATTTGTTTGAGGCTTTTCTCGCTTGGCTTGTCGCGTTTATGTATTGCACTTAGGTTAAGATTGGTAGTCTCGACATCACTTAGTGTTGTTTTCTCTACTGCGGTTCACGAAGGCCTTTATAATAGGATGATGCATGTTAGGGTCTTATGGTTGTTTCCCCGAGTAATTATGAACCTAAGAGGCAACAAGTCTTCACCATGCTTTGAGATTTCTAAATGCCTAGGAAGGAGGTAGTGTGAGGTTGTGTGATCCTTTGTTTATAACCTATTCTTTCGAATAGGTTTGGGGAGGGGGTTACACCATCATTAGACTTGTTTTCGTTTTTCATTTCCCTATCGTGAGTTTATTTTTCCTTTTCCGTAAATTTTGTACTCCAACCTATTCTTTCGAACAGGTTTGGGGAAATCGTGTGAGTCATTTTCTCTCTTTTTGTTATGCTACTGCTGGCTAGAAAAAAATCGAAAAAAAGGAAGAAAGAAAGAAAAATTCCAGAAAAAAAAAAAGAAAAAAAAAAGAAAAAAAAGAAAAGACCCCAAAAAAGAAAAGAAGGGTCCAAAAAAAGAAAGCCAAATAGCAGTTTAGCAAAGTGTTGTGTCTCATTTTCCAATTCTTGTAATGTTCGCAATCGTGTTGTAATTTTCTATTTTTTATCTTTTTTGTCTTGAGTGTCATCTGTTCTAGACCACCCTCGTCCTGCCCTTCAGGAAGTGGTGAAAAGCTTAAGACTTTACTTGAGAGATGGGTAGAATAGGGGAGTGTTATCTTTTATAGGGAACCCTCCTTCATTTGATGAGAGCCAGTACTGGTTCGACCTCTTTGAGGAAAAGTCTTAACATGGTGGAACAACAGTAAGTCCTCAGTTTCATAGGCACGGGACATCCATTCGTATTGTAACGGTACCGGTTTTGAAAACAAAATAATTTCTTGAAAAGGAAAATTCAAAATAACTTTAATAACAACGGTCGGCAATTAATGCCAAAATAATCTTTGACGCGCACAACGCTAACAGAAACAAATAAATATCCAATGATAACTCAAGTTCAAATGAAACAACGAGTGAAGACAGTAAAAAGTTCATCTTCTTATTTTGAAAAAGAAACCCATGACACCCCAGACTCTTCTCTCAGTCGCTGGCATCCTACTCGCGAACGTCCTCAGCAGTATCTGGAAGGAAGGAATTTTGAAAACAAGAGAGCGTGAGATAAAGGATCTCAGTGAGGTTCGTAGTTAAAAAAAACAGAAAGTAAACAGTTTTGAAATCAAAATCCTTTTCAGAAAAACGAACAAACAGAACAGAACACATATAACAGATTAACAGAACAGATAAGTTGTAGACCGTTGGTGCAGCCCGCCTTATTGCTCCTACTCCCAGAATGCCCTTATAACTCCCTCCAGAGGGTGCACAACTCCGGACAGAAACAGAAACCCCCGTGTACTTTGGGGAAACAGATCCTACGACCCTAATAGACCTCAGCGACTTCTACCTCGCGCCTAAAAAGGAATAGACTAGGCAATAATCAAGCAAACCCGATAGTCCTCTACTACCCAAGCCTACCTAATTACAACCTAATCGACCGATCACACAGAAACAGAACAGATACAGAACAACAGATACAGATAATCAACACTGAGAGGTGTTCCTGCAGAAAAGTCAGTCCAGAACAGAGTAGCAATAAACAAAAAAGTATACTGTAACGGTACCGGTTTTGAAAACAAAATAATTTCATGAAAAAGAAAATTCAAAATAACTTTAATAGCAACGGTCGGAAATTAATGCCAAAATAATCTTTGACGCGCACAGCGCTAACAGAACCAAATAAATATCCAACGATAACTCAAGTTCAAATGAAACAACGAATGAAGACAGTAAAAAGTTCATCTTCTTATTTTGAAAAAGAAACCCATGACACCCCAGACTCTTTTCTCAGTCACTGGCATCCTACTCGCGAACGTCCTCAACAGTATCTGGAAGGAAGGAATTTTGAAAACAAGAGAGCGTGAGATAAAGGATCTCAGTGAGGTTCGAAGTTAAAAAAAAACAGAAAGTAAACAGTTTTGAAATCAAAATCCTTTTCAGAAAAACGAACAAACAGAACAGAACACATATAATAGATTAACAAAACAGATAAGTTGTAGACCGTTGGTGCAGCCCGCCTTATTGCTCCTACTCCCAGAATGCCCTTATAACTCCCTCCAGAGGGTGCACAACTCCGGACAGAAACAGAAACCCCCGTGTACTTTGGGGAAACAGATCCTACGACCCTAATAGACCTCAGCGACTTCTGCCTCGCGCCTAAAAGGGAATAGACTAGGCAATAATCAAGCAAACCCGATAGTCCTCTACTACCCAAGCCTACCTAATTACAACCTAATCGACCGGTCACACAGAAACAGAACAGAACAGAACAACAGATACAGATAATGAATACCGAGAGGTGTTCCTGCAGAAAAGTCAGTCCAGAACAGAGTAGCAATAAACAGAAAAGTAAATAGTCATACTTAGGAATTATACTTTTACGCGGAAGCATACTGTAAAACAGTATATAGTAATAGGTACAAGTTGTCACATATCCTTCCAGTTTTTCGCAAATAATAGGTTTAGGGGTGAATAATCACCTTAACTTGTGAGCAAAAGATCCCAACGAGTGATGAGCTTACGGGTTAACGAACAACGGAGAACCTAACAAGAAAGTACTAAACACACTTTAGAAGTCGAACGGACGGAAGGAAAAAGGTTGAAAAAGAAATGGTAAAGACGGGGTTCGAACTCGGGACCTCTAAGTTAGTTAAGCAAGAACCTAACCAACTAGGCTAGCAAGTCAAGTCAATACTAACTTACAAAAACAGAAACTAAGTTGAAACATTTTCAGAACTCTTTCGGTTTTCAGATTCTGGAAATTACGAAAATACCCTCAGTGGTAAATTGCAAAAGAACCCTTTTCAAAAACAGACAGTACAAACAAACCAGAAGTTTTCTAAACATACTTAATAGTCTTCACAGAATAAAACGGTTTACGATAAAGTCCTCTGTCGGTCAACTACGGTCAAAGGTAAAATTGCAAAAAGGTCCTTTAGGTTTTTAGATTTCCCAAATCAGTCTACAAAGTTCAAAACAGTAACAACAAAGTCCAAAACCGTCCTTTCGAGGTCAACAGAAAACCAAAGTCAACATACAAGGTCAATCAAATCACAAGTCCAGCAAACAGTAACAACAATCTAACAACCTAAGTCCCGGTTCTCAGTTCGAATCAAAATAATAAGGTCAGAATGAACAAGGGTAAATCGGTCCAGGGGTAAAATCGTCTGAAACAGAATACTAACTTCGAATCGAAAGAAACAACAAAGGATTCGAGATTTACCTTCGAATCGAAATAGGGGGTTGAAACAATCGATCGAGATCGGTAACAACGGACCGACGGCGAACTCGAACGGAACGGGATCGGAGACCGGACGGATTGGAAGCGGCGGCGCGAAGAACCGGAGCGGCGGCGCGGATCGGGTCGAATAACCGGCGGATCGAATCGGCGGCGATCAGAGACAGACAGACAGCGACCGAGAGCGGCGGCAGTACAGGTGCGGCGTACGGCGACGGCAGACAGAACGGCGGCGCGAAAACGGGCGGCGGCGACACGGGGACAGAGATCGCGGCGAGCGAACGGCGGACAGACAGAAGCGAGCGGCGGCAAAACGGTCACAACGGCGCGAGCGGGGACAGAACAGACAGATCGACCGGTCGATTCACGGTCACGGCGCGGACGGAGGAACGGCGAACGGCAGCAAGGTGGCGGTGGCGGCGAGAGAGCGGAACGGAACAGTAGCAGGAGCAAAACTCTCTTTCTTCTTTCTCTCTTTTCTTTCTTTCTTTCTTGTGTTTGAGTGTTACGGATGGGAAGGAGATGAGGAGAGGATACTGACTTGACTTAGGGTTAGGGTTTAGTCTAATGGGCCGGTCAATGGGCCTTTGACTGGGCTAAGAAATTGGGCCAAATGAATGGGGCCGAATGAAACAGAAAGTCCAGCTTGAACTAAACGAAACGAAATGAACTAGCTTACGCGAATTTAATTAAATAATTATCGAATAATTAATTTACTCTGATAATTAATTAACTAAATTAAATAATTAAATAATTAAATAATAATTAAATTAATAAATAAATAATTTAAAAAAGACGGGGTGTTACACTCTTCCCCCCTTAAAAGAATTTGGTCCCCAAATTCGCACCTGAAAAGTTGAAGAGCTCGGGATACTGCCGGCGCATGTCATCCTCGCTTTCCCAGGTTGCCTCCTCATACTGATGATTTCTCCACATAACCTTTACTTGTTTGATTTGCCTATTACGGAGCTGTTGCACTTTCTGGTCAAGAATACGAACCGGTTGCTCCACATAAGACAAATCCTCCTCAATGGTCACTTCCTCGGGTTGAATCACGTGCGACGGATCCGGATAATACTTCTTCAGTTGAGATACATGGAACACATTATGAATTCCAGTAATAGTAGTGGGTAGTTGCAACCGATAAGCCACAATACCAACCCTCTCAATGATCTCGTATGGACCCACATATCGAGGGTTCAGTTTAGCTCTACGACCCATACGAACAATACCCTTTCTCAGAGACAGCTTGAGAAAGACAAAATCACCAACTTCAAATTCCAAATCTCGCCTACGATTATCGGCGTAACTCTTTTGTCGACTTTGAGCAGTTCTCAATCGGTCTCGAATAAGCCTAACCTTTTCCAAGATTTCTTGTATCATCTCATTGAGAGTCCTTTCTTCAGCTATCGGCGTAGAAATTCGGTCCTCCAAATCCCAATACAGCGGTGATCTACACTTTCGACCATACAGTGCCTCAAACAGTGCCATACCAATCGATGCTTGATAACTGTTGTTATAAGCATACTCCACCAATGGCAAATGTTGTGCCCAGCTCCCTTGGTGATCTAGCACACACAATCTCAGAAGATCTTCTAAAGTTTGAATGGTCCTTTCGGATTGACCATCCGTCTGCGGATGTGCTGCGGTACTAAAATTCAACTTAGTACCTAAGCCTTCATGTACTTGCTTCAAAAATCTCGAGACAAACTTCGGATCTCTATCATATACAATGCTCACCGGAGTGCCATGAAGCCTAATTATCTCATCGCGATAGACTTCGGCTAACTTTTCGGATGTGTAAGTGGTTTTAACGGGTAGAAAATGTGCCGATTTTGTCAACCTATCGACAATAACCCAAACACTATCAAAACCACCCCTAGCTACCGGTAGACCAGTCACAAAATCCATAGTGATCATCTCCCATTTCCACTGTGGAATCTCGAGTGGTTGTAGTAAACCTCCCGGTTTCTGGTGCTCAGCCTTCACTTGCTGGCAGACCAAACAACTTTGCACAAACTGTGCAACATCTCGCTTCATATGGGTCCACCAGTAAACTTTCTTCAAATCCTCATACATCTTGTTTCCTCCAGGATGCATCGAATACTTAGACTTATGAGCTTCCTCCAAAATTAGACGTCTAAGCTCTTCATCAGAAGGCACACACAATCTACCCTGAAACCTTAGGGCTCCATTCTCATCAATAGAGAATTTCGCATTGTGAGGTTCGGTAATATGTGTCTTGATATCCTGAAGCTCTTCATCATGCTCTTGAGCCTCAAGAATTCTACCTGCCAGCTCATACCTCAAAGTGACATTGGCGAACATACACGACAATTTCGATACTTCGAGATTTGACACATTGGCCTTACCAGGGTGATATCGAATGGTACAAGTGTAATCGCCCAGAAATTCCATCCATCGTCGTTGTCTCATGTTCAACTCCTTTTGTGTGAACACATACTTCAAGCTCTTATGATCCGTGAGGATGGTGAACTCAGGGCCATAAAGGTAGTGTCTCCATTTTCCCAAAGCAAAGACTGTAGCAGCTAGCTCAAGATCATGGGTTGGGTAATTTCTTTCATATGGCTTCAACTTCCTCGAAGCATATGTGATCACCTTTTCTCGTTGCATCAGTACACAACCCAAACCTTCCTTTGAAGCATCAGTGTAGACTATAAAGTCGTTGGTTCCCTCGGGAAGAGCTAGTATAGGGGCAGTGGTCAGTCTCTTCTTCAGCTCCTCGAAGCTTTCCTCACACTTGTCACTCCATACGAACTTAGGATTTTTCCCTGTCAAAGAGGACAAGGGTCCAGCTATCTTCGAATAATCCTTCACAAAACGGCGATAGTACCCAGCCAAACCGAGAAAACTCCTCACCTCAGTGACAGATTCAGGTCTCTTCCAATTAACTATCGACTCAATCTTCGATGGGTCGACCTCCAAACCTTCTCCAGAGATAATGTGCCCTAAAAAGGCTACTTTATCAAGCCAAAATTCACACTTGCTGAATTTGGCGTACAACTTGTTGTTCTGAAGAGTTTCCAGGACAATTCGAAGATGTTTCTCATGTTCCTCTTCGGATTTTGAGTAAACGAGAATGTCATCGATGAAAACAACAACAAACTGATCCAGATACGGCTGAAAAACTCGGTGCATCAAATCCATGAACACAGCTGGGGCATTCGTAAGGCCAAACGGCATCACCACAAACTCGTAATGACCATACCTCGAGTTCAGGGCAGTCTTAGGTATGTCTTCTTCCCTTACCCTAACTTGATAATAGCCTTGTCGCAGATCAAGCTTTGAGTAAACCTTCGAACCTTCCAACTGGTCAAAGAGTTCCTCAATACGGGGTAGGGGGTACTTGTTCTTAACATTGACCTTGTTCAGGCCTCGATAGTCGATGCACATCCTCATACTACCATCCTTCTTCTTTACGAACAGAACCGGTGATCCCCAAGGTGACGAACTAGGTCTCACAAAACCGTTATCCACCAGATCTTGCAGTTGAGTCTTAAGCTCCTTAAGCTCAGCAGGTGCCATCCTATAAGGTGACTTCAAAATGGGTGCAGTGCCAGGTACCAGATCAATACTAAACTCCACTTCTCGTTCAGGGGGTACGGAATCCAGCTTCTCAGGGAAAACACCCTTGAACTCGTTAACCACCCTAACTTCCTCGATTTTTTGCTGATCTTTGGGTTTATTGATCAAATACGCCAAAAAGCAGGTGGCACCCTTCACGTACAGCCTCCTAGCTTCCATGGCAGACAGTAGAAACTTCTCATCCTTTCTCTTATCTCCTTTCCACACGACTTTCTCCTCTCCAGGTTTTCCCAGGGATATAGCCTTGGTTCGACAATCCAGTTGTGCGTAGTGCTCAGACAGCCAATCCATACCCAGAATAACATCGTAGATTGATACAGGTAGAAATATAAGGTCAGCAGGGAAAGTTCTTCCTGGGATGGAAATCTCACATCACTCGACGAACTTCTTAGTGATTGTACTAGCTCCCAAAGGCGTACATACTTCTAAAGCGTAGGGTAATACTTTGTATGCTAAAACGAGTGACTCAGCAAATACTTCAGCAATAAATGAATGCGTAGCACCAGGATCAAATAAAGCTTTAGAAGAAGTTTGAGCGATCAGTAGCGTACCTTCAACCACATTCGCGGTGTCAGGAACTTCATGACCACCTATGCTGAAAACTCGGGGTTTTGCCATAGTACCCTTTCCATCATTTCTCGGAGCATAGTCTCCTGGTCTTCCTCCCTTGACAATGGCATGACGGTTCGGACAGTGGCTACTCTTGTGATCCTTGCTCCCACAAGCCAAACATAAGCCCTGTCTTTTCCAGCAGTTGTGCTCATCGTGGTTGACTCCTCCACAGTAGTTGCAGTTCTTCCTTGCCTGGGATGACTGCCCAGACCCTCCAGTAGTGTTGCGAGAACGGTTGTCATGCTGAGTACGGGAATACTTTGCCGGTGGTGCCTGATATCCAGATTGATATCCTCCTCGATTCTCCCTCTTATATCCAGATTGGCTTCCTCCTCCATGGCTCCCAGAAGAACTAGAGTAGTTCCTCTTGCCAAAGTATGGCTTATCAGCCATCTTGATCTCCTTGAGACCACTTTCTCCCTTGGAGGCGAGTTCGACAGCCTTGAGATAGGTCGGCATATTGGTCCCAAACAAACTGTATCGGATCTCAGAGTTGAGACCCTTCACAAAGTGACGAACCTTCTCTTATTCATCGTCCTGGAAATGCGGCACGTACTTCAGTAACCGGGTAAATTCCGAGTCATAATCGGCAACATCCATGTTCCCTTGCACCAAAGCTTGAAATTCATCTCTCCGGTTCTCGCGAACCAGGCGAGGCACGTACTTTTCCATGAAGTCCTTGGTGAAATTCTCCCAGGTACGAGCAACTCCCTCTTGCCTCCATCTTGCATTCACGGTTCTCCACCAGTTCCTGGCGGCTCCCACGAACTGGAAAGCAGCATGCTCGATCTTCCTCTCGTCCGGATAGTTCAGGATCGAGAATAGGTTCTCCATACCTTCGATCCAGAGCTCAGCCTTACGGGCATCAAGTGTTCCATCGAACCTCTCAGGATGGAATCGAGTGAATCGCTCCGCAGCTTGATCGATGGTCTGGATCGGTGGTGGGGGCGGAGGAGCTGGCTGAACAGGTGGTGCTGGTGCTCCAGCGCGGCGAATGGTTTCACTGAAATTCCCCAGAGCAGCGATGATACGGTCCACTTGATCTCCATTTTCAGCATGCTGATCTTCTCCACTTCCATTGCTGCTGGCACCACGAGTGTTTCTGCGACTCATTCTAACAAAGGGCACTACTTAGCAGTTGATTTAACAACCTCGAATCTCTAACTTAGAAAAGAGCAGAAAACAGAGAACTAAGGCCAGTACTTAATCTTCTACAACAGGTATAAACTGAGCAGTGAAGAAGAAAACATGCCTTGAACTTTAAAACAAAACGCAAAAACAAGAAAATCAACGAAGTCTTAAAACAGCCAAGCATGCAATTAAACAAAAGAAAACCGGTCACTACTCGTCTTAGCGAGAAAACAGAAAACCACAGAGTCAAGTAAACGGAAAAGCATAAATAGTCTCGGTCGGCTGAACTAAATAAAACTCGCGTGGCAAAAAAAAAAGTTCGGTACGAGCTCGAAAATGCATCTATCCTAATAAGCGTCGTCGATATCATCCTCGGAACGTCGTTCGGGCACGTGAGCATCTCCTCCTTCTTCCTCAGAGGGGTCCTCCTCGGGATCTTCTTCGGATTCTTCCTCGCCTTCACTCTTCCCTCTACGTGATGGTCCGCAACCCTCGGGGAACGTCCTCCGAGCTTGTAAGAAAATACGGTCAGAGTTACCCCTAGGGTACGCAGTGGAATTTCAAAAATTTTCTTAACATACAGGTTAATTGATTATGCATATGTCGTATATATATAAACACGTCAATTAGAAGACTAACCTTACTTCCAAAGAAGCTTCCAAGTCTTCGTAATATTCCGGTGTATCTTCTCCTTCGTCGAAGTCGAATATATCTACAATGCTCCTTATATCTTCAAGACAATAAGAGTTAGTTTCCAGCTCCTAGGACCTCAACCTTGGTATCCACGGATGAACAGCATATCGGAAGAATGCTAGGATATTCTTTGTGTGACCAAGAAGACGGGGCGGCAATTCCTCTGGTGGTGGCGCGCGCGCGGGTGGCTAAAGAGGAGGGGAGAGTTTTTATTTTCTCAAAGAAAACTGGGTAGAATGACTGTGAAAGTCTATGTTTGAAACTGTGTTCAAAACTGTGTGTAAAGCTCTCTAATAGTCCACTATATATAGTAGTCTATAGAAGCCTAAAGCATAAGCAATTAGACTTCGTAAAGGAATAAGAATCGAATTCTTATCGCACAAGGAAACCAATATCAAGTCTAGATTCATTCCCAATCAAATTAAAACTCAATCAGGAAAATCTAACTTTATCCCTTGGACTTCTAATAGATGAAGGAGTCGAACTCCTTCCCCTTATCCATCACGCGTGCGCGTGCGTCTCCTAGGGACAGTAGGTGGGTCCCAATTTTGGGACCCACTTATAGTTCTAAGGCAATTCAAACTCCAAGTAGATTTTGCCCAAGTGCATATGTTAATTCTAAATTAACATATCATTTCTAATCAAACCTCCATTATATTTCCAAAATATAATCTTTAATTGTATTTACATCAAATACAATTAATTAGCCAATTCAATTAATAATTCCAAATCATTAATTGAGCCACCAAATATTATAATTAATTCCAAATCAATTATAATCCATCAATCACAATTAATTCCAAATTAATTGCGATTCCATCTTCAAGGATATTCTGATAGACTGAATCACCACATAGTGTGACCCATAGGGCCTCACCGTATTA
Organism: Plantago ovata; assembly: GCA_028274465.1. NCBI lineage: Eukaryota > Viridiplantae > Streptophyta > Magnoliopsida > Lamiales > Plantaginaceae > Plantago > Plantago ovata. The sequence goes on from CM051456.1 coordinate 61,672,634, forward strand.
AGCAAGTCCTAGACTAGGCAACATGGAATTCCTAGATGGTTCCATTTGCAATATTAATACGTGAGGACGTTTGAGAGGTTTCTCAAAGCTAATCCTTTCGTTGCGAAGCCTGTCGCGCTCGACGCGGCGATGGTAACGTCCCTTCATCTGACTTGCTCGAATGTATCTAGGATCGATGAAGTGTCTATCCCAATAATACATCCACGGGCGTCTCAGGGAGTTGCTTGGTTAAGATATACTTATGACCATCATAATATATCATTTGCACTGGCCAGTGACTTTACCAACACAACTATGCAGACTATGAGCAGTGCTCTCCTGTCCTACACTTGAGAGATGAATCCTTCACAGAATCACTTATCACCCCCATTTGTATTTAGCCATAATCCTGGATCGTGTCTTAGGTCAGCTGCTTATTCAGAGCTGACATCGACGGGTCCACCAAGGATATGGGTCAACAAATGTGATGATAAAGTCCTGCAAGTACAAAGAACGAAAGGCATCACTTCAACAACTCACCGGTTCCCATAGACACTTCGGTGTAGAGTATAAATCGATGGGAGTGTCCGGTGGGTACTTCAATTGTTCGATAAAGCTTCTTCGAACAACTATGCGCAGTTATGGGAACGTTCCTTGATTGTCCAACAATCCGTTCCGTGGCCGTCGGATCGGCTCACACTTGCTCCAACAAGTATAACCTCCACGCATACTATTCTTGTATGGTTCATTCAGACCCCCACATCCGAGATGAACCTCGACTAGGGAGAGTTTGGGATAGATGATAACTCACATAGCTCCCACTAACTATGTGATCGGTCATCTATCCGAGGGGACATGTTTGATATCAATACAGACAGCAATAAAGATATGACATGCTGCAGCCTGGTGTAATATAAATATGAAATCGATACTCAATAGTAAAATGCAACAAACATATATTATATTACGTTGACCTGTGTAATAGTACATATATGTGCTCTATAAGGGAACCATGCCCTTAGTAAGGACTGTCTCTAGGACATATACACTATCACAGCTTTCCTCCTGCGAATCCTGATGCCTACGTTGGACGCGGTTAACGAAACAAAGCTAGAGTGCTCTTTTGCGGCGCGTAAAGCCGTCTTAAGGAATCCGATTTCCGCTTCCTTCGTTGCTATTTCATCTCGAAGCTTGAAGTTTTCCAGCCAGTAGTGATCTCGTTCACGTACGACCCTATCCATCACGAATCCAGGGTAAACGCCAACAACAGGAACGGAGGTATACGGGTTAAACTCTCCTTCGACTAGGCGGTAACGAATAACCTTCTTCTCAGAACTCATACCTATCTGTAAGCACACGCGTATTTAACTAGTTAATAACTATGTTAAAATCAAAACAACCGCGGAAGGTCAACAGTTTCAGAACGGATCAGAGGTCGTCAGAATCAGAACAGAGAAGATGAAGAAACGGTTCAAGGTTAGTACGCAAGACTCAAATCAGAAAAGCAACAGAAATTACAAGACCTAACCAGCGACTCGGACCCTCACACACACCCCAAAGGTCAAAAGATCCTATCCTAGCAAGCTCGACTTTGAACTCAAGCTCTGATACCAACTGTAACGGTACCGGTTTTGAAAAAAAAAAAAGTTTCTTGAAAAAGAAAATTCAAAATAACTTTAATAGCAACGGTCGGCAATTAATGCCAAAATAATCTTTGACGTGCACAGCGCTAACAGAAACAAATAAATATCCAACGATAACTCAAGTTCAAATGAAACGAGTGATGACAGTAAAAAGTTCATCTTCTTATTTTGAAAAAGAAACCCATGACACCCCAGACTCTTCTCTCAGTCGTTGGCATCCTACTCGCGAACGTCCTCAGCAGTATCTGGAAGGAAGGAATTTTGAAAACAAGAGAGCGTGAGATAAAGGATCTCAGTGCGGTTCGAAGTTAAAAAAAACAGAAAGTAAACAGTTTTGAAATCAAAATCCTTTTCAGAAAAACGAACAAACAGAACAGAACACATATAATAGATTAACAAAACAGATAAGTTGTAGACCGTTGGTGCAGCCCGCCTTATTGCTCCTACTCCCAGAATGCCCTTATAACTCCCTCCAGAGGGTGCACAACTCCGGACAGAAACAGAAACCCCCGTGTACTTTGGGGAAACAGATCCTACGACCCTAATAGACCTCAGCGACTTCTGCCTCGCGCCTAAAAGGGAATAGACTAGGCAATAATCAAGCAAACCCGATAGTCCTCTACTACCCAAGCCTACCTAATTACAACCTAATCGACCGGTCACACAGAAACAGAACAGAACAGAACACATATAACAGATTAACAGAACAGATAAGTTGTAGACCGTTGGTGCAGCCCGCCTTATTGCTCCTACTCCCAGAATGCCCTTATAACTCCCTCTAGAGGGTGCACAACTCCGGACAGAAACAGAAACCCCCGTGTACTTTGGGGAAACAGATCCTACGACCCTAATAGACCTCAGCGACTTCTGCCTCGCGCCTAAAAGGGAATAGACTAGGAAATAATAAAGCAAACCCGATAGTCCTCTACTACCCAAGCCTACCTAATTACAACCTAATCGACTGGTCACACAGAAACAGAACAGATACAGAACAACAGATACAGATAATCAACACCGAGAGGTGTTCCTGCAGAAAAGTCAGTCCAAAACAGAGTAGCAATAAACAGAAAAGTAAATAGTCATACTTAGGACTTATACTTTTACGCGGAAGCATACAGTAAAACAGTATATAGTAATAGGTACAAGTTGTCACATATCCTTCCAGTTTTTCGCAAATAATAGGTTTAGGGGTGAACACTCACATTAACTTGTGAGCACAAGATCCCAACGAGTGATGATCTTACGGGTTAACGAACAACGGAGAACATAACAAGAAAGTACTAAACACACTTTAGAAGTCGAACGGACGGAAGGAAAAAGGTTGAAAAAGAAATGGTAAAGACGGGGTTCGAACTCGGGACCTCTAAGTTAGTTAAGCAAGAACCTAACCAACTAGGCTAGCAAGTCAAGTCAATACTAACTTACGAAAACAGAATCTAAGTTGAAACATTTTCAGAACTCTTTCGGTTTTCAGATTCTGGAAATTACCAAAATACCCTCAGTGGTAAATTGCAAAAGAACCCTTTTCAAAAACAGACAGTACAAACAAACCAGAAGTTTTCTAAACATACTTAACAGTCCTCACAGAATAAAATGGTTTACGATAAAGTCCTCTGTCGGTCAACTACGGTCAAAGGTAAAATTGCAAAAAGGTCCTTTAGGTTTTCAGATTTCCCAAATCAGTCCACAAAGTTCAAAACAGTAACAACAAAGTCCAAAACCGTCCTTTCGAGGTCAACAGAAAACCAAAGTCAACATACGAGGTCAATCAATCACAAGTCCAACAAACAGTAACAACAATCTAACAACCTAAGTCCCGGTTCTCAGTTCGAATCAAAATAATACGGTCAGAATGAACAAGGGTAAATCGGTCCAGGGGTAAAATCGTCTGAAACAGAATACTAACTTCGAATCGAAAGAAACAACAAAGGATTCGAGATTTACCTTCGAATCGAAATAGAGGGTTGAAACAATCGATCGAGATCGGTAACAACGGACCGACGGCGAACTCAAACGGAACGGGATCGGAGACCGGACGGATCGAAAGCGGCGGCGCGAAGAACCGGAGCGGCGGCGCGGATCGGATCGAATAACCGGCGGATCGAATCGGCGGCGATCAGAGACAGACAGACAGCGACGGCAGTACAGGCTCGGCGTACGGCGACGGCAGACCGAACGGCGGCTCGAAAACGGGCGGCGGCGACACGGGGACAGAGATCGCGGCGAGCGAACGGCAGACAGACAGAAGCGAGCGGCGGCAAAACGGTCACGGCGGCGCGAACGGGGACAGAACAGACAGATCGACCGGTCGATTCACGGTCACGGCGCGGACGGCGTAACGGAGAAAGGCAGCAAGGCGGCGGCGGCGGCGAGAGACCGGAACGGAACAGTAGCAGGAGCAAAACTCTCTTTCTTCTTTCTCTCTTTCTTTATTTCTTTCTTGTGTTTGAGTGTTACGGCTGGGAAGGAGATGAGGAGAGGATACTGACTTGACTTAGGGTTAGGGTTTAGTCTAATGGGCCGGTCAATAGGCCTTTGACTGGGCTAAGAAATTGGGCCAAATGAATGGGGCCGAAGGAAACAGAAAGTCCAGCTCGAACTAAACGAAACGAAACGAACTAGCTTACGTGAATTTAATTAAATAATTATCGAATAAGTAATTTACTCTGATAATTAATTAACTAAATTAAATAATTAAATAATAAAATAATAATTAAATAAATAAATAAATAAATAATTAATTTAAAAAAAGGGGTGTTACACGTATCTTAGCATGCTTCATTACGTCGTCACTGACTAGGTCCAGGTAGAGAATGTTACGAGAGACTATCTTGTGTTGACATAAGTGCTTATGTGGATGTGTATAAGTCAATCGAGGTATTCTTCAACCTATATTCATGCTTTGATTTATATGGTTTTTGTTCATATATTTTTTGATAGATTCAGTAGATTGGTTCATTTTATTGGGCATGAGACTCCATTTTGTGTCTTGCATTGTTTTTTGTATTAGAGTCTAGCTTAGTTGCTTGAGGAAAAGCAAAGGTTCAGTTTGGGGAATTTGATGAATGTGTATTTTACACTTTCATTTGAGTCTTTTTCACCTATTTTAGCTATCCTCTATGTTAATTTAGCTATATTTTAGTGCATTTTATTAGAATAGTGTCACGTTTCCTTTTAGATTTTATTTTACAGGTTTTGGTTGAAAAACGTGGATTTCCGGGCAATTATATTGAAGTTGACAAGGAATTGGTGTTCCAGAAGCCTATTTGGAGTATCTGAAGGTTTCCGGATAGGATTTGGAGTCTAGGGGTCGAATCTGGAGGTTAGAAGACCACTAGAAGTCAGAAACCGAGTTCGAAAAGGGGAAGAAATCCAAAAACGCATCGAAAACGCGGAATTCCACGAAAATTACTCCCGGGCGAACCGCCCGGGACGTGGGACGAATCGCCCCACACCGGGCGAATCGCCCGGTGTGTGGGGCGAATCGCCCCACACTATTTCGAAGCCTATATATAGTTGCTCAGTTTTTCTCCGAAATTCATACTTTTCCAGACCCATTCTCTCACCTTTCTCTGTAGTTTTAGGTAGGAACTTCCCAGAGCCTGTTCTGGGGGTTCGTAGCTTATGAGACACTTTTTCATAGCAGATTGGAGCTTGTAGGATCACAATTCTTTGGAGATTGACAACCTTCGGTAACATTGTATCTTACAGTTTATTCTACTTATTTTTATATATCTTTCAACAAGTTTTCTTCTATGATTTCTGTTGATTGCATGACAACTATGAGTAGCTAAACTTATCGTTGGTGGTAGTATGTGAATTCTTAGCGAAGGGTAGATAATCATGCTAATGGCTACATCGCGCATTATACTCCGTGTTATTGCTTTATTTCGTTGATCAGGCTCAGCCTATATTCTCGTATGTTGTATTAATTATTATGCACAATTGGACACTCGTCGACCTATGCACATCTATATCTTCGTAGTGTTGAATAATTATGGAACACAATTGGACAATAGTGCTTGACTTGTCAGTTTATTTATCTTTGTAGTGCTTAATAATTGCAACAGGACATTCGATTGATCAAAGATCTCCATGCATGACCGAAGAATTTACGCATGATTATTGACCCGTTATGCTTCGAAGGATCATACTATCACCAATCTCTATTATCTGTTAGAAAAACCTTTGCTTTTACGTCTGTTGTTTTTATATTCCTAGTTAAATAGATAAAGCTAGTTATAGTCCTGAGAGAACGACACTCGAGGTCATTCTACTGCTACACTACGGTTTTCGTTGTAGTTGTGAATTGCCTTTGGCTAAATAACAAATTTATTTGATTCGTTTGCGTTGGAACACGACACCAGCGCGTTCATCACATGCGAGAGCTCCTTAAGTCAGACATGTTCCTATCATACTAGAAACCTGCAAGTGAAGTCAGGGAACAAGTAAGTAAAAATTCGACTCATACTTGTTGTTGAGACAAGTACATAATTTATTACGGAGGATATATGCGATCTAGTTACCAAAGTCAAAGGATAAATCGAGGTCCGCTTTAGGGCACAGCCCAGCCAAAGGTGGCAAAGGAGGAGAAACCAAAGCCAAGATTGATAAGACCCGGAGTATTTTCTCCGTTGAAGAAAGTCATTGTACCAGTTTGGGTTAGGTACAGAGTATTTTTTGAGGAAGCCTTTAAATAAGGTCATCCAGAAGTTATCAGGTAAAGGGCAGAAAGAAAACGTCCGGAGCTAAAGTTTTGTGCCGAACAAAAAAGTACTCCCCGAGCCACTTAAACCTTAAGTTATTTGGGTTGCCTTCTAAGTATCCAGAGGAACCGTGTTTAAGGTTGAATTGGATAATGTGTTTATGAGCTTTGGAGAATCTTGGGGAAAAGAGGAAGCAAAAGTTGGAAAAGAAAGGTTAGATACCAAGTTTCTTCATGAAAACCCCAAAGGAAACCAAAAAACCCATAGCCAGAAGAGTTGAGGATATGGAAGCCTCACTCCCAGTTCGATAGTTTTGGTGAAAACGGAGGTACAGGATTCATGGTAGTTATAGAATGAGTCATTTGGACCCGGGATGATGATTTCCAGGTAGTCCGGAATATCATATGACTCCCTGAGAAAAGGTATGTCAGAATCCTTAAGGGAAGAAGGTGTAGTGGGAATGAGACCATCCAGGTTAAGTTCGCCAGAGTTGTTATAGATGTGGAATTCAAAAAGGGGACGACTGTATTTGAACTTGTAGCTTTCTGAGGACTCTACAGGAGGGTGAGCGAGAGCACCTAAGGGAGAAACATGAGGAAGATGATATGCTGTAGAATGATATTCGTATTCAGAAACATTTTGAGGGGAATTAGGACTAGCAACTGGGGAATTGCTACGAGAAGAACTAGGACTAGCGGCTAGGGAACCACTACGAGTGAAGTTTTGACTAGCAGTTTGGGAACTGCTGATGATTGCGCAGATTGTCAGTTCCGAATTATCAAATAAATTTGTTATTTAGCCAAAGGCAATTCACAACTACAACGAAAACCGTAGTGTAGCAGTAGAATAACCTCGAGTGTCGATCTCTAAGGACTATAACTAGCTTTATCTAATCTAATTTAGAATATAAAACAGCAGACGGTTTAGCAAAGGTTTTTCTTAACAGATAATGGAGATTGGTGATAGTATGGTCCTTCATAGCATAACGGGTTAATAATCATGCATAAATTCCTCGGTCTTGCATGGAGATCTTTGATCAATGAATTGTCCAGTTGTAATTATCAAATACTACGAAGATATAGATTTAGATAGGTCGAAGACCAATGAATTGTCCAATTGTGTGCAATAATTAATCAACAATACGAAGATAGAGATTTAGATAGATCAAAGAAATAAAGCAATAACACGGAGTATAATGCGCAATATAGCCATTAGCTTAATTATCAACCCTTCGCTAAGAATTCACATACTATCACCAACGAGAAGTTTAGCTACTCATAGTTGTCATGCAGTCAACAGAAATCATAGAAGAAAACATGCTTAAAGATATATAAAAATAAGTAGAAAAACTGTAAGATCCAATGTTACCGAAGGTTGTCAGTCTCCGAAGAATCGCGATCTTACAAGCTCCAAACTGCTATGAAAAAGTATCTCCTAAGCTATGAACCCCCAGAACAGGCTCTGGGAAGTTCCTACCTAAAACTACAGAGAAAGGTCTGGAAAAGTATGAAAATCGGAGAAAAACTGAGCAATTATATATAGGCCTCGAAATAGTGTGGGGCGAAGGGCCCCACACACCGGGCGAGTCGCCTGGTGTGGGGCGATTCGCCCCACATCCCGGGCGATTCGCCCGGGAGTAAATTTCGGGAATTTACGCGTTTTCGACGCGTTTTTGGATTCCTTCCCCTTTTTGGACTAGGTTTCTGACTTCTAGTGGCCTTCTAACCTCCAGATTCGACCCCTAGACTTCAAATCCTATCCGGAAACCTTCAGATACTCCAATTAAGCTTCTGGAACACCAATTCCTTGTCAGCTTCAATATAATTGCCCGGAAATCCTCGTTTTCAACCAAAACCTGTAAAATAAAAACTAAAGGGAAACGTGACACAATTCTAATAAAATGCACTAAAATATAGCTAAATTATCATAGAGGATAGCTAGAATAGGTGAAAACGACTCGAATGAAAGTGTAAAATACACATTCATCAAACTCCCCAAATCGAACCTTTGCTTGTCCTCAAGCAACTAAGCTAGAGTCTCATGCCAAATGAAATGAACTAATCTACTGAATCTATCAAAAAACATATGAACAAAAACTATATAAATCAAAACATGAATATAGGTTGAAGAATGCCTCGATTGGCTCATACACATCCACATAAGCACTTATGTCAAGACAAGATAGTCTCTCGTAACATTCTCTACCTGGACCTAGTCAGTGACGACGTAATGAAACATGTTAAGATATGAATGGTTGTCCCGTGCCTATGAAACTGAGGACTTACTGTTGTTCACCAAGTTAAGACGTTTCCTCAAAGAGGTCGAACCAGTACTGGCTCTCATCAAACGAAGGAGGGTTCCCTATAAAAGATAACACTCCCCTATTCTACCCATCTCTCAAGCAAAGTTTTAAGCTATTCACCACTTCCTGAATGGCAAGACGAGGGTGGTCTGGAACAGACGACACTAAAAAACAAAAGAAAAAATAGAAAATTACAACACGATTACGAACATTACAAGAATTGAAAAAATGAGACACAACACTTTGCTAAACTGCTTATTTGGTTTTCTTTTTTTTTTTACCCTTCTTTGCTTTTTTGGGGTCTTTTTTTCTTTTTTTCTTTCGAGTTTCTTTTTTTCTTTTTTTTTTCTTTTTTCCTGGAATTTTTTCTTTCTCTTTTTTTTCGATTTTTTTTTTTAGCCAGAAGAAGCATAACGAAAGGAGAAACAAAATGACTCACAATGACTTCCCCAAACCTATTCGAAAGAATAGGTTGGAGTGCAAAATTTACGAGAAAAATAAATTCACGATACGGAAATGAAAAACGAAAAACAAGTCTAATGATGGTGTATCCCCCTCCCCAAACCTATTCGGAAGAATAGGTTATAAACAAAGGATAACACAACCTCACACTACCTCCTTCCTAGGCATTTAGCAATCTCAAAGCATGGTGAAGACTTGTTGCCTCTTAGGTACATAATTACTCGAGAAAACAACCATAAGACCCTAACATGCATCATCCTATTATAAAGGCCTTCGTAAACCGCAGTAGAGAAAACACCACTAAGTGATGTCGAGACTACCAAGCTTAACTAAGTGCAATACATAAATGTGACGAGCCAAGCGAGAAAAACCTCAAACAAATTCATAGAGATGAAGCATATGATTAATGACATAGTTAGTTGATCTACCCAATAAAAAAGTTCAAAACATTCGGCAATAAACTCCATAAAAAACGTGCAAGACTATCCTAGGATGAATGCAGTGAATGAAACCTAAAAAACTAAGAAAGCAGTAAACGTGCAAATGCAAATGCAGACGGTTAAAATATGCAAGGTACTGTACTCATCCTACCAATACCAAGCTCTAAACCATCAATGGCAAGCTCCAAACAAACAACACTAGATCACTTAAATCCCATCCCCCCTCATGAAATTAACGCTAGTCCCTAGCAATAAGAAAATGAGGAAATAAGATGTGATACTAGATGTTACCGCATGGTTTGGCCTCGGTTGGCTGAATATGCTGCTTGTGAGTTTTTGGGACTGCTCTGGGAGACTTATAGGTGATCATCAGGTCTTCTGGTAGGTGCGGTAGTTCCATTTATAGGCCGGATAGGAACAACTCCTCTATCTGCATCATCATTGTCCGTATGGCCTTCATTGTCACTACTTTCACCATCATCATCGCCAATAGAGTTGCATTGTCGAATAGAATCCTCAAGATTAGCCGTCGCTGTTATGGAATCCTCCATCCTGTAGCCCTCCAATAGGCTGTGAACTGTTGAAGGGGAAAGAGCAGTGGTATCAGAGCCTCCCTCTCCAACGTTTTACACCCCGAGGAGGTTACAGTAAGCTGCTCGGATACTCAGAAGTCTTCTACCATTTTTTCCAATGTCGACCACATTCTCTACGGTTGATGCGACCGATGTCTATATGATGCTCCCCTTAGAGGCAGTCAAGGGGCACCCCTAAGAGGGGCTGGGCACCCATGTCATTATGTTTTGGAACCAAGCTAGCGCTTCGGAACCTTCTAGCAACTGTGAACTCAAGATTGAATCCGTCGCGGCCAGATCGTCCCGGTGCCTTCCAATTCACTTGAACTTTGCAGTCCTTGTGATGGATTGTTGACGTAATAATTGTTTCTGGCCCTTCGGTGGTGCATGAATAGGCATAGGAGTCCTTACTCCAGGTGTACTCTAGCTCCTCCTCTTGGATAATCCGCGACGTTGTTGCAAGAGCCCGTGGATCGAACTCACCTCTAACGAGATCACTCTCCTTGACATGGTTGTAATCGATCCCCCTCCAATACTTCATAGTAATCATACGGGAATGCTCCTGTCCCTTGGCATGGTTCTTACAAACAACAGTTAGTACCTCGTATGATACAAAACTGACTCATGCATACGCTATTGTAAGAACGAAACACACAAGTGATAAAATCAACAATCAAGCTCCCCAAATCCTTTATGTCTAGCCTAGCTTCTTCAACATGCAACATACCAATGTAACTACTACATGAAATACATCACATTATGCTCTTGCTAGACAACCAATACCTTAAATAACAAGGCTCAATTCATACCATAGAAGCGAAAAATTCTAGCATCATAAATCCTCATACTCAACAATTATGCATTCTACCATCAAATTCATCATCATTACATCAATAGGCACAATTATATGTATGAATCAAAGATAAAGATATATTGCATAACAAGATATATCGTCTAGTAGCAAAATTCCCAAATCAACAATCCAAGCATAATTAAGCATGCAATTGATAGTAAATAACGCTTCTAATCACACAAACAACCTACCCATGCATCATATAAGCATAATTGAAGCTCAAATTAGAAAACCCCCAAATTTGAAAAATTAGGGTTCATAAGAAGATACCTCAGATATGGAAAACTAATGCACTAGGGTGAAATCTGTTCAGATGAAAAGATAGATCATATAATAGGCTTCGATTGAAGCTAAAGAACACTAAATTTTGTGAAGAAATGAAGAAGTTATGAAGATTTGAAGCTAAAATCGCGAATTTCGGATTTTGGGGAGGAAGAATGGTGAAGATATGAAGAAATGAAGAGAAAGGGGAGAGATACACGTTTTTTAATTTGCAGAGTCCGTGGGGCGAGTCGCCCCGCGCGTCCGGAGCGCGCGCGCGCTCTGGACTCGTGGGGCGATTCGCCCCCCCACCTCCTGAGGCGGGGAGACGAACTTTTCGAAAAAAATGCGATTTTTAAGTCCCCGAAAACCATTTTTCTCACAAACTACTCGAAAAATCCCACTCAAACATAACATAAGCCATACGACACAGAGACGAACAAATTCACATATGAAAAGCAAATTGTTCAAGTATGAATGCATGCAATAAAGCGGTAAAGAAAGCGATAAAAACTCCGGGTTGACTCCCGGATAGCGCCGTTGTTTAAAGTCTTTGACTCGACTCCTGTCTGCGCCTAGCTCTTCTTCTTGAGGGTACTAGACTTCCCCTTCATGGATCTCCTCCTCATGCCACGAACCTGTGAATAAGAATGAACATAGGCTGCAAGACCACAGTAGTGAGTAGTGTGAGAAGTATCAGGCGGATCAGATATGGCTCGCAACACATGTCGCTTGCCATCTACCTCAATAGTGCAAGTCCTTTGGTAGATGTCCATCACGGAGCGTAGCTTAGTCAAGAACGTTCTCCCCAAGAGAATGACATCCCCCATCCCAGGTCTAGACGTCGGCATAACTACAAAATTGGTGTATACAGAAGCGTCACCAATCTTGACCAATACATTCTTCACAACGCCTTCGGGTCTCACAAAGGATCCATCCGCCAGTTGCACAATAGCCTTATGCTCAGATAGTTTTCCAAGGCTACTCTTCTCGAACACATTCAAAGGGAGCACATTAGAGTAGGATCCCGTGTCTATTGTGGCACGGACATCTTCAAGCTCACCAATCCCAACCTTAATATCGAAACTTTGAGGGAGTGGCTCGGGATCCTCTTGCTCCTCTTCACTCTCGTCAGAACTAAGGTCCTTCTCTTCTTCCTTAGCCTGTGGAGGTTCTTCCTTCTTGCAACACTCGCACTTAGCAACCTTCTTGATGGTGATTTCGACAGGCAGATCACCAGCCAAGGTAATGGACATCGACTTCTCAGTGTTGCTAGGCAGCTTGCCTTGTTCCCTACTTGCTCCTCGGTCGATCAACTCTTGCATCTTTTGTTGGGCAAGCCTAGTGCTCTCTTCCAACCTATCAAGTCTCGCTCTAGTCTTCTCAGAATCTTCTTCATAACGTTTGAGAACACTTTGGGTGTGATCAACCATCTTTTGCAAGTTCTCCATCAGTTGAGCCGACTTCGACTTTGGTTGCTCTTTCGGAGCGGGGTTTTCGCAGTGGTCATTACCATAGTTAAGCCTACTACGGTCTTGGTTAGGGCCATAAGTTTGGCTAGCTGGTGCATATCCTTGATTGTTTCGGAACCCTCTTCTCCAAAATGCACCTCGAGGATTCCTACCGTCTTGTCCGTAGCTAGCTTCTTGAGTACCAATCTCCGTAGCAAAGGCTTCCTCTTCGCCTCCTTGAGCCCAGTTGCCATCATCATACGCAAGCTCCAATCTACACATATGAGCCCCATGCCCATAGTTCTTGCATATTCGGCAAACTTCGTTCGAAACAGTTGTTCCAGCGGCGCTCTTGAGGACTTGCTTCAATTCGTTGATAAAGCACTCGAATTGATCCCCATTCCCCCTATACATAGGGGCTTCTTGAGTCGGTGGAGCTTCAGGTCCACGTCTCCTAACCATTGCCCTTGGGTCTTTGAACTGCGAACCCTTAGCAAGCCTTTCGAAAACTGCCCAGACGGCTTCTGCGGTTTCGTCCCAAATATTTCCTCGGCATTGGAAATCCACCACTTGTTGGTTCTCGAAGGATAATCCATTGTAGAAGTGTTGGGCTAGGTCAGAAAGCTCAAAACCATGGTGAGGGCACTTGTTCGTGAGATCTTGGAACCTCTCAAACGCGGTGTAGATGGTCTCATCATAGTCCTGTTTGAATCCAGTGATTTGCGCCTTTAGCGCGGTAGTCAAGGTGTGAGGGAAGTATTTTTCCATGAAAGCTGAAAAAACCTTCTCCCAAGTGTCCAGCGAGCCTGCTGGTAGAGAACTCAACCATGACTTGGCTCTGTCTCCAAGTCCTATAGCAAAAACCTTCATCCGTAACTCATCCGTTGTTATTTCAGTTCCGAGTCGTGGGAGTTGGTCGACGAAATCATCGATATCGTGCAAGTACCCCATCACATCTTCCCTTGCTAAGCCATAGAACCTCGGAAGTTGTTGGAATGCGTGGTTCTTGATTTCCAGATCTCGAGTTGCAGACGAAAGAACAATCGCCGGTCCCCTCATACGATCCTTGGAGGGTTGAACCCATGCTTTCAGTGGTCTAGCTTCTGCCATTCCGTCGATTTCCTTGAAAAGACTGTGTAGAGATTCAGAGAAATCGGTATCTTCTATTTCCTCTAGTTCACGCCTTTGAAGTAGTCGCCTTCTTTGGTGGTAGACTCTGTCGATCTCAGCAATTGAATCAGCAAGCGGTATTCCTCTAGAACGTGTATGTGGCATACACTATCTGTAACAAACTAGGAAAGCAGTATCAGATAGAGATTAAAAAGGAAAACTAAAACTACTAGAATTAGGAATTGAATGCTGAAAATATAAACAAATTAAACAGAAAAAAGGAGTATAGTCCCCGGCAACGGCGCCAATTTTATGATTGCGCGGATTGTCAGTTCCGGATTATCAAATAAATTTGTTATTTAGCCAAAGGTAATTCACAACTACAACGAAAACCGTAGTGTAGCAGTAGAATAACCTCGAGTGTCGATCTCTAAGGACTATAACTAGCTTTATCTAATCTAATTTAGAATATAAAACAGCAGACGGTTTAGCAAAGGTTTTTCTTAACAGATAATGGAGATTTGTGATAGTATGGTCCTTCAAAGCATAACGGGTTAATAATCATGCATAAATTCCTCGGTCTTGCATGGAGATCTTTGATCAATGAATTGTCTAGTTGTAATTATCAAACACTACGAAGATATAGATTTAGATAGGTCGAAGACCAATGAATTGTCCAATTGTGTGCAATAATTAATCAACAATACGGAGATAGAGATATAGATAGATCAAAGAAATAAAGCAATAACACGGAGTATAATGCGCGATATAGCCATTAGCATAATTATCAACCCTTCGCTAAGAATTCACATACTATCATCAACGAGAAGTTTAGCTACTCATAGTTGTCATGCAATCAACAGAAATCATAGAAGAAAACATGCTGAAAGATATATAAAAATAAGTAGAAAAACTGTAAGATACACTGTTACCGAAGGTTGTCAGTCTCCGAAGAATCGCGATCTTACAAGCTCCAAACTGCTATGCACGACATCATTCTAGCATTAGGAGCACTACAAACCCTTCGGGATGTTTGATTTTAAACCTACATGCCCATTTCTCTTCTTCGTCTGTGAATCTACGGGATGACGGCTGATTAAGCCTAGAGGCTCAACTTCATGGGGGTGACGGCTTATTAAGCCTAGAGGCCCCGGCATAAAGGCCAAGAGCCATAATGCCCATTTTAGGGATGACGGTCATAACCCTAGAAGCCAAGATGACGGTAATGGCCTACCATAATGGGATGACAGCCATAAGCCTAGATGCCAAATGGATGACGGTAATGAACCTAAAATCCCTGGGATGATGGTCATATGCCTAGAAGCTAGGATGACGGTAGTGGCCTACCGTAATGGGATGACAACCATGAGCCTAGAGGCCAAATGGATGACGACAATGAACCTGAATTCCCGAAACCAGGATGACGGTTTGGGATGACATCCATAAGCCTAGAGGCCTTCTTCAATTTAAGGATGACGATAATGGCCGACCGTAATGGGATGACAGCCATAAGCCTAGAGGCCTTCTCTAAATTAAGGATGACGGTAATGGACGCCCGTAATGGGATGACAACAATAAGCCT
This sequence comes from Plantago ovata, assembly GCA_028274465.1. Classification (NCBI taxonomy): domain Eukaryota; kingdom Viridiplantae; phylum Streptophyta; class Magnoliopsida; order Lamiales; family Plantaginaceae; genus Plantago; species Plantago ovata. Next base: position 61,687,995 of record CM051456.1, read on the forward strand.
AGAGGCATTCTTCAATTTAAGGATGACGGTAGTGCGCCTACGGGCCCAGGAATGAAGGCCATGAGCCGGAAATTCCAAATGGGATGATGGACACAAGCCTAGAGGCCTTCTGCATCTGCATCTGCGTCTTCGTCACTTCCTCCCCTTTCAGCCTTTTAACCCTCATTGCATGCATTCATATCATTTGCATTACCCTAGCCTTTCCTTCTTCCGGTCTCGATCATCCGCAACTGCATGGCCACAACCCTGCATTCCAAAATTTATCAAATATCCTTGACGATAAATACTCCTTTTTTGTGTTTTGAGCTACTTTCTCAAACCACAAAAGGGGGGGGGGAGAGATATGATATTTTGATAAACAGAGGAATGACAGGTTGGTTCGATTCGTCTTGGCATCTGCATCAGCAACTCGTACATGTACCCTAGCTAATTCAGTCGCATGATTGATAGTTGGGGGTGCGAGAATTCGACTCGGCATCTTCACCAGCAAATTAGCTATCATTTGCATGATTGATAGCTGACATCGTTGCATCCGAGCATCTCGAAGGATTTAGATACAACAACGCTTCCGCCGAGAACTGTTACAGTTCGAAGGATCGGAATGGAATTTTTCGTTGCATTCGAGCATCTCGGATAGATTCAGCAACCATAACCAAAGTTTCTCAACTATCTTCTTCTAAGATACTTGGAAACTGGGGGGACATATGATGTTACTGAAATATGTCCAGTCTCGTCCTAGTTCGTCAACATGCGAATTAGGGCGACCCGGACTATCCGGAGTACTTAGAAACTGCGAGGATGCTTCCGATGCGAGTGACAATATACCGAGAGGTCGCACCCTCGAGTAAATTGGCACATCCGGAACTATGCACCTTTAGGTTCCAAATACGTCCGGGACCAAGAGTCTATGGAAACTGCCTGTAAAGGTCCTAAGGGCCAGGGCCGTAACGACGTATGCCAGAGATCCCAAGGTCGCATGCTTTCGGATGCTATATCCGAGGTCCAATACTTATGTATATGGGGGACCACGATAAAGCATCTGGATTTGTCAATAACAAATAGCTCCATAACACAAGTGGATAAGATCAAGGCAGGTATTTATCCTTACACGATCATTGGGCCATGTCCATGACTGTCAAGGTATAGCCTACCAACCACATATGTGTGTGGACACATGGCAGAATGTTGTGATGACAACGACATGCGCTCCTCTGAGGTCTATAAAAGGAGTGGTTCCCATAGAGAAAGCTAAGGTGGAAAACACATTAGGACAACACTCTCAAGAACTTCACTTCACAGGTACAGCCTTGAGTTTTGTTGGTGGGAAGCTCAGGGCAACAATGAGAGTTCATTTTGGAAATCCATCTTGGAGAAATATCCTTCATCATTACTGTTATATTCACTACACTCACCGTCACCAGTCACCTACACACACTTTTCCATATTCACAAGGTCGGCGTTCAACCACCTTCAAGTAAAGTCTTCCAAACCGGTTTGACCAAAAGGCAGACCGGGCAACACATGCACACACCTCCCCCCCCCCCCCCCAGGTAGATATTGCTCGAGGAAGGACGATCGGAGTTCAAGCTTGCTGCCAGAGGAGCGAGGAGTCAGACTAGAAGATTTTGAGGTCGGACAAGGCAGAGAGTCACGGTTCAGGAGGACAGGACGAGGCGGCACCCGGAAAGAAGATCCTACCTCCTTTAGCTCCATCCACCAGGGTCACAGAAAGCGAGTTATTGGTCATTATTTGTTTTATCTCCCTATGGAAAATCACGTCCCGTCAGGAGAGTGTATATACAATAAATTGAACGACACAATAAATTTTAAATACTAACGTACTATATTTCGAATTAACGACTCAAGTTTGCTCCACCAACTTGTTCTTCATTGGAACGTCACTGGCAGGGATCGAAGGGTTGGGTTAAAGCTCACTCCATGATCACTTTCACATTATTTCCCAATATATCAAGGTCAAACGAACCACTGGAATTATTGGGTTTTGACCAACACCATGGACCACTAGTAACATACCATACTCACCCATCCTACCTGGACTTCATTTAGTATGGAATTGCATTCTCCTTCATATCTCTTTGGGCCACCAAGCCATTCTTCATCAATTTTCTCTAATCATCAAAATCCCAGCTATGATTCTCGAGGAGCACATCCAGAATGTCCTGTCCTTTATCTTCAAACGTCTCACAAACGAAGTATTTGTCTTAAGATTGTTGGAACTTTAGCGTTCACACGGGAAATGTGAGAGTAAGAAGATTGAACAAGAGAGAGTTCTAACAAAATAAACATGTACATTAACATTGCTGAAAATATTACAATAAAGAAATTTACAAAATAAACTTCCCTTTTTTTCTTCACGCCACACAGAATATCATGTATTCAAGAAACTTCGACATGGTAACGAACAACAATAAATCAACAAGATGGCGAGTAGAGTCGATAGTTGGACTATCTCTCGTTAAGACAAATACTTGTCCCGCTCATGGTGCTTATGGAATAATGACAATCTGTCTCCGAGGATAAAACTACTCTGTAGACGACTAAGGAGTACTCCAATAGTCGAATCTGGCGAACTTACTTTGTGTATGATTGAGTGCAAAGAGAAAGAAAATGAGAAGAGAAATATCAAATCCCTTGGAGATCTGTTGGAGAAATGAATCTCCTTCTCTATTTATACTTCTCAAGAAGTTCCAATGAATGTGTGCAAAACCCTTCAAAAAGGTTTCAATAAATAGTCACGAAACTATTCATTAAGAGTCATACACTTTTCGAAAGCAACCATGTCACCAAAAGTCACAAAAAATTTCACCAGCTGTAATTCCGAATAGTTTCCAGTTTGCACGCAACGCTTACCAACAAATGTGTTTATCCCAGTGGCACAACCTCAAGTTGTCTATCCACAAGGTTCTATGTTTGAACCCTAGCGACCCCATATTTAGTTTTTTGAACTTTTTGGACCTTTTTCCCTTTTGGAACATCACGGATACTCTAATTCAAATGGTTTATTTGTGTAATAATTTCTCATTTAACTTGAGTAATTATTTACACTAGAGACAAATGAATTACACATTCCAATTTTTTTTTTAAGCAGAATTTTTTTTATTATTAACAAAGAGCATAAGGAATGCTCCGGATAAAACTTACAACGAAATACACGGAACAAACCTCTGGATCCTCATATGACATTACAACTGTTCAAAAGACATCCCACCTAATTATAACATTGTTATATCATAATCCATAGTACTAACACTCCTTTCACCAACAATTTAAACCATCATGTCACTAACACCCATATTTAAATGGAACAGAAAGCTAGCCAGCATAGTCCTCCAAACCAAGAATTCAAAAGTGAAAAGCAACCCGAATTCCCTTATGTCCGTGACACCACTTTGCCCCCATTACACATTCCAACAATGCTACTTGCATTTCTGGTTGCACATTTCAAACCTCATTTGTCATCTCTCCCATGAATTTTAGTACAATGTACCCAATTGTATTTGAATGACTTAATTTATTCATGTATTGATCAACACACTATGTGCATTAATCACCTTTCACCACACAGAAATACACAATCGTGGAAACCTTGTTTCCAGCATGTTGGGCCCAAATGACCAATACATCGAACAAATTCAAAGCTCATTCGTTTCACTAAAATTCTCAAACTTGTGTGTCAATGTATCTGCATAACGTCCATGGTTGTTTTGCTCGTTTTGTTTCCCGGATTACATTTTTGAAGTCATTCTTGCATAAATTATCATTTCAAATTTATTTATAAGTTGTCGAAGTTTTAAAATGAGTGAAACAACATTGGACGCCTTGTGGAAACCCGAACTAGTACGTGCGTCAAGGTACCCGCATGGTGTCTAAGATCGTTTTTCTTGTTTTTGAGTCCTACACCACGTGTTAAAACGTTGTGCTTGCATGACTTATTACTTAAGTTGATTTTAAGTGGAATTATATTTTAATCTTAATCCAAAATTCATTGGAATATCAGTACAATTTCACATAAATTAAAGTTAAATCTCTTTGAAATTTAGTTCAATATAACTTAACTATAAGCTTAATTTCAACGTAAGTCTACAAATTTTTCAACCTAAGTCTGAAAATTGCAGTTCGGACGGTGGGAGTGATGTTTGTCCGGTTGTCGTGTGGTCAAACAGATGTATAGAGACTTTACTCGAAGGTGAATGATAGAGTACCTTGTTAGCATCTTGAAGGTGTGTGAGGTGTATTGTATTATAAATGATATATTTTCAAGAGTATTTCTTGTTGTTGCTTATAGGCCTCTTCCCAGAAAAAAAAAAAAAAAAAAAAAAATCAAAGTTGTACATGTAGACTAATAGTACTTTGGAGGGTTGCCCTAATGTGTTTACATTTAGTTTCCTCCTTATAAAGAAGCACTTCTTTATATTTACATTGGTGGATCACATGTCTACGTCCAATGTCTGTTTGCCAAGTGTCCCCACACATTTATGGTTGGTATGCTTAATCTTGACAAATATGGGATTCACCCATGTTCGTATAAGATACAACCTGTCGTTGTTCTAATCTACTTATTTTACGCGTTTAGTCATTTCAAGCACAACCGAGTACATAACCGTGGTAGATGTCAATCACGGAGCGTAGTTTGGTCAAGAACGTTTACCCTAAGAGTATGACATCCCCCGTTCCTGGTGCAGACGTCGGCATGACTACAAAATTGGTGTATATAGTTGCTTCACCAATGTTGACCAACACATTTTTCACAACGCCCTCGGGTCTCATAAAGGATCCATCCGCCAGTTGCACAATAGCCCTTTGCTCAGATAGTTTTGCAAGGTTGCTCTTTTCAAACAAATTCAAAGGAATTATGTTTGAGTAGGATCCCGTGTCTAGTGTGGCACGGACATCTTCAAGCTCACCAATCCCTACCTTAACATCGAAACTTTTAGGGAGTGGTTCGGGATTCTCTTGCTCCTCATCACTCGTGTCAGAACCAAGGTCCTTCTCTTCTTCCTCAGCCTGTAGAAGTTCTTCCTTCATGCAACACTTGCACCTAACAACCTTCTTGATGGTGATTTCGTCACATACATCACCAGCCAATGTAATGGCATTCGACTTCACAGTGTTGCTAGGCAGTTTGCCTTGCTCCCTACTTGCTCCTCGGTCGATCAATTCTTGCATCTTTTGATGGGCAAGCCTAGTGCTCTCTTCCAACCTATCAAGCCTTGCCCTAGTCTTCTCGGAATCTTCTTCATAACGTTTGAGAAAACTTTGTGTGTGATCGACCATCTTTTGCAAGTTCTCCATCAGTTGAGCCGACTTCGACTTCGGTGGCTCTTTCGGAGCGGGGTTTTCGTAGTGATCATTACCATAGTTCAGCCTACTACGGTCTTGGTTAGGTCCATAAGTTTGGTTAGCCGGTGCATATCCTTGATTGTTTCGGAATCCCCTTCTCAAAAAACCACCTCGAGGGTTCCTACCGTCTTGTCCGTAGCTAACTTCTTGAGTACCAAACTCCGTAGCAAAGGCTTCTTCTTCGCCTCCTCGAGCCCAGTTGCCATCATCGTATGCCAGCTCCGATCTACACATATGAGCCCCATGCCCATAGTTCTTGCATATTCGGCATACTTCGTTCGAAATAGTTGTTCCGGTGGCGCTCTTGAGGACTTGCTTCAATTCGTTGGTAAAGCACTCAAATTGATCCCCATTCCCCCTATACATAGGGGCTTCTTGAGTCAGTGGAGCTTCAGGTCCACGTCTCCTAACCATTGCTCTTGGGTCCTTGATCTGCGAACCCTTAGCAAGCCTTTCGAAAACTGCCCAGACGGCTTCTGCGGTTTCCTCCCAAATATTGCCTCGGCATTGGAAATCCACCACTTGTTGGTTCTCGAAGGTTAGTCCATTGTAGAAGTGTTGGACTAGGTCGGAAAGTTCAAAACCATGGTGAGGGCACTTGTTCGTGAGATCCTGGAACCTCTCGAACGCGGTGTAGATGGTCTCATCATAGTCCTGTTTGAATCCAGTGATCTGCGCCTTTAGCGCGGTAGTCATGGTGTGAGGGAAGTATTTCTCCATGAAAGCTGAAAAAACCTTTTCCCAAGTGTCCAGCGAGCCTGCTGGAAGAGAACTTAACCATGACTTGGCTCTGTCGCCAAGCCCCATAGCAAAAACCTTCATTCTCAACTCGTCCGTTGTTATGTCAGCTCCGGGTCGTGGGAGTTGGTTGACGAAATCTTCGATATCGTGCAAGTACCCCATCACATCTTCCCTTGATAAGCCATAGAACCTCGGAAGTTGTTGGAATGCGTGGTTCTTGATCTCCAGATCTCGGGTTGCAAACGAAAGAACAATCGCCGGTCCCCTCATACGATCCTTGGTGGGTTGAACCCATGCCTTCAGTGGTCTAGCTTCTGCCATTCCGTCGATTTCCTTGAAAAGAATGTGTAGAGATTCAGAGAAATCGGTATCCTCTATTTCCTCTAGTGCGCGCCTTTCAAGTAGTCACCTTCTCTGGTGGTACACTCTGTCGATCTCAGCAATTGAATTAGCAAGCGGTGTACCTGCAGAACGTGTATGCGGCATACACAATTTGAAACAGACTAGAAGAGGTGATTAGAAACAGACTAGGAAAGCAGTATAAGAGAGAGATTAAAAAGGAAAACTAAAACTAATAGAATTAGGAATCTAAAGCTGTAAATATAAACAAATTGTGCATAATAATTAATACAACATATGGGAATTTAGGTTGTGCCTGATCAACGAAATAAAGCAATGACACGGAGTATAATGCGCGATATAGCCATTAGCATGATTATCTTCCCTTCGCTAAGAATTCACACACTACCACCAATGATAAGTTTAGCTACTCATAATAGGCATGCAATCAACAGAAATCATAGAAGAAAACATATTGAAAGATATATAAAATAAGTAGATTAAACTGTAAGATACAAGTTACCGAAGGTTGTCAATCTCCGAAGAATTGCGATCCTACGAGCTCCAATCCGCTATGAAAAAGTATCCCCTAAGCTACAGAACTCCCAGGACAGGCCCCGGGAAGTTCCTACCTAAAACTATAGAGAGAGGTGAGAAAGTAGGTCTGGAAAGATATGATTTTCGAAGAAAACTGAGCAACTATATATAGGCCCCGAAATACTGTGGGGCGGTTCGCCCCACACACCGGGCGAACCGCCCGGTGTGGGGCGGTTTGCCCCACCTCTGGGGCGGTTCGCCCCAGAGAATTTCTCGCGAAATTCCGCGTTTTCGACGCGTTTTTGGATTTCTTCCCCTTTTCGAACTCGGTTTCTGACTTCTAGTAGCCTTCTAACCTTCAGATTCGGCCCCTAGACTTCAAATCCCATCCGGAAACCTTCAGATACTCCAAATAGGCTTCTGGAACACCAATTCCTTGTCAACTTCAATATAATTGCCCGGAAATCTTCGAATTTCAACCAAAACCTGTAAAATAAAATCTAAAGGGAAACGTGACACTATTTTAATAAAATGCATTAAAATATAGCTAAATTAACATAGAGGATAGCTAAAATAGGTGAAAAAGACTCGAATGAAAGTGTAAAATACACATTCATCAAGAGGTCGAACCAATGCTGGCTCTCATGAAACGAAGGAGGGTTCCCTAAAAGACAACACTCCCCTATTCTACCCGACTCTTAAAGTAAAAACTCTTCACCAATTCCTGAATGGTAGGACGAGGGTGGTCTAGAATAAGCCTTGGACTAGGGGACACGAGAACACAAGGAAGAATTTACAACTCGATTACGAACTACTACAAAAGCTGAAAAATAATGCAATACTTTGCTAAAACTGCTTTTTGGCTTGCTTGGACCCTTCTTTTGTGTTTTTTGGGTCTTATTCTTTTTTAAGTTTTTTTTCTTTTCCAGATTCTGAAATTCTCGATTTTTTTTCTTTTCTTTTTCTTTTCTCTTTTTTTTTTCTTTTGTATACAGCTAGCAGTAGTACAATTAAAGTACAGCGAAAGGAAATAACAATGACACTACAACGACCTCCCCAAACCTATTCGAAAGAATAGGTTGGAGCACAAACTCACAAGAAAAAGAAAAACAACTCAACACGACTCAACTATAAGAAGAACAAGTCATACAAAGAGTAACCCCCTCCCCAAACCTATTTGTTAGAATAGGTTTCAAACAAAGGATCACACACCTCACTCTACCGCCTTCCTAGGCATTTAACAATCTCAAAAAGCAAGGTGAAGACTTATTGCCTCTTAGGTACATAATTACACGAGAATACAACCAAATACTCTAACATGCAACATTTTATAAGGCGTTCACGAACCGCAATAGAGAAAACACCATATAGCGATGTCGAGACTACCAAGTTTAACTAGTGCACATACAGATATGACAAGCCAAGCGAGACAATCCTCAAATTATTCCATAGAGATGCAATGTATGGGCAATGGTTACAAACACTTAGTCTATACAATAAAAAGGTTCAAAAATTTTGGCAATAAACTCCAAACAACATCATGCAAAACTAGACTAAGGATGAATGCATACGAACAAACTAAATCCTAATAAAGCGGTAAACGTGCAAACAAAGCTACAAGATACAATACTCAACAATACTCAACGACACAAGTCATACAATACTAACATCATAGTTCACATAACACCCCCCCCCCCAACATGAAGCTCAAGCTGGTCCCCAGCAAAAGAGAGAATGAGGAATATAAAGTGATACTAGATGTTACCGGATGTGTGGCCTCTGTCGGCTGAGTATACCATAATGGACATGTGAAAAGACTAGTAATCCGGGTTATAATCCTCGTAATAGTCGTTCCACATGTCAGAGAGAAGATCATGGGACTGCTGTAGGGTCTCCTGCTGCCGGTCCAAGAGCATCTGCTGCTGCAAAATGAGCTGCCTATCGTTCCGGCAATGCTCCACCGCGAGCTCCCAATCACTGTTGCGCTGGGCAAGATATCCATCAAGAGTATGCTGCAAACCCTGTACAATGGTGGTCAGAGTTGCAACATTGGCATCGAACCCACGAAATTTGTCATCGAGGTAGGTCCGGAGCTCAGTAAAATCAAATCCTCGAGAACCACGTGCGACCCGCGGTGGCTGTTGTGACCCACTAGGAGCGGCGGTGTCTAGAATAGGGTCTCGATCATCGGTCTCCATGTCATCCCCATCACTCGGTGGGGAAGGTGGTGCGTCATCGGCGGCGGCAGCTGAAGGTATGGTCTGTCAGAACCTATGCTCCTGCTCAGTGATAGATGCTGGAGTCAAGGCCGAAGTGACTGAGCCCGTCTCATCAATACCATCAACCCCGTGGTACTTGCAGTAGGTGGTGATCAGGCAAGGAAAGAAAAAGGGCTTCTTCTTTTTGTTCCAATGCCTCTCGTACTCTTCATAGATGATGTTGCCGATGTCAATACGATGCCTACCCAAAATACAGTAGATAAGCTCTGCATACCATGGCTGAATCGAAGTATCATTGGTCCGAGGAATGAGATTGGCCATGATGAACTTCATAGCCGTCCTAGCCTCATGAGTGAGGTCCTTCCTGGCTAGTCTCTCCGGTCTATTACCATATGGGTACACATAATCCCTGTGGCAGATCACCTCTGTGACGCTGTCGTCAATCACCCGGCCTGCCCTCGAGTACTTGTATACTAGTGCACTCCCGGTGAACTCCCGTTCCCCTAAGTGGATGAAGTTAGAAATCGATTGGGGGGTCCATGACACTAGTGTGTTCCATACTGGGATGCCCCCCATGTCCGCACGGTCTGTGTATTCTATGTAGAACTCCTGAAGTAGCGATAAATCGTACCCATTGAACCGGTTGGAGGTGTACCACTTCCAGTTCCTTCTCCCCTCCAATCTATAGAGCATTCGACATGCCGGTATGTTAGCATAGCTTGCTGGGATTTGGATTTTGGGGTTACGGACTATCGAGCGGGGCTTAATAGCAGTTTCCTCCTCAAGATCCAGTCGAATGGAGATCGCTTGGAGCTATGGTTCATAGGCTTCGTTGGCTCGGGAGCTCAAGGCTGCTCCCTTTCCCTTCTTGCTCTTGGATGTCCTTGCTTTCTTCTTATCACGAACCATGGTACCTGAAACGCAGCAATTAGTATCTTGTACTCAACAAAACGATATGCTAATGCAAATGCAATGTGTGCAAGTAATCAAGTGTCAACTTCGACTAACTCTACTCCCTTAACCCATGTTCTAGTCTAGATACCCTATGCTAAGAACAATCATGCGATTCATGACAATCATGAACTATATCACAATCAAAGCTCATGCTAGACAACGAATAACCTCAAATTCATAAGGCAACATACATATCATAGGGTCGAAAATCAACAAAAAACTCACAATCTACCCAATCAAGTGTTCTACCAAGTAATCTATAATCATCATATCAATTTGCTCGAATTTAGTAAGGCATGAACGAATCAAAACAATGCAATCAAGACTTAGAAATCCTAATTGAGCAAAAGTCCTAATTCAACCATCCCAACAAAATTAAGCATGCAATTGATAGAGAAATCATGTAAGAAACACACAAATACGTAACCCACACAACATATAAGCTCAATTGAAGCAAAAATCAAAAAACCCCCAATTTCGAAAACTAGGGTTCTTGAGAGGTTATCTCAGATCTGGAAATTGGATGATGTATGAAGAGATTTGTTCGGATGAAGATGAAGAGAACGTAATGGGCTTTGATTCAAGCTAAAGAACACAAGATTTTGTGGAGAATTGGAAGAATTATGGAGGAGTGAAGAATTTTGGGGCTTTTTTCGATTTTGGGAGTAAGAGGAAGAGAAAGGATGAAGAATGAGGAAAAAGGGACTAAGTCCCGTTTTTTATGTTTTCTGGACCTGTGGGGCGGACCGTCCCGGGTGGGAGGTGGTGCGCCCCACATCACCCGAGAGCTAGTGTTGAGGGGCGGACCGCCCCATCTCACTCGCAGAAAGTTTTGTAAAGTTGCGAATTTTCATATCTTAGATCATTATTTTGCAGACGTATACCCTAGAGCTTGTTCTGGGTATTTTTTCTCTTAGAACTACATTATCTTAGCAATTTGGAGCACCAAGGTAGAGATTCGGACATCTTTTGATCTCACCTTGCTAGAAACTTGTGTGTTTAGCCATTCACCGGAGATTGACAACCCTCGGTGGTAACTTTGTATCTCACCCTTTTCAATACTCTATCTTTTCAATTCAATGATGTTTTGATATAAAATTGCTTGTGTTGATTTAGATTCTGATATGAGTAGTTAAGTTTCTAGTTGGTGATAGTATGTAAATTCGTAGCTAGGGTTCATATTGTGCATGGATGAATTTCTGAGTCTTTTCTTCCTCTGGGTCAACGATTTTGGCCTTGGGCACGGTTTTGAGCTCCGAAACTTGGTCTTTTGGCTTGGAAATTCGTCCCGGTAGTCCTTGTCACACCACGGTGATCTCGTTGCACCAAAACTTCATTGGTTCGCCATGATTCATATCCAAAAGTGTGATTTTCATCTAAATCCTGAAAATATCAAAGAAAATGGAAACGTGACACTATTCTAACAAAATGAACTAAAATGCATGCAAGAGGATAGCTAAATTGGTGAAAAATACCCGAATGATAGTGTAAAAAACACTATCATCACCAGATGGGAGCTTGTTAAGCTCCTCCCTGCCAGCATTCGTCTTCAAGTCGGTACCGGATTCCAGTACTGGACTTGAAGAAGAAGAGAAGAAAAATAGAAAAAGAAAAATGAAAAAGGAAAAGAAAAAAGAAAAAATAAATGAAAAACAAAGAAAAGGCAAACATATGTTAAGGGTATGTTTGGATTGAAGAGAGAAAATTTGGAAATTGGGTGGTCAAAATGGACTTGGATGTAACAAAAACCATGATGGTCATTCACATGAAAAGAGGCCATCTAGTGGGGGGCCCAGGCGTAATATTCCCTTTATTATATGATCAAATTTTTTACCCCTCATATTTGGTCCTAGATTCGCCAATGAATGCATACACACAACTACTAGTCTTCGGGTGACCCAAGTCGCTCTAGTCCGTGGAAGACTAGAATGAATATGAACATATTTTAATATTATCAAACTTATATTTTTTCAAAGTTTGAGCGGCATACATTTAAATAGGAATTGAAAATGTACCATAAGTTTCCTACTCCGCCCATTTCGTACCGTAAGTTTGTTACTTCCACATTTTGTTCTGCAAGTTCACAAAATGTCTAATTTTTGTACTTTGGGGCAAATTTAGCCCGATAAATTAATATTAGGGTAAATTTGAATCTGATTCACCCCGAATTCATCGGACGTCACAAATTAGTGATAGTTTTTTCACTATTTCACGGACATTTTTAACATATCTAAACAAATAAAAAAATAAAACTTTTCAAAACAATAAAGGTATATAATTGTGGATCATACACATTTGTATGATGTATCGATGCAATCAAACAAATAAACTTGATTCGATTTTTTTTTTCAATGTATGCCATGAAAACAAAATGGATTGGTTGCTACTCTCCTTATTCTAAGTTCTAATTATTTGCGAAAATCAATCGGTGTTGGTCCCTTTAAACAACAAGAAAAGACTAGGGGGGGTGAATAGTCTTTTCAAACTTTCTTCGTTTAAAAACTTTCTCAGGAAGGACTTACTACTTTTCAGTAATGAGTTTGCTGATACTTAACTTTCTCAGCAAGTAATAGTTACTTTTCAGTAACGAGCTTTACTGATACTTAAAAACAGAGTGCGGGAGTCTTTGTACAATAAGTGCTTTAACAGAAGTGATAGTTTCAGCAAGTGAGCATAGTGACAGGGTACAGATAGATATGCTTGTTGAAAACTGAATACAGTAAAGTAAATCACACAAACACTTTTATAGTGGTATCTGAGAGTGGCGTAATCTCTCAACTAATCCACTTTGTCCTTTCTAGGACTGAATCCACTAAGATAAGTTTGAGGTTCCTTACAACACCTATCTATTGCGATTCTACAGAAATCAAAGCACACTTGCTTCGTTTCCAACCTAACTAGAGAACGAAACCTTGTTCTCCACCAAACTTGGGACATAAAATTAGCAACACTATGCTTGATTAAGTTTCCCCTGAATTTCACGCCTGAAAAGGGTGTTTATCAGCTAGAGAGGTTTGGGATGAGATAACTTGATTATAACTTATTCAGCTACAACAAGTAATCTAAGAAACAAAACTTTGAATACTTTGTAGTAAACAAGTTTGATTGTTTCTGGTGTCAAGACTTGTTCTTGTTCCAAAGAAAGAACACTTAACTAATTTCTTAGCCGTGAGTGTTCTACTTCTTCATAAGTAGCTTTTTCAAGCTTTAAGTCTTGGAACGGATCAATGGCAGCGAAGAGTATAGAAGGGTATGAGTGTTTAAGCACAAGTGAGAGTTTGATCACGTTGTTGACACACTTCAACTCTTTGCCGGATGACCTCTATTTATAGTGAATCAAGGAAGCCGTTTGAATTTCGAATTCTAATGCTTTGTTCCTTAAGATGTCACTATCTTGCTTTTGTACTTTCAGCAGCGTCCTTTATTTGTCTTCTAGTTTTCATGTTCTTCGCGTGCTTACTTTGCATTTAATGTTCATTTGAATGAAATTCAAATATAAACGTTGGAGCGCAAATGCAAGTACTTTCAGCAAGGAGATCACATATGTATTTCAGCAAGTGGTCAGTCTCAGTTTCAGCAAGCACAACCTACTCTGTCATTTAGATTTTCAATTATACAAGCTGTTGCTGAAGTTTCCACTTTCTGAGCAACATGTGCCTTTGTAGATACCATCTTCAGAAATCTTCTTTAGTCTTCAGTCTTCGAATTCTTCAAGTTTCTGAATGGTTCTAATGCTTCAATAGTTTGTTTGTGTAAACAAAGTACATCATCAGCAAATGCTTCAATAGGTTGTTTTTCTTTTCAGAAAATAAGATACATCATAAGCGGTTAAAGAACCTAACTAGTACCTACACTAAGTCTTCAGCAAACATTCCTCTTTTACAATGTCCTTAAAATTCTAATTTTCTATGGACCTTAAGAGTACTAGTTACTGGACTTTTCTTAATTTGGCATGGTTAATTGCTCATCAAAATTACAAGTTTCCTAACAATTTCCCCCTTTTTGATGTTAGCAATCCATGGCTAAATTAATTGTTACCCTTTTAGAGGTTTCTGATGTTGAATAAATCAGTTTGAATACTGCAAGCATACTTGAATAATAAAACAGTAAGCATAAGTAGATTGCATAATCAAAAACCAATAAGAGTCAAAAGCTTTATTTCTGATAGTTATCTTTCAGTAAGTTTACAAGAAAGTTGAGAGATAACTACACAAATTAGCAAACAAAAACAAACAAAGCTTTTACAAGGGACTTAAGCTATTCCAGCAGAAGATTTCCTCAGAATCTCCCTTACACTTTTCTCAGCAAGAGCAGAAAATTCAACGCAGTCCTTTTCGTAATCTACAAGTAGCTTACGGACTTCAAGCTGAATGATCCTTGCATTCTTGCAGGCAGTATAATGATGGTTTTCACCATTCATTTCTTTGTAGTGCAGTACCCACAAGTGCATGCCCCAATTGCTGGCATGGAGAAGTTGTGTATCTGAAATTCCCTTGTTAGCATGAATCTTTCTTAACCAGAGAAGATCTTCTTCTTGATCCTTGGCAGTGAGATAAAAGTACTCATAAGAAATCAAGCCATATTTCTTCTTTGACTTCTTGGTTAAAGGGTCAGTATAGTAAGCAACATCAATTGGTTTGATTAAATCAGGCTCTTGCTTCATTAGCTTGCCAATAGATGTTCTTCTTACTAAGACTTCCAGATTCAGCCATCTTGCAACAATGTTTCTTGGGTAGGGAGGAGGATCCCTTTCTTTTCTTTGCACCTTTAATTCCATCCAAGTGTACATTTGATTCAGTACAGCAGTTGGAAAGAAATCAATGACTAACAAATCTTCCAGCTTTAAGACCCAGCAACCATGAAGGTTTTTGATCACATTTTGTGTTGTTTCCTCATTGCTGGTCTTTGTATATTCAATGTCGGAGCCAATGGAAATGCTGGCTAGCCTCTTTTCTTCCTGTCTTTGCCTTCTTCTTCTTGACTTTGCATTTTCTTGATCTCTTGCTGAAGATCTTGAGTCAGAAGAGAAATGTTTTGAGTGGCCAGAAGGAGTTAGGGTTGTGATTGGTCTAGCTCTTATTGCTTGAGCTATTGTTTGGTTGTCATCATCTTCATTCAGATCTTGATGACTCTCAGTATGACAGTATTCATGAGTTTCAGCAGATGTTCTTCTCCTTTTCGGATTTGCTGAATTTCTCTCAGAATCTGTTTCAGCTCGTCTCTTAGAACTTTACTCTCTTTCAGCAAGAGGTTCTATTGGAGGTGGACTAGGCAGAATCAATGGCGCTTCAGCAGGGGTTTTCTTTCTTGAAGATTTTCTTTGTTTATCTTCCCCCTTAGACATGGATTGTATCATTGGTTGAATGTGCAGAGAGAAAAACTCATTGCAATTTTCAGCAAGAGTACTTAGGCTATTGTACTTGAGAATTATTCCTTGCTGATCAGCAGTCAGCTTGGACAGTTCTTGTTTTATACTCACCAAGTTCTCCTCATGTCTGCACTCATTGTCGACTTTTTTTTCAATGAAAGTCTGAGCCTTTTTCAATGCAGATTTTGCCAGTTTGAGTGCTTGACTGACATCTTCTTCATAGCTTTTATGATGTAGATTTATGTCTTTCTGAGCTATTGTAAGAGAAGTAGTGCGTTTCAGCACAGTAGCCAGTATTTTGCCTATGTCAAGCGGACTCTCAGCATGCAGTGCATCATACTCTTCTTTGCAGGCTTTGTGAACTTCCATTAGTGCCTTAATTCTGGGAGTAAAATCCTCAACACTAGGGAACGGCACTAAAGAAGAAGTTAGTGAATGAACTTTGAGCTCAGTAGCGAATTGATCATCATTGATCAGCAAACGGCATCTTTCATCATCTCCTACATCATGATCATCATCAGGAGGAGGAATTGTAACCACTGGGGGTTCAGCTTTCTTTGTCAGTTCTTCTTCGTTTGCTGAAAAATTGAAGAGATCTTCTTCGTCATCAGATTCATCAAGGCCAGCAACCTTGGTTCCTAAATCTGTAGCTTCATTCACTTTAGGTTGAGTGGTTGCTGAGGGCAACTTTTTAGACTTAACAACTGGAGTTTCACCAGCAGTAAGTGGAAGGGAGGGGACTTCTGTGTGCTTCACTCCTGAAGATTGAGCAATGTCTAGATTTTGTGTATGCCTTGCATGAATCTGTAGACTGGTTTGAAGTGCTGTTTGATAATCTTCATCCATTTCTTCATCATCAAGGTTTGGTTCAGTGACCTTGGCATCGAGTAAAGTTAACTCGGCATCAGAAAACTTACTTTTGCCTAATTTCATTTCAGCATGCCTTCTTCAGTTTCAGCAACTTGTTCAGTTGCTTGAGTACTTGTCTCAGCAGGAGCAGGAGTGGATTCTTGATGCTAACTTGTTGTGTGATCAGCTTACTGATTTTCAGTGTCATGATGTTCAGTCTCAGCAACTGTCAGTTTAAGTCCACCAACATCAGGACTAGGACCTTGATTATCATCATCATCATCCTTTTTGTCCTTAGAATCTTTTCCTTCATCATCACTTGGATCTTTGGGGATGTTTTCATCCTCTTCTTCTTCATCATCATACGTCAGTATGACCAACTCAAGATGTTTGTACATTGCTGCACTTGTGACTTCCTCTTCCTCATTGATTTTGTGGGGATCAGCCACCACGGGTACAAAGCAACCCTTGAGCATCACAGCTTGTTCAGCTGGAGAGGCACTCTTGAATTTAGCTTTCATATTCTCTCTGATTAGAGCAATCAGACTTGAGCTCATGAGCTGAGAATATGTCAACTCTTCTGGAGGTATGGAGTGTACAAATGTCTCGAGTTTCAGCAGAGAAAGTCTCTTTTTATTGTTGGACAAATGAAGGTGAAGATCGGAAAAGTCCATCCTTCTGTACCTTTGCCAGTTGCTGACGAATTTAGCAACTCTGGTCAAGGTAGTTCTCTTGAAGTTTGAGTAAAGTTCCTCTGAACTTATTTCCAAATCTTCAGTGATGTGAACCACTTCAGTGGTCTCCTTTTGAGCCTGAAAAAGAATAAAATTAAGTTCAGGAAGGTTTTGGAGAATAGTTTTAGAGTCAAAAGCTGGGACATGATTTACCTGCTGAAATTCAGCAAGCTCATGTTGCACACTTTGTTGTGCTGGTACTATTTCCATTGCTTCAAGAGCTTGAGAAGCATCCTTGAATTGAATTGTTTATCCTGAAATAATTTTAAGTTAGATACAAGTACTAAGTTTTCAAACTTAGTTGAATTACCAAAAACATCATCTACCTGCTGAACTGGAGTTGTGGATTCTGGTGCAGAAGTTTCAGCAATCTTCTGACTTGTATCTTGAGAAGTCTTTAAAGAAATAATTATATCAGCAGAAGAAAGAGTTTCAAATAGTGAAGTTTTTCTTATGTCTGAGTTAACTACCTGCTGAAGAAGGGCATGTGGTGACTCAGTCCTTTCAGCAATGACAGCTTCTTCATTATCTTGGACTTGTTCTTCAGCAAACTTCTTTTCTTGCTCTATTTGAGAAGGCTGTGCAGATTCAGCAATCTCCCTTGTCTCTGAATTGACAAGTTGAGCAGAGACATCTTGACCTTTTAGTTCACTGCTGGTTATGAAAACATCTATTGATTTGTTGGAGTTGTCATCAATTTCCAACTCCATTTGCTGGCTAAGTTCTGTCAGCACCAGCTGAACTTTGTCAATGGATATTTTTGGTGAACTAGGTCCAGTATTCTCAGCATTACGAGATGCGTCGTCAAATAATGTCTCTTGTGGTGTTTCAGCAATCTCTGGGACTTGAACCATTGCAGTCTCAGCAACTGGTTCTTCAGCAATTACATTTTCAGTAACTGCGGTTTCAGCAACTTGATGAGTTGCTTGTTCAGCAAACATCTTTGGGAATTTTACATCTACTACCCCTACTAGACACTCTAATTACGTCTAACTCCCTCTTAGTGAATCTATTACATATGGGTCCAAAATTAGTTTCTTCCGTTGACCAAACTAAATGGAAATTTAGACCAAACATGGCCTTAGCATTTTTATTGCAACTAGGCCCTTTGTTTCTCCTTTTTAATTTCATTCCTCTTCCTTCCTTGTTCTTTCTTCTTCCGTCCTTTTTTTTTCTTTCCTCTTCCCTTCTTCAGAATAGTGGCCGGAGCTCCGGTCAGTCGGAGTTGTACAACTCCGATTGATCGGAGTTGTGACTTGCTCCGATCAATCGGAGCAGTGTTTCTCCGATTTGATAGGAGCTTTACGTCTCCGATCGATCGGAGCTGTGACTAGCTCCGATCAGATCGGAGTTGTAACTAGCTCCGATCAGATCGGAGTTGCACAACTCTGATCTGATCGGTGTTGTTACCTGCTCCAATCACATCGGAGCTGCACAGCTCCGATTTGATCGGAGCTGTGGTGGCAGAGCAAATCGGAGTTGTGCAGCTACGATTTGCTGTTTTTTTTTTTTTAGTGATATTTTAAAATAAAAAATTTATTAGGGCTTAGTTGCAATAAAATTTGGGACAAATTTGAAATTTAAAGAAGTTATATGCTTTACGTTGAATTATTAAGTGCCAAGTTGGTAAAATTAAAACTATTTGAGGCTAATGTGTAATTAATGAAAATTGAAGTTGTTTGGTCAAAGTCAGAATTCAATATTTGACCAAGGGTAAAAATGTCTTTACATTGATTTAATTCACCAAAAGTCAAATTCGTGGGTTTAGGTGTAATTAAATCTATCTAACAAGGGTGTTGGATGTAATTGTTTGTCTAACAAGGATCTTTCTGTAATAAAATGAACTAACAAGGGTAGTATATGTAAGAAGCCCAACATCTTTTCAGCAGCATCAGCAAGTGCCGCGTTTCTCAGATCAGCAGCAATATCACTTTCTGGTTCCAGAGTCTGATCATCTAGATTATCTACATTGTAGATATCTGGGATTGGGGCAGGAATTTCGTTTCCACTGCCTTGTTGTCTTATCTCAGCAGATGTACCAACATTTAGTTGATTGTTGAAGGCTTCTGCAAACACTTCAACATTGCTGAAGGCTTCCGCAAGCACTTCGTCAACATCTACTGGAGTGGCTTGTGTTTCAGCAACTCCTGGAGTATCATCCGAAAGATCATGGACAATTGGAACTGACTTGCGAGCCAGTGTTTTCTTTCTTGGGTGAGTCTTTGTCCGTTTCTTCTTAGGGATGGGGTCAGCTGATGACGCTGCAGTTTGAGTGTCATCATCAGCTTTCCTCTTTTTCTTCTTGGATTTCTCCAGTTTCTTTTCAGCAGCAGCATCTAGAGTAGTTGCATTTTCAGCAACGGCTGTTGTACACGTACCTTATTGATCACCATCTACAGCAGTTTCATCAACAACATTTGCAGCTGTTGGAATCTTGTCTTGCTGACTGGCACTTACAACATCTGCAGCTGTTGTATACCTTTCTTGCTGACTTGTGCTGACAACATTTGCAGTTGTTGTCTTCTTTGATTTCTTTTCAGCAAGCTTAGGTCCATTTTGCTTGTAGAAGGCTCTTCCCACATTGCATACTGATTTCTTAATCGGCAATGGGTTTCTCAGCTGAATCCTGAAGTGTTCAAGGATATAGCATATTTTTAGTCCATACATGACTGGGAAGGTAGGTGAGACCTTGTTGTCTTCAACCTTGACCTTAAATTTAGTAACACAATCAACAAGTCTGTTGAAAATGTACTTTGCCCAGTTGAGCTCAGTTTTGTTTTCATGTATATGCATCAGCAGCGGCCACCTTCTCAAGCCTACTTGGTCAATTCCTCCAACTTGGGAGTCTAGGACTTTGATGAGTAGCAGAGCTACTAGACCAAGTGAATGGCAGAGATGCTTCCGTTTTACGTGCTTTGTCCAAGATATAGGAGCAATCTCTCCTTTCTTCATTCTCTCGTTTCTGACATCACTGTAGAAGGCTTCAATTTCTTCATCAATGGCAGTGATGTCATCTTCAGTTCCAGTAGTTGGAATCTGAAAGATGTTGGCCAAATCAATCCATTTCAGGATGATTTGCACACCTTGAACTGTGGTATAAATCACTTTTTCAGTGACTCCTTGTCCATCAGTCAGAGTTTGGATTTCTGCATTGTTGTAGAATTCCATGGCATCAACATACTCACATTCTTAGGGCGAGCAGTTATGAAGAAAAGAAGGCCTTGTTGATTTATCAACTCCAGTGCCTCTTCATTTTCTCCATGTAATTCTTGTTCATAGAAGTATCTTATATACTTCTCTTTGGCAAATCCGCCCCATTGCATCATCTGTTCACACTTTGAAGTGTCAAGATATGCAGGCGGCATGGGTCTCTCCGTTATATGGCCGTTCTTCAACACAATTTTCACTGTGTTGGGTGCCAGAGTTACAACCGGAGCAATGCTTTTTCCAGCTCTATCAGCCTTTGATGATTTGAGGTCTTGGAGGACTGTCTCTTTGGGACCATTTCTTATATAGCGGTAGAAGTGTACGAAAAAGATTAACTTGCTTTGTGACCGGAGGTACAGTGAATTCAGGGCACATGCTATAAAATTTGCAGAGAAAGGAAATGTGAGTTAAAGAATTTGGTCTTTCTCTAACTCTTTGTTTATATAGTATATCTGGTGTGCAAGAAACTCAAACAGTTTTGAGTTCTCAGCAAGGGTAAAACAGAGATTCAACTGCGTTAGTGGAGCCTTTGCATTAAATGCGTAGTGGTCCACTAACAAAAACCGTCAGAGCACACTTTCTCTTTGTAATATTAACCGTCAGATCAAAAACTACTTTAAATCAATGGTCACGATTGTATTTCATGTCATTATTAACAACGAGTTTATCTGTGCCACGATTAACGTCACAAATTGATTTTACCTTGATTTACGGGATTTGATTGCTTGCTGAAGTAAACAAGAATCTTTTCAGCGAATTTGGGTAACAAGCCTTGTTATTTGCTGAAAGTTCCCCCATAATCAAATATCTCATATTTCCTTAAGTTAAAAGACATTTCTGAGTTCCCGTCTTAGTAAATTCTTTTTATCTTGAGATATTCTTTGGTAAAATCTGAAAAATGTGTTTGCTCTTTGCTGAGTTCCCGTCTCAGAATTTTCATTTGATACTTGAATACCTGTTTCAGTATCTTTGATTGTTTGAATGCCCGTTTCAGCAATCCTTAAGGTTTTTCTCATACTGAGTGCCCGTCTCAGCAAGTGATCAAGTTTCCTAACAAATACCCGTTTTGAAGGAATTACTTGTTGAATGCCTGTTTCAGCAATCATGTAGTGAACTATCATTTCTTTTTTAGAAAAAATCAGTGGAAGGAGCTTTTAATTAAGTAAGCATACTTCGGCTTGCTGAATGCCTGTTTCAGTAATCTGCCAATTGTATCCCTTACTATTGAGGTAATTCAATCAATCCAAGGTTATACCTTAGCATTGCGAATCTATTATCTGGTAGGGGCTTGGTAAAGATGTCAACAAGTTGATCATCAGTACTTACTTTTACAACCTCAATGTCTCCTTTTTCCACATGACCTCTAATGAAATGATGTCTAATATCAATGTGCTTTGTCCTTGAGTGGAACTTAGGATTTGCGTGATAGCAATAACACTTGTACTATCACAAAAGATTGGTGTTTTCTTTGCAGAAATACCATAATCTCTTAATTGTTGCTGAATCCATAGGATTTGAGCTGTGCAACAACCAGCCGCAATGTATTCAGATTCAGTAGATGAATTGGCAACAGAGGTTTGCTTCTTGCTGGACCATGATATTAATCTAGTACCTAGAAACTGACAAGTTCCAGAAGTACTTTTTCTATCAGGAGTTGATCCTCTATGATCAACATCAGAATAACCAACCAATTCAAGTCCAGAATCTTTAGGATACCATAATCCAACATTGACTGTACCTTTGATATATTTCAGTATCTTAAGTGCCTTTTTGTAGTGTGATTCTATTGGATCAGATTGGAATCTTGCACACACACAAAGAACATACTGAATGTCAAGTCTACTTGCTGTTAAATACAACAAGGAACCAATGAGCTTCCTATACTTGTGTTCTTCAACACCTTTATCTTCTTTAGTATAGCCCAATTTGGTACCAACACTCATAGGGATCTTTTCAGGTTTTTCTTCCTCTTTGATCCTAAACATTATGAGCATCTCTTTCGCATACTTTGCTTGATTTATGAATATTCTATCCTTGAGTTGCTTGACTTGCAATCCTAGGAAATAGGTCAATTTACCCATCATACTCATTTCAAATTTGTTTGTCATGAGTTTGGCAAAATCATCACAAAGTTGCTTGTCCTTAGATCCAAATATTATGTCATCCACATAAATCTGAACTAAGAGTATTTTACCATCATGGTTCATGGTAAACAAAGTTTTATCAACTTCACCTTTCTTGAAACCATTATCCAGCAAGAACTTAGCTAAGGTATCATACCAAGCTCTTGGTGCTTGCTTTAGACCATATACAGCTTTCTGAAGCTTGTATACCATCTTGGGTTCTGAGGGAAGTTCAAAGCCAGGGGGTTGTTCCAAGTAGACTTCTTCAGCAAGTTCACCATTTAAGAATGCACTTTTAAAATCCATTTGATAAATAATGAAGTCATTGTGAGCGGCAAAGACCAAGAAAAGTCTAATTGCATCCAATCTTGCAACTGGTGCATAAGACTCATCATAGTCCAATCCTTGAGTCTGACAGTAACCTTGAGCAACTAAACGTGCTTTGTTCCTTGTTACTTCACCAGACTCACTCAGCTTGTTTCTGAACACCCACTTTGTACCAATAGCTTTCTTGCCTTCAGCAAGAGGTACAAGTTTCCAGACTTTGTTCCTTTCAAATTGATCCAGTTCTTCTTGCATTGCCCTGATCCATTCAGATGCTTTAGAGCTTCTTCTATGGTCTTGGGTTCAATTTCTGAAACAAATCAAGAAAACATAGATTCTATGTAACACCCCGTTTTTTTAATTATTTATTTAATTATTTAATTATTTAATTATTATTTTATTATTAATTATTTATTTTAGTTAATTAATTATCAGAGTAAGTTATTTATTCGATAATTAATTAATTATTTTCGCGTAAGTTAGTTCGTTTCATTTCGTTTCGTTTGGATCAAGCTAGACTATCTGATCTGCTAGCTTTTGGCCCATCTCGTTTAGCCCAGTCAAGGCCCATTGACCGGCCCACCAGTAATTTAACCCTAACCCTAATCAGTATACTCCTCCTCAACCTTATGCTAGCCGTCAAAACCAATTCAAAGAAAGGAAGAATAGAGAAGGAAAGAGGGAAAAAAGAAGAGAGAAAGAGAGGAAAGAAGAAATCGGCTGCTGCTGCTCCGCCGTTCTCCGGTCACCACCTTCCGTGCCGATCCCGTCCGCCGCCGCGCCACTGCCGTCGTCTCCGATCAACCTCGCCGCGCCGCCGCCACCGCGCGTTCTGCTCCGTTCGCGGTCTCTGTCCCGATTCAACTCGGCCGCGGTCCTTGCTGCTCCGTCATCTCCCCCGCGTCTCCGCCGTTCCGTCCAGCTCGCCGCCGCCGATTGGATCCCCTCCGTCCCGATTCGAGCTCTGCCGCCGCCGATCGATCTCGGCCAAGCTCTGTCCAGTCCGATCCGTCCGTCGCCGTGCTCCGTTTGTGTGCTCCGATTTCGCCGCCGCGCCGTTTGACCGCGTGCCGTGCCGCCACCGTTCCGATCCTTTCGCCGCCGTTCCGATCCACTCGCCGCCGTTTCGGTTCGTCCGATCCGCTTGTTCCGGTTCGGTCAGTAAGTTGGTTCAACCTTTCGGTTCGAGTTCGGTTTTGTTTTCGATTCGATTCGAATCTTGTTTTAATTCTCTTTTCTTTTCGATTTACTCATTTGCAGATTGTTTAAACCTTTCTTTCGATCCGAAGGTAAATTTCGTTTCCTTGCTACTGCTCTCGATTTTAGACTCGTACTCGTATTCTGATTTGGACATTTTTACCCTTGGACAATTTTACCCCTGATCGATCTGACATTGTAATTTATTTCGAACCAAGAACCGGGACTTAGGTTGTTAGTTTAGTTACTGTTTGCTGGACTTGTGATCTTTTGACCTCGTATATTGACTTGATTTCCTGTTTGACCTCGAAAGGACTTTTGGACCTTGATGTTATGTTTTGGATTCTTTGTGGACTGATTTGGGAAACTTTAAAACCTAAAGGACCTTTTGCAGTTTTACTTTTGACCATAGTTGACTGACCGTAGGCTTGTATCGTAAACCTTTTTGCTTTGAGAAGACTGTTTGATGTCTGGAAAATACTGGTTCGTTTGTACTGTCTGTTTTCGAAAAGGGTTTTCTTGCAATTTGCCACCTGAGGGTATTTTGGTAATTTCCAGAATCTGAAAATCGAAAGAGTTTCTGAAAATGTTTTAAATTTAGTTTATGTTTTGTAAGTTAGTATAGACTTGACTTGCTAGCCTAGTTGGTTAGGTTTTTGCTTGACTAACTTAGAGGTCCCGAGTTCGAACCCCGACTTTACCATTCCTTTTTCAACCTTTTCCTTCCGTCCGTTCGACTTCTAAATTGTGTTAGTACTTTCTTGTTAGGTTCTCCGTTGTCCATAAACCCGTAAGCTCTTTTCTTGTTGAAGGTCGTTTGCTCGCAAGCTAAGGTGAGTGTTCACCCCTAAACCTATTATTTGCGAAAAACTGGAAGGCTACGTGACTGTTTGTACTTATTACTGTATACTGTATATTGTATGCTTCCGCGTAAACGTATAAGTCCTAAGTATGACTTTTGGATTTCTGTTATTGCTACTCTGTTCTATACTGACCTTTCTGCAGGAACACCTCTTGGTGTTAATTATTTGTATCTGTTGTTCTGTATCTGTTCTGTTTCTGTGTGACCGGTCGATTAGGTTATGGTTAGGTAGGCCTGGGTAGTAGAGGACTATCGGGTTTGCTTGATCGTGGCCTAGTCTATTCCCTTTTAGGCGCGAGGCAGAAGTCGCTGAGGTCTATTAGGGTCGTAGGATCTGTTTCCCCAAAGTACACGGGGGTTTCTGTTTCTGTCCGGAGTTATGCATCCTCTGGAGGGAGTTATAAGGGCATTCTGGGAGTAGGAGCAATAAGGCGGGCTGCACCAACGGTCTACAACGTTTCTGTTCTGTTAATCTGTTATATGTGCTTTGTTCTGTTTGCTCGTTTACTGAAAAGGATTTTGTTTTAAAACCGTTTACTTTCTGTTTTAACTTAGAACCTCACTGAGATCCTTTATCTCACACTCTTTTGTTTTTCCAAAAATTCCTTCCTTCCAGATGCTGCTGAGGATGTGCGTGACTAGGAAGCCAGCGACCGAGAGAAGGGTCTGGGGTGTCACGGGTTTCTTTTCCAAATAAGAAGATACACTTTTATTGTCTTCATTCGTTGTCTTTTCGAATTTGAGTTGTCATTGAATATTATTTATTATCGTTAGCGTCAAAGATTACTTTTGGCCATTTATTGCCGACCGTTGTTATTAAAGTATTTTCGAATTTCCTTTTTTCAAGAAATTATTTTGTTTTCAAAACCGGTACCGTTACATTCTACTTCTACGACATTTGCTTCTTCAGAAAATCCATGAGTAGCAGATTCTTTGGATCTAGTCACTTGGCGTTTGTCAATATCACCAATCATATGCGTAGAGGGATGATCTCTAATCCATTTATTGACAGGTTTTCTGCTCTTTGGATCTGGAAGAGTTTGCTCATCAGCATGTACTTGCTCAGTACTACTGGTATTTTGTTGTGTCTCTGCTGAGATCAGTTCATCAGCAACTGCTTATTCAGCATTGCTAGATTGTGTTAACTCATCAGCAGGCACAGGAAGTTGCATAGTTTCAGCAACATCCGGAGCAACTGCGTCTTTTTCTAGAAATTCTTTGTCATGAACTATATTTATCTTGTCATGACTTGGGGGAGGAGAGTCATTGTCAGAATCATCATTTAGTTCAATTGACTTGATTTTCCTAGCATCAGATTCCGTTATTTGCTCATGTATGAGTAGATTCTTCATACAATCTGATATTCTTCTTCAGCAGGCACTCCTTGTGACTTTTCGTAGAAGACAACATGCACTGATTCTTCGATCTTTTGTGCCTTTTTTTTGTAAACTCTATAAGCTTTACTATGCAAGGAGTAGCCAAGAAATATCGCTTCGTCTGCCTTTGGTTGAAATGTTCTTAGATATTCTCTACCATTGTTAAGAACAAAACACTTACAACCAAATACTCTTAGATGGGTGATGTTAGGAGGTCTTCCAACAAATAACTCATAAGGAGTTTTGTTGTATTCCTTAGTAATCAAATATCTATTTTGAGTGTAACAAGCGGTATTAATCGCTTCAACCCAGTAAGCTTCACTTATTTCAGTGTCAGCAAGCATTGTTCTTGCAGCTTCTTTTAGGGTGCGATTCTTCCTTTCAGCAACACCGTTTTGTTGTGGTGTCCTTACTGAGGATAACTGATGTTGTATGCCTTTTGAAATGCAATACTCAATTATGTACTGGTTTACAAACTCAGTACCATGGTCTGTTCTTATGACTTTTACCTTGTCATTTTTCATGACTTCAAGCTTATTCAGCAAGTTAGGTATTTCAGTCCTTGTTTCAGACTTGTGTTTGATAAATACTACCCAAGTGAATCTTGAATAGTCATCTACCACAACCAGACCATACTTCTTACCAGCATAGCTTGTTGAAGAAGATTCAAACAAGTCCATGTGCAAGAGTTGTAAAGGTTTTGTAGTTGATGTTACTGCCTTGTTCTTAAAAGAAGATTTGGTTTGCTTTCCTTGCTGACATGTGTTGCAAACACCATCATTCTTGAAAGTAAACTTAGGTAATCCAACTACAAGTGCCTTTTTAGACGACAGCTTATTCAGCGTCTTGAAGTTTAGGTGACTTGTTCGTTTATGCCATAACCATGCTTTTTCAGCAAGGCAATCGTGATCTGAGACAAGGCATTTTTCAACGATTGCTGAAGACCAATCTACAGTGTACAAGCCTCCTGATCTTCTAGCAACCATAATAACCTTCTTTGTCTCAAAGTCTATAAGTTTACATTCATCACTTTTAATTTTGATGAAGTATCCTTTATCAGCAAATTGACTCATGCTGAAAAGGTTAAACTTAAGATTTTTGACATAAAGAACTCCCAAAATGGTAATGCATCCTAACTTCACGTCACCATAACCTTTTGTAGAACTAGAGCCTCCACCAGCAAACCTTATTGTTGGACCTTTAGACCACCGTCTATAGTTTATAAGGTTATTCTTGTTGCCCGTCATGTGCTTTCCACAACCACTGTCAATGTGCCAGATTGCATTGTTTGTCTCCGTGGCTGAAGTCTGCACAATCAAGAGCAAACAAGTTAATTATCCAATATTGGATGTCCATTAACATGTTCATGAATGCGTCCAGTGGAAACCCAAGTCTTAAGTTTTTCAACTTTGACTTGTTTTCTACTTGCTGAGGAACTAGGAGGTTTTGAGCCGAAAGACTTTTGATTCGTGTTGATCAAATCCACTTTCTGATGTGGTGTCTTGCTCGGTTGACCTTTTTGCTAAACATACTTTTCAATAAGTTCTTTTCTAGCAAGGTTCCTTCTAGCCCTAGCGTTTTGAGTCTTGTCAGAACTCTTAGGCTTGGTTTTGTTCATCTCTTTGAAGTATCTTTGTTGACTTTGCTTATACTCATGAAAAAGTTGACTTTGCTTGGTTTTGAAACCGAGTCCACTTTTTGGAGAATGCTGAGCTTTTGTCTCAGCAACCTTACTTGATTCAGGTTTGCCAACAAAGGTCTTCTGATTACTTTTAGTAATCTTGCTTTTTGACTTAATAAATTGCTTTTCAGCAACTTGTTTGGCGGAATGCTTTACAGCATCCTTTTTCTTTACAGTTTGCTTTTCAGCAACCTGTTTTCGTTTTAAAGTCTTGTTACTTTGAGTAGCAACAATGGACTTTACGATCGTAGGTACTTGATTGCATTTTTCAGCAACCTTAAATTGACCAATCTGATAGAGTTCTGGTTGACCACTGATGAATGTGTATTTTACACTTTCATTCGAATCTTTTTCACCTAATTTAGTTATCCTCTATGTTAATTTAGCTATATTTTAGTACATTTTATTAGAATAGTGTCACGTTTCCCTTTAGATTTTATTTTACAGGTTTTGGTTGAAATTCGGGGATTTCCGGACAATTATATTGAAGTTGACAAGGAATTGGTGTTCCAGAAGCCTATTTGGAGTATCTGAAGGTTTCCGGATAGGATTTGGAGTCTAGGGGTCGAATCTGGAGGTTAGAAGGCCACTAGAAGTCTGAAACCGAGTCCGAAAAGGTGAAGAAATCCAAATCCGCGTCGAAAAATGCGGAATTCCGCGAAAATAACGGGGGGCGAACCGCCGCAGGATGGGGCGAACCGCCCCAGAGTTAATTCGGGGCCTATATATATTGCTCAGTTTTCTCTCCGAAAATCATATCTTTCCAAGCCTACTTTCTCACCTCTCTCTATAGTTTTAGGTAGGAACTTCCCGGGGCCTGTCCTGGGAGTTCCATAGCTTAGGGGATACTTTTTCATAGCGGTTTGGAGCTTGTAGGACGGCAATCATCCGGAGACTGACAACCTTCGGTAACTTTGTATCTTACAGTTTTATTCTACTTATTTTATATTCTTTCAACATGTTTTCTTCTATGATTTCTGTTGATTGCATGCCTATTATGAGTAGCTAAATTTATCGTTGGTGGTAGTATGTGAATTCTTAGCGAGGGAAGATAATCATGCTAATGGCTATATCGCGCATTATACTCCGTGTCATTGCTTTATTTCGTTGATCAGTTGTAACCAAAATTCTCGTATGTTGTATTGATTATTATGCACAATTGGACACTAGTCGACCATCAGACCAATTATCTTCGTAGTGTTGAATAATTACGGAATACATTAGGACAATCGTGATTGACTAGTCAGACCAAATTATCTTCGTAGTGCTTAATGCTTGCAACAGGACACTAGATTGATTCAAAGATCTCTATGCGAGACCGAGGAATTTATGCATGATTATCGACCCATTATGTTAAGAAGGACCATACTATCACCAACCTCCATTATCTGCTTGAAAACCCCCTATTGCTATCTGTCTGCTGTCTTTATATTCTCTTGTTAAATAGATAAAGCAAGTTATAGTCCTGAGAGAACGACACTCGAGTCATTCTACTGCTACACTACGGTTTTCGTTGTAGTTGTGGATTGCCTTTGGCAAATAACAAATATATTTGATTGAATTTGACACGTTCATCAAATTGGCGCCGTTGCCGGGGACTATACTCCTTTTTTCTGTTTAATTTGTTTATATTTACAGCTTTAGATTCCTAATTCTATTAGTTTTAGTTTTCCTTTTTAATCTCTCTCTTATACTGCTTTCCTAGTCTGTTTCTAATCACCTCTTCTAGTCTGTTTCAGATTGTGTATGCCGCATACACGTTCTGCAGGTACACAAATTGCTAATTCAATTGCTGAGATCGACAGAGTCTACCACCAGAGAAGGCGACTACTTGAAAGGCGCGCACTAGAGGAAATAGAGGAAACCGATTTCTCTGAATCTCTACTTAGTCTCTTCAAGGAAATCGACGGAATGGCAGAAGCTAGACCACTGAAGGCATGGGTACAACCCACCAAGGATCGTATGTGGGGACCGGCGATTTTCTTTCGTCTGCAACCCGAGATCTGGAGATCAAGAACCACGCATTCCAACAACTTCCGAGGTTCTATGGCTTATCAAGGGAAGATGTGATGGGGTACTTGCACGATATCGATGATTTCATCAACCAACTCCCACGACCCGGAGCTGACATAACAACGGATGAGTTAAGGATGAAGGTTTTTGCTATGGGCCTTGGTGACAGAGCCAAGTCATGGCTAAGTTCTCTTCCGGCAGGCTCGCTGGACACTTGGGAAAAGGTTTTTTCAGCTTTCATGGAGAAATACTTCCCTCACACCTTGACTACCGCGCTTAAGGCGCAAATCACTGGATTCAAGCAGGACTATGATGAGACCATCTACACCGCGTTCGAGAGGTTCCAAGATCTCACGAACAAGTGCCCTCACCATGGTTTTGAACTTTCTGACCTAGTCCAACACTTCTACAATGGACTAACCTTCGAGAACCAACAAGTGGTGGATTTCCAATGCCGAGGCAATATTTGGGAGGAAACCGCAGAAGCCGTCTGGGCAGTTTTCGAAAGGCTTGCTAAGGGGTCGCAGTTCAAGGACCCAAGAGCAATGGTTAGGAGACGTGGACCTGAAGCTCCACCGACACAAGAAGCCCCTATGTACAGGGGGAATGGGGATCAATTCGAGTGCTTTACCAACGAATTGAAGCAAGTCCTCAAGAGCGCCACCGGAACAGCTGTTTCGAACGAAGTATGCCGAATATGCAAGAACTATGGGCATGGGGCTCATATGTGTAGATCGGAGCTGGCATACGATGATGGCAACTGGGCTCGAGGAGGTGAAGAAGAAGCCTTTGCTACGGAGTTTGGCACTCAAGAAGTTAGCTACGGACAAGACGGTAGGAATCCTCGAGGTGGATTCTGGAGAAGAGGATACCGCAACAATCAAGGATATGCACCGGCTAACCAAACTTATGGACCTAACCAAGACCGTAGTAGGCTGAACTATGGTAATGATCACTGCGAAAACCCCGCTCCGAAAGAGCCACCGAAGTCGAAGTCGGCTCTACTGATGGAGAACTTGCAGAAGATGGTTGATCACACACAAAGTTTTCTCAAACGTTATGAAGAAGATTCTGAGAAGACTAGGGCAAGGCTCGATAAGTTGGAAGAGAGCACTAGGCTTGCCCATCAAAAGATGCAAGAGTTGATCGACCGAGGAGCAAGTAGGGAACAAGGCAAACTGCCTAGCAGCACTGTGAAGTCGAATGCCATTACATTGGCTGGAGATGTACCTGACGAAATCACCATCAGAAAGGTTGTTAGGTGTGAGTGCTGCATGAAGGAAGAACTACTACTTGCTGAGGAAGAAGAGAAGGACCTCGGTTCTGACACAAGTGATGAGGAGCAAGAGGATCCCGAACCACTCCCTAAAAGCTTCGATGTTAAGGTAGGGATTGGTGAGCTTGAAGATGTCCGTGCCACACTAGATACGGGATCCTACTCAAACATAATTCCTTTGAATGTGTTTGAAAAGAGCAACATCGGAAAACTATCTGAGCAAAGGGCTATTGTGCAACTGGCGGATGGATCATTTATGAGACCCGAGGGCGTTGTGAAAAATGTGTTGGTCAAGATTGGTGAAGCATCTATATACACCAATTTCGTAGTTATGCCGGCATCTGCACCTGGGACGGGGGATGTCATACTCTTAGGGCAAACATTCTTGACTAAACTACGCTCAGTGATGGATATCTACCAAAGAACCTGCACTATCGAAGTGGATGGCAAGCAACACGTGTTGCAAGCCATACCTGATCCACCTAAACCGCCTGATATTATTACTCACTACTGTGGTCTTGCAGCCTATATTCTTTCTTATTCACAGGTTCGTGGCATGGAAAGGGGATCAATGAAGCGGAAGGTTAGTACCCGCAAAAAGAAGAAATAGGCGCAGACAGGAGTCGAGTCAAAGACTTCAAACAATGACGCTATCCGGGAGGCAACCCGGAATTTTTACCGCTTTCTTTACTGTTTTTCTGCATGTATTCATTCTTGAACTATTTGCTTCTCATATGCGAATTTGTTCATGTCTGTGTCGTATGTGCTTATGTTGAGTGAGATTTTTCGAGTGATTTTTTGAAAAAATTGGTTTCGGGGATTTAAACCGCATTTTTTTACGTCGGAGACCGTTTCCCCGCATTGGGGAGCACGGGGCGAACCGCCCCACACGTGGGGCGAACCGCCCCACGGTCCCAGATCTTCAAAAACGCGGATTTCAACCCCAAAACCTTATTTTCTTCATTCTTCTTCATCCATACTCCCAAAAAACCCGAAAAGTGCGATTTTGCTTCTAAATCTTCATAACTTCTTCATTTCTTGACCAAATTGAGTGTTCTTTAGCTTAATTCGAAGCCTATTACATGATCTATCATCCTATCTGAACAGATTTCATCCTAATTCGTTAGATTTGCAGATCTGAGGTATCATCCTTAGAACCCTAATTTTCGAAATTGGGGTTTTTTTAATTTGAGCTTCAATTATGCTTATTTGATGCATGGGTATGTTGTTTGTATGATTAGACATGTTATTTACTATCAATTGCATGCTCAATTTTTCTTGGATTGTTGATTTGGGTATTTTGCTGCTAGATGATATATCTTGTTCTGCAATATGTCTTTATCTTTGATTTCTTGCATATGATTGTGTTTAATGAAGTAATGTTGGTGGATTTGACGATAGAATGCTTATTAGTTGAGAATGAGGATTTATGCTGGTAGAATATTTGCGCTACAGTGGTATGAATTGAGCCTTGTTATCAAGGATATTGGTAGTCTAGTAAAAGCATGATGTGTTGTATCGCATGTAGTAGTTACGTTGGTATGATGCATGATGAAGAAGCTAGGCTAGACATTGCGGTTTTGGGAGTTCGATTGTTGATTTTATCACTCTTGTGTTTCGCTTTTACACAAGTATGTATTTGAGTCGGTTTTGTGTCATACGAGGTGCTAACAGCTGTGTGTAGGTACCATACCAAGGGAAGGGAGCATTCCCGTATGATTGCTGTGAAGAACCATGTCAAGGAAGGTGATCTCGCTAGATGTGCGTTCGAGCCAAGGGGTTTTGCAACAACGTCGTGGATTATCCAAGAGGAGGAGCTAGAATACACATGGAGTAAGGACTACTATGCCTATTCATGCACCACCGACGGGACAGAAACCATTATTACGTCATCACTCCATCACAAGGACTGCAGAGTTCGAGTGAACTGGAAGGCACCGGGACATTCTCGCCGCGACGGATTCAATCTTGAGTTCGTAGTTGCTAGAAGATTCCGAAGCGCTAGCTTGGTTCCAAAACATAATGACATGGGTACACAGTCCCTCGTTGGGGCGCCCCTTGCCTGCCTCTAAAGTGAGCATCATATAGACATTGGTCGGAGCAACAGTGGAGAATGTGGTCGAAATTGGAGAAAAAGGTAGAAGACTTCTGAGTATCCGAGCAGCTTACTGTAACCTTCTCGTCGTGTAAAACGTTGGAGGGGGAGGTCCTGATACCACTGCCCTTTCCCCTTCAACAGTTCACATCCTATTGGAGGGCTACAGGATGGAGAATTTCATAATAGCGGCGGCTAATCTTGAGAATTCTACCTGCCACTGCAACTCTACTGGCGATGATGATGGTGACAGTAGTGACGATGAAGGACATACGGGCAATGATGACTCTGATAGAGGAGTTGTTCCTGACCGGCCTAAAAATGGAACTACCGCACCCACCAGAAGACCTGATGTCACACTATAAAGCTCACAGAGGAGGCCCAATAAATCACAAGCAGCATACTCAGCCGACCGAGGCCAAACCATGGGGTAACATCTAGTATCACATCTTATTTCCTCATTTTCTTACTGCTAGGGACTAGCGTTAATTTCATGAGGGGGATGGGATTTAAGTGATTTAATGTTGTTAGTTTGGAGCTTGACATTGGTAGGCTGAATATAGTACCTCGCATGTTTTACCTGTCTGCATTTGCATTTGCACGTTTACTGCTTTCTTAGATTCTTTAGGTTGCATTCATCCTAGGATAGTCTTGCATGTTTTATATGGAGTTTATTGCCGAATTTTTTGAACTTTTTTATTGGGTAGATCAACTAGCTATGCCATTAA
The DNA here is from genome assembly GCA_028274465.1 of Plantago ovata. Classification (NCBI taxonomy): domain Eukaryota; kingdom Viridiplantae; phylum Streptophyta; class Magnoliopsida; order Lamiales; family Plantaginaceae; genus Plantago; species Plantago ovata. The sequence goes on from CM051456.1 coordinate 61,721,979, forward strand.
TCGTATGCTTCATCTCTATGAATTTGTTTGAGGTTTTTATCCCTTGGCTTGTCTCATTTATGTATTGCACTTAGTTGAGCTTGGTAGTCTGGACATCACTTAGTGATGTTTTCTCTACTGCGGTTCACGAAGGCCTTTATAATAGGATGATGCATGTTAGGGTCTTATGGTTGTTTCCCGAGTAATTATGTACCTAAGAGGCAACAAGTCTTCACCATGCTTTGAGATTGCTAAATGCCTAGGAAGGAGGTAGTGTGAGGTTGTGTGATCCTTTGTTTATAACCTATTCTTCCGAATAGGTTTGGGGAGGGGGTTACACCATGATTAGACTTGTTTCTGTTTTTCATTTTCGTATCGTGAATTTATTTTTCTTTTTCCGTGAATTTTGTACTCCAACCTATTCTTTCGAATAGGTTTGGGGAAGTCGTGTGAGTCATTTTTGCTTCTCTTTTTGTTATGCTACTGCTGGCTAAAAAAACAATCGAAAAAAAAAAGAAGAAAAATTCCAGAAAAAAAAGAGAAAAAGGAAAAAAATCTGAAAAAAAAAAAAAAAAAAAAAAAGCAAAGAAGGGTCCAAAAAAGAAAGCCAAATAGCAGTTTAGCAAAGTTTGAGTCTTTTCCATTTTTCGTATTGTTCGTAATCGTGTTGTAATTTTTATTTTTCATCTTTTTTGTCTTGAGCGTCATCTGTTCTAGACCACCCTCGTCCTGCCATTCAGGAAGTGGTGAATAGCTTAAGACTTTACTTGAGAGATGGGTAGAATAGGGGAGTGTTATCTTTTATAGGGAACCCTCCTTCGTTTGATGAGAGCCAGTACTGGTTCGACCTCTTTTGAGGAAAAGTCTTAACATGGTGGAACAACAGTAAGTCCTCAGTTTCATAGGCACGGGGCAACCATTCGTATCTTAGCATGCATCATTACGTCGTCACTGACTAGGTCCAGGTAGAGAATGTTACGAGAGACTATCTTGTCTTGACATAAGTGCTTATGTGGATGTGTATAAGTCAATCGAGGTATTCTTCGACCTATATTCATGTTTTGATTCATATGGTTTTTGTTCATATGTTATTTGATAGATTCAGTAGATTAGTTCATTTTATTTGGCATGAAACTCCATTTTGTGTCTTGCATGTTTTTTTGTATTAAAGTCTAGCTTAGTTGCTTGAGGACAAGCAAAGGTTCGGTTTGGGGAGTTTGATGAATGTGTATTTTACACTTTCATTCGAGTCTTTTTCACCTAATTTAGCTATCCTCTATGTTAATTTAGCTATATTTTAGTACATTTTATTAGAATAGTGTCACGTTTCCCTTTAGATTTTATTTTACAGGTTTTGGTTGAAATTCGGAGATTTCCGGGCAATTATATTGAAGTTGACAAGGAATTGGTGTTCCAGAAGCCTATTTGGAGTATCTGAAGGTTTCCGGATAGGATTTGGAGTCTAGGGGTCAAATCTGGAGGTTAGAACGCCACTAGAAGTCTGAAACCGAGTCCGAAAAGGTGAAGAAATCCAAATCCGCGTCGAAAAACGCGGAATTCCGCGAAAATAACGGGGGGCGAACCGCTGCAGGATGGGGCGAACCGCCCCAGAGTTAATTCGGGGCCTATATATATTGCTCAGTTTTCTCTCCGAAAATCTTATCTTTCCAAGCCTACTTTCTCACCTCTCTCTATAGTTTTAGGTAGGAACTTCCCGGGGCCTGTCCTGGGAGTTCCATAGCTTAGGGGATACTTTTTCATAGCAATTTGGAGCTTGTAGGACGGCAATCATCCGGAGACTGACAACCTTCGGTAACTTTGTATCTTACAGTTTTATTCTACTTATTTTATATTCTTTCAACATGTTTTCTTCTATGATTTTTGTTGATTGCATGCCTATTATGAGTAGCTAAATTTATCGTTGGTGGTAGTATGTGAATTCTTAGCGAGGGAAGATAATCATGCTAATGGCTATATCGCGCATTATACTCCGTGTCATTGCTTTATTTCGTTGATCAGTTGCAACCAAAATTCTCGTATGTTGTATTGATTATTATGCACAATTGGACACTAGTCGACCATCAAACCAATTATCTTGGTATTGTTGAATAATTACGGAACACATTAGGACAATCGTGATTGACTAGTCAGACCAAATTATCTTCGTAGTGCTTAATGCTTGCAACAGGGTACTAGATTGATTCAAAGATCTCTATGCGAGACCGAGGAATTTATGCATGATTATCGACCCATTATGTTAAGAAGGACCATACTATCACCAACCTCCATTATCTGCTTGAAAACCCCCTATTGCTATCTGTCTGCTGTCTTTATATTCTCTTGTTAAAAAGATAAAGCAAGTTATAGTCCTGAGAGAACGACACTCGAGTCATTCTACTGCTACACTACGGTTTTCGTTGTAGTTGTGGATTGCGTTTGGCAAATAACAAATATATTTGATTGAATTTGACACGTTCGTCAACCACTATCAGTTGCACGTACAAAGGTAATTGGTGATTTGTCTTTGCTCAAGATTATTACGTCATCACCTTCATACGTTGCACCTAAACCTTCTTTCTGAGATGGATCTCTCAGATAAGAGTTTAGTTCAGTCAGCGTATTATTTGCATCAGCATAAGATTTGAAATTGATTTTCATCTTTTTCATTTCTTGTATTTCAGCACGTAACTTTAGAATTGAGGACTAATATTCTTCCAATGCTATTGCCATCTGAGAATTCTTCTCTGTAGCTTCAGCAATCAACATCTTGAGATGCAATATTTCAGCATCTTTCTTTGTTGTCTCTTCCTTCAGCAATACGTACTTTTCAGTAGTCTGCTTGGTAAGAGTTTCAGCATTCTGTAGTTTCTCTTGCTGTTTCTCAGAGTTTTCTCAAATCTTTCGATTTCTCCTTGAATTTTGTCAAGGTCAATCTCATCTTCACTTTCTGAGTCAGAGTCAGAGGTAGGACTGTTTACCTGACCGGCAATGAGGTAGAATTCGTAGTTTGACACATCTGGATAAGCTTCCATAGCTATTCCACAAACTTCGTTGCCAATCTCTACGTCAAGAGTGGCTTCTTCATCTTCAGTGTCTGAGCTTTCTTCCTCACTGTCTTCGGAGCTGGTATCAATGCACAACACATCGATTTTGCTTGAACCTTCTTCTTTACTTCAGCAATAAAAGCCCTTTTGAACTTGTTCTTCTTTTCAGCAGATTTACCTTTCAGCAAAGGACAATTTGCTTTGAAGTGTCCAGGCTTTCTGCAGTAAATACAGAGATCATTTCCAACTGTTGGTTCTTCAGAGGAATTTGCTTGCTGAGCCTGCTTGTTCAGCGAGCTAGCCTCATTCTTGTATTTATGGTAGTTGTTACCAAGATGCTTTTTCAGCTTCTCTTTTGCTTTTCGCCTTTCAAGTTCCTTACTGATGAATTTCTTCATGTTTTTAACAACTAAAGCATTTTCATCAGCGGGCTCTTTATCGTTCTTCTTTTCAGAAGATGACGGCTTTGCAGCAAGAGCAATGTTTTGCGATTTTTCAGCAAACACATTTTCTCTTTGCTTAGTCTCGTAGTTGACAGTAGCAAGATGAGAGAACAACTCTGTAGGTGTGATGTTTGGCATTCCTTGATTGTAGTAGAAATTCTGAGTGTGGATCCATTCTTGGTTCAGACTTCTGATAATGGTTGTCACCTTCTCAGAATCTGAGTAAGGATTTCCAACTCCCAAGGCAGCCATCTCACTAACTAGAGTTGTGAATCTGTAGTCCAAGTCTTCCAGTGACTCATTTGTACCTTTTTTAAAGTTCTGGAACTTTAACTTCAGCACTTCGAGTTTGTTTTCCTTGGTTTTGTCAGATCCAGCACAAAGATCTTGAACCATTTTCCAAGCTTCCTTAGCAGTTTTGGCACCCCACAGTTTGCACTGTATAGTATCCGGAGTTGATCGAATGATGATGTTTCTTGCTTGGCCATCAAGAAGGAATCTCTTGGCTTCGTCGGAAGTCCATTCCTCTCTTGGTTTTGGAACGACAGTATCAACTGGTTCACCTAAGATAGTTTCCTCTCCAGCTTCTGTGGTTTTGTGAGGAAAACTTCTCTCAATCTTAGTGATCTTGATAGGTCCATCATTAATGACAGTAACCATCTCATCACTAATAGCCTCAAGATGTAGCATCATGTTGTTTTGCCATTTTTCATACTTTTCCAGCTTCAGCAAGGGAGCGTCTCCTAAAGACATCCTGTCAGCAAAAGACTACCAAACTGATCAAGTGAGAGTGATTTACGGAAATCACCTAAGGGAATCTAGGTTCAGTGCTGAAGGTTAAAGAACCTCCAGCTCTGATACCACTTGTTGGTCCCTTTAAACAACCAGAAAAGACTAGAGGGGGGGTGAATAGTCTTTTCAAACTAGTTTAGTACATTGCGGCTAAAGTATTTTTTCAACAAGTACTCATTTTAATTATCAATTGTTTACATTGCATTATACTCCCAATATTTCTAAACTAGAACTAAAAATACTAATAATATCTTCTAATTTTTAATTTATCAATGAGTTATTTCCTTCATATTTACACTTTTTTTGACAATAATTACCTATACTTATCTATATTTCCATTATACTTGTACATTTTTCATTATAATAACTACTTAAAATACACTATAATTACTCATATTTTCTACATACTTATGCAATTTTCAAATCGAATTAGTAAATCTCAAACATAATCGAACCCAATTCAAATCCCAAACATAATCGAACCCACTACATCCCAAACATCCCAATTGAACAATACTAACATCAAAACTAGCTAATAAACCATAAAACACTTCAAAATTGAAAAAAATACCAAATTTACAAAGTTAGGTTTCGAGATTAGTACCTTCGATTGCTGAATAATTAGCAAAACCCACTTCAAATTGAATGTCCCACCACGTTCCTTGTTGAATTGGCTTCGATTTGATACCAAGATTGGAAGAAATGATGGAGTATAACGGAAGATTGGAATTTGAGAGATGAAGGGAGAAGAAGAGAAGAAATTGCTGCAGAATCGAAAATGGCTTCTCTGCCCGCCGGTGTGGTGCTAAATATAACTCCGACGGATGACGTCATCCATCGCTATATTTTTTTAAACCTTTTTTTTTTTTGGAGTCAACGGCACTCACGACGGATGACTTATCCGTCTCTATTTAGCGACGGATGAAGTCATCCGTCGCAGGATCGATCCGTCACTAAATTCGGTCGCTGTTGACCAGATTTCTTGTAGTATATATGGAGTTTCGGGTTTCACACATTTATAGAGAAGGCAATGTCGTTGCAGATGCACTTTCTAATATGGATTGGGATGGTTTCTCTTCTACATGCCTAGCAAGCATTCTTCATCATGTTCATCGAGATATGTCAGGTCCTCCTTATTACAGGATTACACAACATTAACGCTCGGGTACTCTTTCCCAATATCTAGGTTTTCCCACTGAGTTTTTTTAGAATTACGCTTTAACGAGGCCTGCGGTTGCAACCATATCTACCACGGGTTAAATTTTCTCTTTTTGCTGTTTGCACCCATGTGTGGGCCCATTTTTATTTTTCTCTGTCTTTGTACTCATTGGTTTTTTCTATTAAAAAAATATCATTTTCAAGTTTCAACAAGTCATGCAAGGATAGCCGATAAGCTTTCCAGTTTTATAATTTTCCCTTATGACGTTTTGATATAAGTGAAACACCACTTGTACTCCAAGCAGTAAAAGCTTGTACAATCAGAAGTTATTTAAATTAGTTAGTACTCTATAAATTATTCAAGGTTTGGGAATCTAATCAAGCTGCGGAAGCACTAGCCAAGCTTGGAAGTGAAGGAGACGCTTCAGTAACGTCGCAGTTGTTGCAGCCAGTACGAAGTAATCCAAGTGGTCTTCATTATTTTCCAGTCAATCAAGATCATGTGATTAGCTTACACGTTTCGCAACGGGCCCCGAATTGGTTAGAACGTTTTGTAAAGAATGACTTAACAGCTGCTTATCTTCGCTTTGTAGCTACTTAGGGGCGGGTTTTGTAAAGCCATGTAAACTTGATCCTCCGTTTGAGTAATATATTATCTATTTTCGAAAAAAAAGAATTAAGGTTTGGGGGGTGAAAATACATACTCCTTCCATTTCAAAGCAGTTGCATCATTTGATTTTGGCAAAAAAAAAAAAAAAAAAAAAAAAAAAGAGTTAAATATTGAATTATATTGATAGTGGGTGTTGGTTTTACTTATTGGAGATTTGAGACCATTCAAATGTGTTTTATGGTATATAAAATTATTATTATGACCATTCAAGATATGGTAATCAAATGAAATGGTGCGACTCTAATTGGACCCTCAAAATGGCAAAATAGTTAGGGAGTATACATTATTTTTTGAAATTTCCGGGGTGGTGGGTGGGGAAGAGTTGAAAAATCGTAAAAATTACCATTAAAAATTTTGAAACATCATAAATTCTACCTACATTCTATTTTTTCCGGGGGCGGTTCCACGGGCGGAGAACAGAACACTTCACTTCTTCTTCTTCTATTTTTCATTCTCCTTTCTCCGTAAAGGCTAATTCAGTTTCCTGTAAATCATTCATTTCTGCTGTAAACTTTTAATCAATGAAGATACAGTTTTATTTTTCATCTACACTACAATTCTGAAGATTGGTTACAAGTCAGAGAGATACTGAACATTTTCTTTTCCGGCATAAGCGAATCTGGGGAAATATCCATTGTACATACACAAGGGGCAAACAAACTATACATACTGCACGATTTTGTTCGCCTATATATTTGACTGAACATAGAACGAACGATTTGACCAATACCAACTCATACCAAACCCTAAAAGACCTCAAATACGAACCATAATTACGCCGATGATGATCGAAGAAGCATTTCCATCATAAGATCGTTCCAGGAGTCGATAGGCCCCGGTAAACACCAATGCAGACAATCATTCTGAATCTTAGCGTCCTTATCTTTTCCGTCATATGGGTGGAACTGCCGGTACACACCTGGATGGCCATCTGGTCTCAAGAGTGAAAGAAACGATGTATCGAATAATTTCAAACTCAACCCTTTGTCCTCTGCTACCTGATTTGCCCGCTGAACTGCCACAAGTTCAATTTTCCTCATCATCTCGTCAATATCAATGAGTTGAACCTCACCTGCTTTGAACGGTCTGGTCCGGTTACAATACCCGCCTGTATTCCACTCCCCGTTCTCGAAGTGATCCGGAGTGGTTGTTCGGAAAAACAGATAAGGTTTGTTTTTGGAACCAAGTATGAAGTTAAGAGTCGAATTCAATGCTTTGCGATATGCATACACAAATCCCACCTGTGTTATGTTCTTGTCATGACAGTTGTGGCACCCAACGATTTCTTTGTTCTCATAGTAGATTGCAGATTTGAGGAACCATTTCCCTCCGGCAATCATTACGTAATCGAAGTTCTCATATTGTTTGGTCCATACTGGATCAAGCTCATCAAGATGAAGTTGGATTATACCTGTTGATATTCCATTTTCGTCCTCAAAAGTAGTGGCTTTGGTCAGGAAAGGAGCCCAAACAACTGAAACAGTAAAGCGATGGGAGGGGAAAGACCATCTTCGGTTTTTGTATGACTCGTCATGGTACACTTCAATAGCTTGTTCAATCTGCAAGAATTAGTCATGAATTCAGCGATTAACACATAAAAACTTGGCAATCTTTAACCGCACGAAGCAACAAAGACTTCAGACAGAAAATTATCCGCAGATGATACAGAAGTGTTTACCACCAACTTTTCCTCATATAGATATTACAATGTTGAGCTCTAACTTGCAAAAAAAACTTAGATACTTGTCATTTTTCGTTTCGGAATTACAATCAGAATATATAGATCGGGATGCAAATTGTACGACCATTTTGGTGAACAAAGGGCTTGGTGGGTAATAGCAACCAAGAGTTTAAGTCAAAGAAACGTAGCATAAAAGTACTAATTAGACAAACTCCGAAAAATTTAATTTCAAGAAACCCAACAAAATAAAGGAACAATGATGCATCAGATCTTCAGAGTTATATGGTATCGCTGTATCTGAGATCTTTCACCTATTAACCAAGGAAATAAAAATCCGATCACACATTTTCATAACTCTTCAAGTAAAATTCACAATGTACGTACTCAAGGAACCTCTCCGTACACTGGAATTTATATAAAAGAGATACTCTCAAAAGCTGAATCTGCCAGCAGTTGTTGGTCCCGCATCATACTAGATCTCAATAAGGGAAGAAACTGCTGGCTAACAATTTTCGAGTTTCCCTCCAAACTCAAGTAAGTTATTAATGGAGCATGTGCACAAAGGGTGTGGGGTGGGGATACATGTTCCAGCCATATCAGGATGTATCCATGGCAGAGATATACCCGGCACGATATATATTGCAGCTAAACAGAATCCAATCCAAATAACCCAAGAATTTGTTGGCAGTGATAATAAACCTCAAAAAATAAAGCAGTAATCAGCTGAACACAGTTTCTATATGATTGTGAGAGTAGAACGAATGTATATATTGCAGCTGCACAAGTGCACATAAAATTCTGAACAATATAGAGTATTGACAAAGCTAACCAAAGAGTAGTTGAATGATATCTTTCGTCGGATGTTAATCACAAACGTGTACCTTTGATAGAATGCAGAGCAATGATTGCACATGATTACGCATAATGGAATCACCAATAAATGCTAGTGACTTGTCCCTCATCATCATTAAAAACTTCTCTGGGTCAATCCTGGGTAAATTACATTCGTTTGGTTTCCACCGCCAGTATGCATAATCAGAATCAGGCCGTCCATTCTTCATACAGTTTTGGGGACCCTCAATTGTATAACAACTGGTGTTGGTGTACATTGGACCATCAGGATCCAGAACCCAATTGCCTACGAATAGATTGCAGTCTCCTGCATCCACAAAGCTCATGTAAGTTAGTAGCTAATAATAGTGATAAATAACAAATCATCAAAAGTCATAAACCATAAGAAATGTATAATAGTAATTAACTAATCGAATGGCATGCATGCTCACCAACTAAATGGGAAAGAATTTATGACAAATCGCAAAAGCTTAATTTAAACTCAATTATACACTTGGGAGTGTATACACTTATGATCAACGTTCATGAAACACAGAAACAAAAACTTAACCAAAGATACAAAATGCAAAGAAAAAAAAACTTTCGTTTCCCCTTTAATTAGCCCGGATATAACGAAAAGGGAACCAAATTCTTGCCTCACTCGAGAGAAACAAAGGCGTATTCACATTCTACTTGTGATGTCTAATCATTGCGAATCACCAATAAAGCCAATAAACGGCAGACAGTTTCAAGTTCAACTTGTAGAGCAACAGAGACCACACGAAAGCAGACACCTAAGCAAAAGAGCAGCGACATTCATGCGTGGATAGGGAAAAAGGGAAACCGACAACAATTCAGGGAAGTGTAAATAGCAGAGGTCATCCATGTAAGCTGGAAATTGCAAACAGATAATAATACAACAAAACCAATTGATCGTGTGGATCGAGCTGGCCATCATCCTTAACTAGTTCATATTTTGCATTCTCATTCTTATGTTTTTAAACCCTTTTAGGCTAGGCATACCTAAAATCGCAACTAAAGCATAAAGAAAACGCCAAAATTTACGCATGAATTCGAGGAAGAAAAAGAGATGGGAAAATGCAGTAAATCTGCAAGATTTGATTTAACAAAGTTTACCAACTTATCCTAGAAAATGAAGACAAAACTCAATTGCTTCATCAACAAAGATATTAGCAACTTAACATGAAATGAAGACAACACCAAACAGAACAGAATGATACATTATAATTTTGCCCAAGTGTATTCAGCAAAATTCATCTAATTATGCTATAAAATGAAGAAAAGAATGACAAAAATAAAAATCAAAAAGTAAAGGTGGAAATTGACAGAGAATTCTAGCATATGCAAAGATGGATCCACAATCTAAAAACAAGCATACAAAGAAACAAGGGAAAACATCATAAAAAGGCAAAATTAAACAGAGTATAATTAATTAATCAATTACCAAACCTGAACTGAATGAAAATCAATGCAAGAATGAAAGAAAACAAGCGAAATTGAAGTCACAAATATACCATTTTCAATAGAGTAATCCTCAGGATTCATTAAAAGATTATCATCAGTATCAGGGTTTGGGGTTTGCTCGCTAACATTGCTACTAGGAGCAGCAACAATAATAGGAGGAGGCAATACAACGAAATTGGAAGTGAAGAGCCTGTAAGCCAAACCCATCAAGAGAATAGAGACAGCAAGTTTGAGGAGAATGGAGGAGAAGAAGCTGCTGCTCCTGCCATTGAATTGTTTCATCTTGAGGAGGATCACCAGCAAAGAAATCAGAGTGAGACTGACGGACTGTAAATTGAATCAAGAAATGGAGTTAAATGTGTAGGAGGAAATGGACAAAAGAGAGTTGAGTTTTGGTGGTTGTTTGTTACATTGCCATAAAAGAGACACCAACAAACTGACAATACAAAACCGACGCTGGGATTAGAGTATACTACTACTACTGTAGTAGTAGTAGAGTAGTATAGCACTTGTTTTTGCTTTTCCTTTTAGCTTTTTTTGCTTTTGCCAGGTATATTTACTTTTTTTGTTGTTTATTGGTATGTGATCCATGCGGCCATGCTCCCTTTCATCATCTTCATTGATACTATGATCCGGTGAGCAGTTGCACCATTTGTTTTCTGCACAGAAAATAAGTAGAAGAGATAAATATTAAGTAGAGATAAATATTAAGTTATATTGATGGTGTATGTTGTTTTTACTTTATTGGTAATTTATGACCACTCAAATGTGTTTTTGTTATATAAAATTGTTATGTACATGTCCCAAAATAGGAAAGAAATGAAATGGTGCAACTCTAACGGGACGCCCAAAATGACAAAATGGTGCAACTGTTCCGGGACGGAACTATAAGTCTATAACTAATTAACAAGGTGTTTATTATTGATGATACCTTTCTTACCCGCGAAGTAGCAATTGCTCTTTTTTCTCAACGCTGTATTTAAATGGGAATATTACAAAATGTATCATATATTTTTTACTGTGTCCATTTTGTACCATAAGTTTGTTACTCCTACATTTTGTCTCGTAAATTATAAAAATTTAATTTTTGTATTTCGGCCCAAATCGAGCTCGACGAACTAATATTAGAGCAAATTTGATTCCGATTCACCGCAATTCGCTATGAACTCGCGAATTCGTGATAATTCTTCACTAATTCGCCCAAATTATAAATAAAAAATAAAATCATTTATTTTAATGCAAATAAGGTAATTGTGGAGTATAACTATTTATATGACACATCATTGCAAAAAATAAATACATAAAATTTTAAAAAATTTGAACATTTATATATTACAGGGTAATTTGCATCTACCCCCCTTGTTAGTTTGGTTAATAACAGATCTTGCCCTCTTAGTTGAACAATTACATGTAGCCCAGTGTTAGACAAAAACAATTACAGATAGCCCCACGAACTTGACTTTTTTCGAATTAATAGCTTGAAGTTACAAATTTAACCCTGCCGGAATTTCAGATTTTGGCCTAAGACAAACACCTTAAATTTTCATTATTTACATATTTACCTCTAAACTATTTTATTTACAAAATTAACTTAAATTTATTTCAAATTAACCACAAAAATTATATAAACTTTAAAATGAACAAATAATAATTATACAATAACCCCAAATTAAGGTTTTCTTTTAAAACAACCCCGAAACATATTTTAAAAAAAACATAAAAAAAACAGCTCTCATCATCGAGCGTTTACAACTCCGATCGGAGCTGTTTAACAGCTCCAAATGGAGCTGTATCAGCTCCGGACAGGAGCTGTTTTGCAGCTCCAGCTCCGATCGGAGCTGTATCCAGCTCCCGCCGGAGCTGTTAAAAAGCTCCGATCGGAGCTGTTTTACAGCTCCAATCGGAGCTGTAACAGCTCCGGACAGAAGCTGTTTTGCAGCTCCCGTCGGAGCTGTATCCAGCTCCCGCCGGAGCTGTTAAAAAGCTCCGATCGGAGCTGTTTTACAGCTCCAATCGGAGCTGTAACAGCTCCGGACAGAAGCTGTTTTGCAGCTCCCGTCGGAGCTGTATCCAGCTCCCGCCGGAGCTGTAAAACATCTCCGATACAGCTCCAATCGAAGCTGTAACAGCTCCGGATCCGGAATGGAGCTGTTTTGCAGCTCCCGTCGGAGCTGTTAGAGCTGTTAAACAGCCCCGATCGGAGCTCTAGCTCCCGTCGGAGCTATTAAAAAGCTAAAACAGCTCCGATCGGAGCTCCAGCTCCCGTCGGAGCTGTTAAAAAGCTCCGATCGGAGCTGTTTTACAGCTCGAATCGGAGCTGTAACAGCTCCGGACTGGAGCTGACTGGAGCTGTTTTGCAGCTCCCGTCGGAGCTGTTTAACAGCTTCGATTGGGAGCTGTATCCAGCTCCCGGCGGAGCTGTTAAACAGCTCCAATCAGAGCTGTTTTCCAGCTCCTATAGGAGCTGATCGGTACCGGCCGGAAAAGGGTCAGCCACGAGAAGAGTAGGGAAGAAGAAGATGGTGGAATATAAAAGAAAAGATAAAAAAATAAGAAAAGAGAAAAGATTTAAAAAAGAAGAAAAGGAAAAACAACTTTTAAATACCTAAGGCCTTGTTTGGCCGGAGAAAACCCAAAAGTGAATAACGGCGAAGTCAACTTTTTTCCGGTCTCTGGGGCTACATGTAATTGTTAAACTAGAGAAGGAGGATCCGTAATTAGGGTCTCCAACAAGGGGGGTGGATGTAATTTACCCTATATTACACATATCTCCCATTAAGAATTTAACATACCCCGATTGTTAGGAAACTTGTAATTTTGATGAGCAATTAACCATGCTAAATTAAGGAAAGTCCAGTAACTAGTACTCTTAAGGTCCATAGGAAATTAGAATTTTAAGGACATTGTAAAAGAGGAACGTTTGCTGAAGACTTAGTATAGGTACTAGTTAGGTGCTTTAACCGCTTATGATGTATCTTGTTTTTTGAAAAGAAAAACAACCTATTGAAGCATTTGCTGATGATGTACTTTGTTTACACAAATAAACTATTGAAGCATTAGAACCGTTCAGAAACTTGAAGAATTCGAAGACTGAAGACTAAAGAAGATTTCTGAAGATGGTATCTACAAAGGCACATGTTGCTCAGAAAGTGGAAACTTCAGCAACAACTTGCATAAGTGAAAATCTAAATGACAGAGTAGGTTGTGCTTGCTGAAACTGAGACTGACCACTTGTTGAAATACATATGTGACCTCCTTGCTAAAAGTACTTGCATTTTCGCTCCAACGTTCATATTTGAATTTCATTCAAATGAACATTAAATGCAAAGTAAGCACGCGAAGAACATGAAAACTAGAAGACAAATAAAGGACGCTGCTGAAAGTACAAAAGTAAGATAGTGACATCGTAAGGAACAAAGCCTTACAATTCGAAATTCAAACGGCTTCCTTGATTCACTATAAATAGAGGTCATCCGGAAAAGAGTTGAAGTGTGTCAACAACGTGATCAAACTCTCACGTGTGCTTAAACACTCATACCCTTCTATACTCTTCACTGCCATTGATATGTTCCAAGACTTAAAGCTTGAAAAAGCTACTTGTGAAAAAGTAGAACATTCACGGCTAAGAAATTAGTTAAGTGTTCTTTCTTTCGAACAAGAACAAGTCTTGACACCAGAAACAATAAAACTTGTTTACTGCAAAGTATTCAAAGTTTTGTTTCTTAGATTACTTGTTGTAGCTGAATAAGTTATAATCAAGTTATCTCATCCCAAACCTCTCTAACTGATAAACACCCTTTTCAGGCTTGAAATTCAGGGGGAACTTAATCAAGCATAGTGTTGCTCATTTTAAGTCCCAAGTTTGGTGGAGAACAAGGTTTCGTTCTCTAGTTAGGTTGGAAACGAAGAAAGTGTGCTTTGGTTTCTGTAGAATCGCTATAGATAGGTGTTGTAAGGAACCTCAAACTTATCTTAGTGGATTCAGTCCTAGAAAGGACAAAGTGGATTAGTTGAGAGATTACGCCACTCTCAGATACCACTATAAAAGTGTTTGTGTGATTTACTTTACTGTATTTAGTTTTCAGCAAGCATATCTATCTGTACACTGTCACTCTGCTCACTTGCTGAAACTATCACTTCTGTTAAAGCACTTATTGTACAAAGACTTCCGCACTCTGTTTTTAAGTATCAGTAAAGCTCGTTACTGAAAAGTAACTAGTACTTGCTGAGAAAGTTAAGTATCAGCAAACTCATTATTGAAAAGTACTAAGTCCTTGCTAAGAAAGTTTTTATCCCGATCGTACTTGGATGTACAGTAGGATTGCAGATGGGATAATTTTGCCTACGTTTGTAGAAGGGGTCAATGCATTTGTCGAATTTGCATTGTCAAAACCTGAGTGTTTGAGCAGTGGGATGATGAAGTGTCCTTGCAACCAGAAGAAATGTAGGAACATTAAGTACTTGCCCTCTACGATGGTTGTAGAACATTTGAAGCGTAATGGTTTTGTGGCTAAATATGAGGTGTGAAATCATCATGGTGAGGCATTTCGTACGTTGGGGGATTATACGCACTTCTCGGGGAAGCGTAGAAGAAGGCAGGAGAGTAGTGCTCCACCAGGTGCCTCTACTCATGATGATTCCACAAGGGACCGGGTGGAAGAGATGGTCCGTAACGCTGCGGGTCAAGAATTTATGGAGGGTGTTGTTAATGAGCAGCCTCTGAATGCTGAGTCGCAGCAGTTCTTTGACTTGTTGGAAGCGTCCAAGATGCCACTCTACCCGGGGTGCAGGATGAATGAATTGTCCTGCTTGTCTAGAATTATGAGCAACAAGGAGGGTGGTGGGAATTCAGAAAATAGTTGCAACGATTGGTTGAGTTTGATCACGGATATTGCGCCTAAAGGAAGCCTAGTTCGAACAAACTATTACCATGCGCAGAAGAAGATGAAGGCGATGGGATTGCCTATGGAGAAAATAGATTGATGTCCGGGTATGTGTATGATCTATTGGGGGAGGATGAAGGTCTGTTGAACTGCAAACATTGTGGGAAGGAACGGTATAGTCGTTACAAGGAGGGCGCTGCAATGAAACGACATAAGAAGAATCTCTCCCACAAGAAAATGTGATACTTCCCTATAGGTCCTCGTCTGAAGAGGTTGTATGCATCAGATGCATGTGCAGATAAGATGTGTTGGCACAAGGAGAGAGTAGTGGCGGATGACCAAGAGGGTAAGATGGGTCACTGATGAACCGGAATTTGTCAGATTTGAATTAATCAAATAAATTTGTTTTTAAGCCAAAGGCAATTCACAACTACAACGAAAACCGTAGTGTAGCAGTAAAATAACCTCGAGTGTCGATCTCTAAGGACTATAACTAGCTTTATCTAATCTAACTTAAACTATAAAATCAACAAATGACTTAGCACAGATTTTTCTTATCAAGATAATGGAAGTTAGTGATAGTATGATCATTAAAAGCATACCAGGTTAATAATCATGCATGAAGTACCCGATTGTTTTGCATAGAGATCTTTGATCATGAATTGTCCAATGTGTTCCGTTTTATTCAACACTACGAAGATAGAGGGCTTAGATAGATCAAAGAAATAAAGCAATAACTCAAAGTCTGATTCGCTTTACCGCCATCAGCATAATTAATAACCCTTCGCTAAGAAATCTCATACTATCACCAACGATAGATTTAGCTACTCATAGATGTCATGCAATCAACATAAATCATAGCAAGATTGAATGAAAACATGTTGAAAGATAAATAAATATAAATAGAAAAAATCGTGAGATACAATGTTACCGAAGGTTGTCAATCTCCGAAGAATCGCGATCTCACAAGCTCCAAATCGACAAGAAAAATTTTCTCCTATGCTAAGAATTCCCATAATAGGCTCTGGAGAATTCCTACCTAAAACTAATGAGAAAGGTATGAAAAAAGGTCTGAGAAAGTATGAAAAACGGAGAAAACTGAGCAACTATATATAGGAGTTCGGAACATATGGGGCGAGTCGCCCCCACACCGGGCAAATCACCTGGTGTGGGGCGAATGCCCGGGAGTTCCAGTCGGCGAGAGACGCGTTCTCGACGCGTTTTTGAATTTCTTTTCCTTTTCTGAATCGGTTTTTGCTTTCTAGTGACCTTTTAGCCTTCAGACTAGACCCTAGACTTCAAATCCCATCCGGAATCTTCTAGATACTCCAAAAATGTCCTCGGAACACCGATGCTTCGTTCTCTTCAATATAATTGCCCGAAAAACCACATTTTTCACCTAAAACCTGTAAAATGCAAACTAAAGGGAAACGTGACACTATTCTAATAAAATGCACTATAATATAGCTAAATTAACATAGAGGATAGCAAAATAGGTGAAAAAAAGACTCGAATGAAGGTGTAAAATACACGTTCATCAAACTCCCCAAACCGAACATTTGCTTGTCCTCAAGCAACTAAGCTAGACTCTAATGCAAAAAACAATGCAACACAAAAAATGGAGTCTCATGCCAAATGAAATGAACTAATCTATTGAATCTATCAAAAAACATATGAACAAAAACCATACAAATCATAACATGGATATTGGTTGAAGAATGCCTCGATTGACTCATACACATTCACATATGCACTTATGTCAAACAAGATAGTCTCTCGTAACAATCTCTACCTGGACCTAGTCAGTGACGACGTAATGAAACATGTTAAAATACGAATGGTTGTCCCGTGCCTATGAAACTGAGGACTTACTACTGTTCACCAAGTTAAGACTTTTCTCAAAGAGGTCGAACCAATACTGGCTCTCATCAAACGAAGGAGGGTTCCCTAAAAAAGATAACACTCCCCTATTCTACCCATCTCTCAAGCAAAGCCTTAAACTATTCACCACTTCCTGAATGGCAGGACGAGGGTGGTATAGAACAGATGACACTCAAACAAACAAAAGACAAAAATTACAACTCGATTACGAACATTACAAGAATTGAAAAATGAGACAAACACTTTGCTAAACTGCTTTTTGGCTCTTTTTCTTTTGGACCCTTCTTTGCTTTTTTGGGTCTTTTCTTTTTTTATTTTTTTCTTTCCAGATTTTTTTCTTCTTTCTGGAATATTTCCTTTTCTTTTTTTTCGATTTTTTTTTTTTTTTTAGCCAGCAGTAGCATAACGAAAAAGAAATTACAACGACACACAAACGACGTCCCCAATCCTATTCGAAAGAATAGGTTGGAGTACAAACTTTACGAAAAAAGGAAAATAAACTCACAACACACACTAAAAATCGAAAAACAAGTCTAATGAAAGCGTAACCCCCTCCCCAAACCTATTCGAAAGAATAGGTTGCAAACAAAGTATCACACAATCTCACACTACCTCCTTCCTAGGCATTTAGCAATCTCAAAGCAAGGTGAAGACTTGTTGCCTCTTAGGTACATAATTACTCGGGAAAACAACCATAAGATCCTAACATGCATCATCCTATTATAAAGGCCTCCGTGAACCGCAGTAGAGAAAACACCACTAAGTGATGTTGAGACTACCAAGCCTAACTAAGTGCAAACATAAATGTGACAAGCCAAACGAGAAAAACCTCAAACATATTCATAGAGATGAAGCATATGATTAATGTCATAATTAGTTAATCCAATACAAAAGTTCAAAATATTTGGCAATAAACTCCACATAAAACATGCAAGACTATCCTAGGATGGATGTAGTGTATGCAACTAAATACTAAGAAAGCGGTAAACGTGCAAATGCAAATGCAAACGGATAAAACACGCAAGGTACTGTACTCATCCTACCAATGCCAAGCTCTAAACCATCAATTCCAAGCTCCAAACTAACAAAACTAGTTCACTTAAAACCCATCCCTCCTCATGAATTTAAAGCTAGTCCCTAGCAATAAGAGAATGAGGAAATAAGATGTGATACTAGATGTTACCGCGTGGTTTGGCCTCGGTCGGCTGAGTACACTAGATGTAAGGTATTGAGATTGCTCGAGGGCCCTTGTTGGTGATCATCGGAGCTCGTGGTGGTGGTGGTAGTTCCACTAATAGATCGAATAGGACCAACTCCTCCACCAGTAATCATGGCATCCTCATTGTCCCTATTGTCTTCATTGTCACCATTGTCACCAGTAGAAGAATTGCATTGTCGAAGAGAATCCTCAAGATCACCCTCTGAAGTTATGGGGGTTTCCATCCGGTATCTCTCTAATAGACTGTGAACTGTTGAAGGGGAAAGAGCAGTGGTCTTACAGTCTCCCTCACCAACGTTCTCTACCCCATAGAACTTTCAATAAGCTGCGATGAAACTCGGAAACTCGGAGGTTTTCTTCTTCCTCGCCCAATGTTGCCCACATTCTCTACAGTTGATGCTCCCGATGTCTATATGGTGCTCCCTCAATAAGCAGTCGAGGGGCACCCCAAAGAGGGGTTGGGTGTCCATGTCATTATGTTTTGGAATCAAGTTAGCGATTCAGAACTTCATCTCCACTGTCGACTCAAGACTGAATTTGTTGTGATGAGGCCGCCCCGGCTCCTTCCTATTCACTCGGACCTTGCAATCCTTGTGACAGATTCTGCTATAATATTGGTTTCAATCCCTTCAGTGGTACGTGAATAGACATAAGAGTGCTCACTCCTGGTGGATTCTCGTTCCTCCTTATGGATAAACCGCGAAGTTGTTGCAGAAGTCCATGGCTCGAACGCACGTCTAACGAGATCACTCTTCTTCTCTTGAAGACTAGTAGACCCAACATAGAACTCATGGAAAACGTCCTTGTCAAACCCCTTGACATGGTTGTAATCGAACCGCCTCCAATATCTCATTGTACCCAAACGGAATGCTCCCCTCCCTTTGTGGCATGGTTCCTACAAACACCTATTAGTACTTCGTACAACAAAACAGATTTATGCATATGCAAATGCAAGAGTGAAACGCACGAGTGATAACAACAACAATCGAACTCCTCAAAACCTCCATGTCTAGTCTAGCTACTTCTAGAACTAAAAAGCAACATACCAACATATCGAAGACATGTAACATATCACATTAAGCTCTTGCTAGATAACAAATAGCCTTACATCATAAGGCTCAATTCATACCATAGTAGCAAAAATTCTAGCATCATAAATCCTCAAACTCATCAATCATGCATTCTACCATCATGTCCATCATTATCACATCAGTAAATACAACCATATGCATGGAATGGAAGGGAAAGAAACATTGCATAACGAGATATAGACATCTAATAGCAAAATTCTCAAACCAACAAACCAAGCATAATTGAACATGCAATTGATAGTGAATAACGTTTCTAATTACACAAACAACCAACCCATACTTCATATAAGCTTAATTGAAGCATAAATCAAAAAAACCCCAAATTTGAAAAATTAGGGTTCATGTGAAGATACCTCAGATCTGGAAAACGAATGCACTATGGTGAAAGTTGTTCGGATAGAATTAGAGAGAATACAATGGGCTTCGATTGAAGCTAAAGAACACAAAATTTGATGGAGAATTGAAGAAATTATGGTAGAAAGAAGAATTTTTGAGTTTTGGGAATTTTGGGAGTAAAAAAGTGGAGAAGATGGAGAAATGAGGAAATAAGAGTCATCTCCCGTTTTTCTACCTTCAGATGGTGTGGGGCGAACCGCCCCGTGTGTGGGGCGACTCGCCCCATGCGGGGCGAATCGCTCCACATGTGGGGCGAATCGCCCCCCACGTCCAGAGAACGCGAAGCTCTCTGGCCATGTGGGGCGACTCGCCCCCCACCTCCAGAGGTGGGGAGACGAAATTTTCAAAAAACTCGGTTTTTAATCACCGAAAACCATTCTCCTTACGAAAAACACTCGAAAAAGTTCACTCAAGCATAGGCATAAGCACAAAACGACACAAAAACGAACAAATTCACATAAGAAAAGCAAATTGTTCCATGTATGAATGCATGCAATGCAATAAAGCGGTAAGAAAGCGATAAAAACTCCGGGTTGCCTCCCGGATAGCGCCATTGTTTATAGTCTTTGACTCGACTTCTCCTTGCTCTAGCTCTTCTTCTTGAGGGTACTAGACATCCCCTTCATGGATCTCCTCCTCATGCCACGAACCTGTGAATGAGAATGAATGTAGACAGCAAGACCAAAGTAGTTAATTGTGTGAGAAGCATTGAAGTGAATATTTGGACCAGATATGGCTCGCAACACATGTCGCTTGCCATCCACCTCAATGGTGCAAGTTCTTCGGTAGATGTCTATCACAGAGCGTAGCTTAGTCAAGAACGTTCGCTCCAAGAGAACAACATCCCCCATCCCAGGTGTAGACGCCGGCATAACTACAAAGTTGGTGTGCACAGAAGCTTCACCAATCTTAACCAGTACGTTCTTCACAACGCCTTCGTGTCTCACAAAGGATCCATCCGCCAATTGCACAATAGCCTTATGCTCAGATAGTTTTCTAAGGCTACTCTTCTCAAACACATTCATTGGGAGCACATTAGAGTAAGATCCCGTGTCTAGTGTAGCACGAACATCTTCAAGTTCACCAATCCCGACCTTAACATCGAAACTTTGAGGGATTGGCTCGGGATCCTCTTGCTCCTCTTCACTCTCATCAGAACCAAGGTCCTTCTCTTCTTCCTTGGCTAGTGGGGGTTCTTCATCCTTGCAACGCTCACACTTAGCAACCTTCTTGATGGTGATTTCTACAGGAAGATCACCCACTAAGGTAATGGACATCGACTTCTAAGTGTTGCTAGGCAATTTCCCTTGCTCCCTACTCGCTCCACGGTCAATCAACTCTTGCATCTTTTGATGGGCAAGTCTAGTGCTCTCTTCCAATTGATCAAGCCTTGCCCTAGTCTTCTCAGAATCTTCTTCATAACATTTAAGAAAACTTTGGGTGTGATCAACCATCTTTTGCAAGTTTTCCATGAGTAGAGCTGTCTTCGACTTCGGTTGCTCTTTGGGAGCGGGATTTTCGCAGTGATCGTTACCATAGTTAAGCCTACTACGATCTTGGTTAGGACCATAAGTTTGGCTAGCCGGTGCATATCCTTGATTGTTCCGAAACCCTCTTCTCCAAAATCCACCTCGAGGATTCCTACCATCTTGTCCGTAGCTAGCTTCTTGAGTACCAAATTCCGTAGGAAAAGCTTCCTCTTCGCCTCCTTGAACCCAATTGCCATCATCATATGCAAGCTCCGATCTACACATATGAGCTCCATGCCCATAGTTCTTGCATATTCGGCAAACCTCGTTTGACATAGCTGTTCCTGCGGAGTTCTTGAGGACTTGTTTCAACTCATTGGTAAAGCACTCGAATCGATCCCCATTCCCCCCATACATAGGGGCTTCCTGAGTAAGTGGAGCTTCAGGTCCACGTCTCCTAACCATTGCTCTTGGATCCTTGAATTGCGAACCCTTAGCAAGCCTTTCGAAAACCGCCCAGACGGCTTCCGCGGTTTTCTCCCAAATATTGCCACGGCATTGGAAATCCACCACTTGTTGGTTCTCAAAGGTCAGTCCATTGTAGAAGTGTTGGACAAGATCCGAAAGCTCAAAACCATGGTGAGGGCACTTGTTCATGAGGTCTTGGAACCTCTCAAACGCGGTGTAGATGGTCTCATCATAGTCTTGTTTGAACCCAGTGATTTGTGCCTTAAGCGCGGTAGTCAAGGTGTGAGGGAAGTATTTCTCCATGAATGCTGAAAAAACCTTTTCCCAAGTGTCCAGCGATCCTGCCGGTAGAGAACTCAACCATGACTTGACTGTCGCCAAGCCCCATAGCAAAAGCCTTCATTCTCAACTCATCCGTTGTTATTTCAGCTCCGGGTCGTGGGAGTTGGTTGACGAAATCATCGATATTGTGCAAGTACCCCATCACATCTTCCCTTGCTAAGCCATAGAACCTCGGAAGTTGTTGGAATGCGTGGTTTTTTATTTCCAGATCTCGAGTTGCAGACGAAAGAACAATCGCCGGTCCCCTCATACGATCCTTGGAGGGTTGTACCCATGCTTTCAGTGGTCTAGCTTCTGCCATTAAGACGATTTCCTTAAAAAGACTGTGTAGAGATTCAGAGAAATTGGTATCCTCTATTTCCTCTAGTTCACGTCGTCCAAGTAGTCGCCTTCTTTGGTGGTAGACTCTGTCGATTTCAACGATTTGTTCAGCAAGCGGTGTTCCCTAGATCGTGTACTTCGCATACACAATCTATAACAAGCTAAGAAATGAGTATCAGAGAGATCAAATAGAAAAATAAAAACTACTAAAACTAGGAATTGAATGCTGAAAATATATAAAAGCTAAACAAAAAAAAGGAGTTAGTTCGCCGACAACGGCGCCAATTTGATGAACCGGAATTTGTCAGATTCGAATTAATCAAATAAATTTGTTTTTAAGTCAAAGGCAATTCACAACTACAACGAAAACCGTAGTGTAGCAGTAAAATAACCTCGAGTGTCGATCTCTAAGGACTATAACTAGCTTTATCTAATCTAACTTAAACTATAAAATCAACAAACGACTTAGCACAGGTTTTTCTTATCAAGATAATGGAAGTTAGTGATAGTATGATCATTCAAAGCATAGCAGGTTAATAATCATGCATGAAGTACCCGATCGTTTTGCATAGAGATCTTTGATCATGAATTGTCCAATGTGTTCCGTTTTATTCAACACTACGAAGATAGAGGGCTTAGATAGATCAAAGAAATAAAGCAATAACTCAAAGTCTGATTCGCTTTACCGCCATCAGCATAATTAATAACCCTTCTCTAAGAAATCACATACTATCACCAACGATAGATTTAGCTACTCATAGATGTCATGCAATCGACAGAAATCATAGCAAGATTGAATGAAAACTTGTTGAAAGATAAATAAATATAAATAGAAATAATCGTGAGATACAATGTTACCGAAGGTTGTCAATCTCCGAAGAATCGCGATCTCACAAGCTCCAAATCGACAAGAAAAATTTTCTCCTATGCTAAGAGTTCCCAGAACAGGCTCTGGAGAATTCCTACCTAAAACTAATGAGAAAGGTGTGAAAAAAGGTCTGAGAAAATATGAAAAACAGAGAAAACTGAGCAACTATATATAGGAGTTCGGAACGTGTGGGGCGAGTCGCCCCACACACCGGGCGAATCGCCCCACATCCCGGGCGAATCGCCCGGGAGTTCCAGTCGGCGAGAGACGCATTTTCGACGCGTTTTTGGATTTCTTTTCCTTTTCGGACTCGGTTTTTGCCTTCTAGTGACCTTTTAGCCTTCAGACTCGACCCCTAGACTTCAAATCCCATCCGGAATCTTCTAGATACTCCAAAAATGTCCTCGGAACACCGATTCTTTGTTCTCTTCAATATAATTGTCCGGAAAACCACGTTTTTCACCTAAAACCTATAAAATGCAAACTAAAGGGAAACGTGACACTATTCTAATAAAATGCACTATAATATAACTAAATTAACATAGAGGATAGCAAAATAGGTGAAAAAAGACTCGAATGAAGGTGTAAAATACACGTTCATCAGTCACCCATCAGACTCGTCGGCATGGAAAGAGTTTGATATGAAATATCCACAGTTTGCAGCCCAGTCTAGAAATGTAAGGTTGAGACTTAGTACCGATGGTTTCAACCCGTTTGGGAGTGAACGGAAGTATTCGTGCTGGCCAGTGATGCTTACACCTTACAACTCGCCTCCCAGTGACTATTTGAAAGAACCATTCATGTTCCTGACTGTGTTGGTGCCAGGGCCGGATGATCCAGGACAGAAGTTGGATGTCTTCTTGTAGCCACTAATGAAGGAGCTTATAGAGTTGTGGGAGGATGGTATCCTGGCATATGATGTCTCCACAAAGATGAACTTTACTTTGAGAGCAACACTACTCTGGACCATCAGTGATTTCCTTGCGTACTCCATGTTGTCTGGAAGGAAAACATCCGGATTCAAGGCATGTCCACATTGTTTGGATGATGTTGATTCACACTATCTGCCGAAGAGTCGAAAGGAATCTTGGTTTGATTATCGTCGCAGGTTTCTAGACGATGACCACCCGTTCAGAAAGAACAGGACTCAGTTTATTAAGAACAAAGTGGTGGTGAAGAAGGCCCCTAAGGAACTAACAAGTGCACAACAATTTACTATTATAGAACACTTGGGGTACAAGAAAGTAACAGAGGTTGGGTGGAAAGAGCATAAATAGGAGATCAAAAGCGAACATGGATGGAAAAAGAGAAGCATCCTATGGGATTGCCTTATTGGAGTAGTGTTTGCGTACATCATATCTTGGATGTCATTCATATTGAGAAGAACGTATTTAAGAACTGCTTCAACACCATCTGTGACTTTTCCAACAAAACAAAGGACACGGTTAAGTCCAGGGAAGAGTTGGAGATTCTATGCAGGAGGCCCGGGTTGTCCAAGAAGAATGCTGATGGCAAGTGGCCCAGGGCAGTTTACACTTTGACCAAAGAGGCTAGAGAGGCACTTTATGATTGGGTGAAGTTGTTGAAGTTCCCTGACAATTATGCATCTAAATTTGCTCGATGTGTGGACACGAATAAGACAAAGATGTATGGGATGAAGAGCCACGATTGTCATGTGTTCATGGAGAGGCTCATCCCGGTTGCACTTCGCAAGCTCTTAGATTTACCGGTATGGAGTACCTTGACCGACTTGAGCTTGTTCTTCAAGAATCTATGCACACAGGTTGTTGAGGTTGAAGTGTTGAAGACGCTGAAGGCTAACATACCCGTGATTCTGTGCAAGCTCGAGCGTATCTTTCCACGTAGCTTCTTTGATTCCACGGAACACTTACCCATAAACCTCCCAGATGAGGCGTTTCTAGACGGACCTGTTCAGTATTGTTGGATGTATCCCTTTGAGAGGTAAATATTTTACTATCGTATTTACAAACATATGTCACACATAATTGTATAGTATATCTAATTATGTCATACATATTATAACAGATACTTAGGCAAGCTGAAGCATTATGTGAAGAACAAAGCTCAGCCTGAGAGTTCAATTGCCAATGCATACATTCGAGCAGAGACTGCAACTTTCTGCTCCTATTTCTTTGACACTGGGGTCCCTTCGAAGACATCTAGGCCGGCTAGAAATGCCGACACATTTAAGGTGGAAGAGGACCATAAAGTTGCACTATCAATCTTTAAGGTTTCGGGGAGGGCATATGGTGAAGAAAAAGTGGCATATCTGACGGATAAGGAGTACAATGTTGCACATTCGTATTTTCTTCAGAATTTTGCAGAGCTCAAGCCATTCCATGTCAAGTTTGTTAGGTTAGTTGCGTTCTTACATTTTACGATTGAATTAAAACCTTATTTTAGAGAAACTGCAAGTGGTAGTATTAAACCAAATATGCGCATCTTGTGCAGTTTCTTCAGCGACCGTTGTGTGGAGGCGAATCCTATAGTGGCGGATGACACAATTGAGGACACTCAAGGAGGCCCTAGTCTCCGAATTTACATCATGGTTCAAGGAGCATGTACAAAACCCGGACAACAATGTAACATGTCCTTAGTTAATAGCACTAGCAAGTGGACCTGGGAGAAGATACTCCTACTTCCCATCTTACATTGTAAATGGACTTAGGTTCAACAGTGATGAACGAGATTGTCAGACTCGAACAATCAAATGAATTTGTTTAAAAGCCAAAGGGAAACTCACAACTACACAAAACACGTAGTGCAAAGCTAAGATGACCTCGAGTGTCGATCTCTAAGGACTTAACTAGCTTTAACTACAATAACTATTATAAATTCAGTAAACAAATTTAACTTAGCTTTACTTAACAATATATGACGAGAGCTGGTGATAATAATGCTCATTCTAAGCATCGGGTTCTAATTATGCATGAAAATGCAACACGTACTGCTTTAAAAGTAATTCGAACTGATCTTGTTGTGGGAATTGTTTACACCGTTTCAGACAACTCTCCATTCGGAGACGATACTGCCGCAAGGTTTCCACCCAAACGCTCGATCAGAATAAACACCAAAAGACAGGTTTTGACATGTATTTTGAAGCCTCTTATCTATACTAATACTTGGCTAAGGTTGTCAGGTTTAGTGCAAGCAGTACTTGATGATTGTAAATATTGAAAACGATGATCTTGAATTGTCCTAGTGTTTCTAACACTTTTATATGAACATATTTGGCTTAGTCTGATCAAAGAATCAAATAAAACAATTCTAGAAGTAAAAGATTCAGAAACTCAATCATGCACAATATGAACCCTAGATATGAGTTTACATACTATCACCAACTAGAAATTTAGCTACTCATATCAAAATCGAAATCAACAATAGCAATCATAACAATCATAGATGAAAACATGGTTGAATTGAAAGATAGAGTGCAGAAAATTGTGAGATACAAAGTTACCACCGAGGGTTGTCAATCTCCGGTAAATTGCTAAACTCACAAAGATCTAGCAAGGTGAGATCAATAGATGTCCAAATCTCTACCTTGATGCTCCAAAACGCTAAGAAAAAGTAGTTCTAAGTCAAAGAAAACCCAGAACAAGCTCTAGGGTTTATGTCTACAAAAATATGACTCAAGATATGAAAATTCTCAAATTTTACAAAATATATATATCTGCCCCGTAATAGTACTAGGCGGACCACCTGGCACCAGGCGGTGTGCCTGACATCAGGCGGACCGCCTGGGATGCCAGGCGGTGTGCCTAGCACGGGCAGAGAATTGCCTGTGCTTTTCTCCTCCAAGTCTTCAACTTTCTGGTCTTGAGCACGACTTTAAGCTCCAAAACTTGGTCTTTTGTCCTGGAAACACGTCCCGGTACTCCTCGACACACCACGGGTGATCTTGTTGCACCAAAACTTCAATGTTTTGCCATGATTCATATCCAAAAGTGCGATTTTCACCTAAATCCTGAAACTAACAAAGAAAATGGAAACGTGACACTATTCTAACAAAATGCACTAAAATGCATACAAGAGGATAGCTAAATTGGTGAAAAAGAACCGAATGAAAGTGTAAAAAACACTATCATCAAACCCCCCAAACCGAACCTTTGCTTGTCCTCAAGCAACTAGCTAGACTCTATGCAACTACATGCAACACAAAGAGGAATCTCATGCCAAACAAGAAGAACTAATCTATTGTATCTACCAAATGCTTATGAACAAAGACCATACAAATCATAACATGGAAGTAAGTTGAAGAATGCCTCGATTGAACCTATACACATTCACATATACACTTTGTTAAACAAGGGAGTCTCTCGTAACATTCTCTACCTGAACCTGGTCAATGACGACGCAATGATGCATATTAAAATACAAATGGTTGCCCCCGTGCCTATGAAACTTGGGGCTTACTACTGTTCACCAAGTGAGACTTTCCCTCAAGAGAGGCCGAACCAATACTGGCTCTGATCAAACGAAGGAGGGTTCCCTAATAGATAACACTTCCCTATTCTAGCCGACACTTGATCAAAGACTCTTCACCACTTCCTGAATGGCAGGACGAGGGTGGTCTAGAACAAACCTTGAACTAGGCGACACGATAACACAAGGAAGAATATACAATTCTATTACAACTACTACAAAAGCTGAAAAAAGATGCAACGCTTTGCTAAACTGCTTTTTGGCTTGCTTGGACCCTTCTTGTTTTTTTGGGTCTTATTCTTTTTTTTCTGTTTTTTTCTTCTTTTTTTTTTCCAGATTTCTGGAATAGATGTTTTTTCGATTCTTCTTCTTTTTTTGTTTTTTTTTTGTAAATAGCCAACAGTAGCAACAATGAAAAGAAATAACAACGACTCTACAACGACCTCCCCAAACATATACGAAAGAATTGGTTGGAGCACAAACTCACATAGAAGAAGAAAAACAAAGTCAACATGACTCAACAAGACGAAAAACAAGTCATAATAATGGTAACCCCCTCCCGAAACCTATTCGTTAGAATAGGTTTCAAACAAAGGATCACACACCTCACTCTACCTCCTTCCTAGGCATTTAGCAATCTCAAAAAGCAAGGTGAAGACTTGTTGCCTCTTAGGTACATAATTACACAAGAATAGAACGAAAGACTCTAGCATGCAACATTTTATAAGGCCTTCGTGAACCGCAGTAGAGAAAACACCACATAGTGATGTCGAGACTACCAAGTTTAACTAGTGCACATACGAATATGACAAGCCAAGCGAGACAAACCTCAAACTATTCCATAGAAATGCAATGCATGGTCAATGGTCAAAAACACTTAGTCTATACAACAAAAAAGTTCTAAATATTTGGAAATAAACTCCACACAACAACATGCAAAAACTAGACTAAGGATGAATGCATACGAACAACCTAAATCCTAAGAAAGCGGTAAACGTGCAAACAAAGGTTTTCACGAGTTGAAATGAGAAAAATAAGTCATTGGAATACCCAGAGATAACCCCCCCTAACCTGAACTTCGTCGTACGACCCGAACGTCGAAAGTGGATGTTGGGTGAGAGCTGGAAGTGTACCTGTAACCTATATTACTCAATGAAACTCGTGAGAAACCAAAATGGATGATTAAAGGGGTAAGAAGATTAATAGGTTTGCATACGGGGGTGATTCGAGGTGTCCGGATGAAAATCTGGACACCCGAAGCACTGACGCCCTTAGGCGCACCGCCCCATGTGAGGGGCGGTCCGCCTGGGGTGCCCTGGGGCGCCCAGGCACTGCCACTCCCGGGCGCACCGCCCCGTGTGAGGGGCGGTCCGCCTGGGGCGCCCAGGCATTCTGCCTCTCCCGGGCGCACCGCCCCGTGTGAGGGGCGGTCCGCCTGGGAGCGGCAGAGTCCTGGCGCCGAGTTAATCATCCCCAAAGTAAAAAATACCAACGTTTTACCTATTTTATCACCAAAAACAAACTTTAACACAAGGGGAAAAACAACTAAATAATCAAAAGGATAAAGTACAAGCTACATACTCTCATGTGAAGGTGGGAGAGGTGAGTTTGAGATGATCAACGTCCATTTGATCACTGGGAAGCTCAAAGTATGGTTTCACTCGTTGCCCATTCACCTTGAAGGTGTCGCCAGTCTTCGGGTCCAAAAGTTCTACAGCGCCATGGGGAGCAACTTGGACAATCTCGTATGGTCCATCCCATCGAGTACGGAGCTTCCCTGGAAATAACCGAAGTCTGGAGTTGAACACTAAGGCTTTCTCACCAGGGATCAGCTCCTTCCGCACAATACCACGGTCGTGATACTTTTTGGTGCGCTCCTTGTAAAGCTTGGCGTTCTCATTGGCTCCGAGGCGTAGTTCATCAAGCTCGTCGAGTTGCATCAACCTTTCTTCCCCAGCTTTTCCCATATCAAGGTTTAGCTCCTTTATGGCCCAGTACGCTCTGTGTTCCAGCTCAACCGGAAGGGGGCATGCTTTCCCAAACACAAGTCTATATGGAGTGGTGCCGATTACTGTTTTGTAGCTGGTTCTATACGCCCAAAGCGCATCATTCAGTTTCCAGCCCAATCCTTCCTGCTAGGCTTCACCACACGCTCAAGGATCTTTTTAATTTGACGGTTGTTAACCTCTACTTGCCCAGAAGTCTGCGGATGATATGGTGTAGCAACATTATGGATAACACTGTATTCTTCATAAGTGAGGCAAAGGACCAGTTGACGAAGTGAGAACCTCCATCACTGATAATTGTTCTAGGAACTCCAAACCGGGAGAAAATCACATCCTTCAAGAATCCCAAAACTACCGAAGCATCATTATTTCTGGTGGGAATTGCCTCCACCCACTTAGTTACATAATCTACTACGACTAGAATGTACTCATATCCCGAGTTTGATGGGAATGATCCCATGAAATCGATTCCCCATACATCAAAAGGTTCTACCACTAGATTCCCTTGCTGGGCATTTCTTCCCTCTTGGCAATATTGCCCCCTCGCTGACATGGGTCACAATTGTTCACAAATTCCCTCGCATCTCGGTGCAAGGATGGCCAGAAAAATCCTGCTTGTAACACCTTACGGGCTGTTTTAGCCCCACTGTTGTGTCCACCGCACTGAAGCTCATGGCAATGACTCAGTACACTTCGTTGTTCTCCTTGTGGAAATCTCCTCAAGATTCCATCAGCTCCTTCTCTAAGAAGGTTCGGATCATCCCATATGTAAAACGTGCATTGTTTTGAAAGAGCTCTCCTATCGGAGGCTGAGAAATTAGTTGGGCAAATACCCGTAGCCAAATAATTCACAATATCAGCATACCATGGTCTTCATCTACTCTCATCAAGTGTTCATCGGGAAGGTCCTCATTAACAGGAATTGCATCTACAGGGATATTTGGTATTCTAGACAAGTGATCAGCTACGCAATTTTTCTTACCAGCTCTATCCACTATGGTCAAATCAAAGTCTTGTAACAATAAGACCCAACGGATTAATCTTGGCTTAGAATCTTGTTTAGCTATTAAATGTCTTAAAGCAGCATGATCAGTATGGACATTCACAGGGTGTCCTAACAAATAAGACCTAAACTTCTGTAAAGCAAAAACAACAACTAAAAATTCTTTTTCAGTAGTTGTATAATTAACTTGAGCTGAGTCTAGGGTCTTACTAACATAGTAAATCACACGATACTGCTTATCTACCTTCTGGCATAAAACAACCCCCATAACAAAATTTGAGGCATCACACATTATCTCGAAAGGAAGTTTCCAATCCGATGGACCAACTATAGGAGCAGTAACTAATCTTTCCTTAAGGGTGTTAAAGGCTTTTAAGCAATCCTCAGAAAAATCGAAACTCACATCTTCTGCAAGCAAGTTGCTTAAGGGTTTTGCAATTTTCAAAAAATCTTTGATAAACCTCCTATGGAATCCTACATGACCAAGAAATGACTGAAGTTCTTTGACACAAGTGGGTGGTGATGATGTCGTTTTTCACCAATTAAATTTGTTTAAAAAGCCAAAGAACACTTATCACTACACAAACTAGAGTGCAATGGCAAGTTGTCCCCGAGTGTCGTTCTCTCGGGACCTAACGTGGCTTTGTTTGAGGTTTTTGCTAGTAATTTCAGACAACTAGTTCAAATGTTTGTAGAAGTGTTCTCTTAGAACAAAGCAACGAGAAATCAGATTGTTGTGATGAAGTTTGGAAAACGGTTGGTGGTAGAAATCAAATACACATGCATGGGTTACGAATATGCTCACAAGTTCAGTGCGTAAAACCTTCGATCAAGTCTGCTAAGCAACTCGTCTAGGTAACTTTCAAGACACACATCATAAAAGATCACTATCAATACTTTAGAGGTGCTTGTCACTAACACCATTTATCTAGCATGCTGCAAATCTCTAACATACAATCCTACAGATTTCATTTACCAAGAGTTTGTCACTATACTCAATTCGAATATATTTTATAGGCAACTAAGAATCATATGAAGGAATTTGCAGCAAGATTGACTCACAATCTCATGTAAGCATAAACATAACCCATAGCATGCATATTCTACATTCTACCACCAACACAAAGGATTTAGCTACTCATATTCATCAACATAGACATCAAATCATATGAATTGTAAATAGAATACATCAAATCAAACTACTAGACAAGAGATAATGATACAATGTTACCACCAAGCTGTCACTAATCGGTGGGTATTGATGAAAACCTCTCCGTAGATGAAACAACGGATGCAATCCTCTGCCAAAACCTTTAATCCAATCTAAAAATACAATGTATCTGAGTTTTCTCTGAGTTTTGGGGCTTAGGATCTCTCCAAAACGAAGCTACAGTTCAAAAAGTATCCAAAAAGTAACAGAAGATCAGATCTAAGAAGGAAAATCCGAAAACGTAACCGCTGCCAAGCGGACCGCTTGGAGAGTCCAAGTGGAGCGCTTGGAAAGCGAAGCGCTTGGCAAGCGAAGCGCTTTGGCCCTCCAAGCGCTTCGCTTGGCTTCTGTGCCAAAGCTCCTGGAAAATGAAGCGGAGCGCTTCACTATTCCAGGCGCTTAGCTTGTCTCCTGGGCAGATTTTTGTCTTCAAACTCAATCTTTTTGCCCTCGTACGGCCCTCGGGTGCCTTGGACTCATCCTTCTCAATGCTTATTGATGCTCAAACACTCATGAACAAGCCACGGAGATTGGGGAACTTCAACGGGGCCATCTTTTCCATCAAAAAGGCTCGTTTTTAGCTCCAAAAACGTCGTTTCGTACCTAAGTGCCTGAAAATGCAGAAAACACAAAACGTGACACAATTCTACAAAACTAACCAAAAAACAAGGCTAGAAGATAGCAAAAGAAGGTAAAAAAGACAAGATGAACGCGTCAAAAATACGTTCATCAAACTCCCCAAACCAAACCTTTGCTTGTCCTCAAGCAACAAACTATCCTAAATGCAACACAAAAGGAGTCTCATGCCAAGTAAAGTGAACTAATCTATTGAATCTACCAAATGCTTATGAACAAAACCAAATGAGCATGACATGCAAGTAGGTTGAAGAATGCCTCGATTGCGAATATACACATTCTCATGTGCACTTGGTTAAGCAAAGGAGTCTCTCGTAACATCTTCTACCTTGACCTGGTCGGTGACGACACAATGATGCATGTTATCATACTACAATTGGCCCGTGCCTATGAAACCGAGGGCTTACTACTGTTCACCAAGCGAGACTTTTCCTCAAGAGAGGGCGAACCAATAGTGGCTCTCATCAAACGAAGGAGGGTTCCCTTAGAAAGATAACACTCCCCTATTCTACCCAGACTCTCAAGAATGAGCCTCTTTCAACCACTTCTTGAATAGCAAGACGAGGGCGGTCAAGAACAGGCCTTGGACAAAGGCGACACGAAACGAAAGATAGAATTTACAACTCGATACTTCACAAGGACAAAATATTTACATGACACTTGACACTACGAGACTACTTTTGGCTTGCAACGACCCTTCTTTTGCTTTTGGGTCTTATTCTTTATTTTCTTTCTTCTTCTTTTTTTTTTTATTTTTTTTATTTTCTCTTTTTCTTTTCTCTTTTTTTCTTCTTTTCTTTTTCTCTTTCTCTTTTTTTTTTATATAGGGGCAAGCAGCATTACTAAGTGTCAAAAACACCTCCCCAAACCTATTCCAAAAAATAGGTTTGATCACAAAGACGAAAAAGAAAAAGGAAAGACTCTTTTACAAAGACACCTCCCCAAACCTATTCGAAAGAATAGGTTGGAACACAAAACAAAAAGAAAAGAAAAAGGAAACTTTACAACGACTCAAAGACGAAAGTCAAGATCAATAAGGCAACCCACTCCCCAAACCTATTCGATAGAATAGGTTTAATACAAGGAATCGCACACCTCACACTACCTCCTTCCTAGGCATTTGGCAATCTCTAATCGAGGTGAAGAACTTGTCGCCTCTTGCGTACATAATTACACGGGTTACAACCATAGATTCTAACATGCATCATTTTATAAGGCCATCGTGAACCGCAGCAGAAGAAACACCACTCAAGGTGATGTCGAGACTACTAAGCTTAACTAGTGCACATGCGAAAGTGACAAACCAAGCGAGACAAGCCTCAAACTACTTGCAAAGTGATGCAACATATGAT
This sequence comes from Plantago ovata, assembly GCA_028274465.1. Lineage (NCBI taxonomy): Eukaryota > Viridiplantae > Streptophyta > Magnoliopsida > Lamiales > Plantaginaceae > Plantago > Plantago ovata. Next base: position 61,755,653 of record CM051456.1, read on the forward strand.
CAATGGTCATAAACACTTAGTCTACTCAATGAAAAAGTTCAAAAGACTTGGCAATAAACTCCACACACAACAACGTGCAACAACTAATCTATGGATGATATGCATGCAAAAATTTGAAAAAACACGACAAATCACATGAACTTGAGTAAAATCAGGCATGTACGAACCACACAAGCATATAGTACTGAAAATCCAATACCCCCTCCCCAAACCTAAACTTTTGCTCGTCCTCGAGCAAAGAAAAGTTGAATGAAAAGGAAAAATTGGATTGAAAGTACACTTCCCTGAGATAAAGGTTCATGTCCAATCTCCTATATATGAGTAGTACCTGAAAGGACTCAAGAAACAAGTGAAAACGGGTGCGCAAAGGTGAGAAGAATGGAAAAAACGAGGAAAATCTGGGTACAGGGTCCAGGCGGACCGCTTGGCGGGAGCCAAGAGGTTCGCTTGTCAAGCGGAGCGCTTGGGAGGCTTCAGGCACTCCGCTTGAAATTCCAGTAAGAATGAAATTCTTACTGGAATTCCAAGCGGACCGCTTGGGCTTGCCAAGCGCTTCGCTTGGATCTGTTTCCAGATTTTCGATGTTTTTTTCCTATCTTAATCACCTAAGGCACCAAGACAAACACTAGACTAAACGAATCACGACAAAAGGCTCACAGGCCACAACTACAAAAGCAAATAAAGAGTGCAAGAGAAAACAAGATTTAAACGTGCTCCTAATCTATATGCAAGTACCTACAACCTCGGGTTGCCTCCCGAGAAGCGCCTTCGTTTAAAAGTCGTTGGCTCGACTCTTCACAACTCATGCGGGATTGATTTCGCCTCGGGTACTAGACTTCCCCCTCCAATTGCTTCTCAAAGCATCAATTCCCTGCACATCTTGACGAACATAAAGTGGACCAAAAAATCCTACAAGTTCGTTAGTATCAACATAAGCACATGAATTAACAATGGCTCGCAACGTGTGTTGCTTGCCATTTACCTCAAAGTGACATGTTCGGCGATACATGTCTATGACCATACGCACTTTGTTGATGAAGGCTCTACCCAAGAGAACCACATCTTTGAGCTTAGCAGAAGATGTAGGCATAACAATGAAATTGGTCTTCACCTCTACACCGACAACCCTCACCGCCAAGTTCTCAATCACACCCAACGGCTTTTTCATGGACCCATCCGCTAATTGCACCATGCATTTCATAGGTCTCAAGCCAGACAAACCCGACTCTTCATACACGTTCAAGGGTATAACATTCACACCCGCTCCCGTGTCTAGAGTTGCCACTATTCCGTCCTTCTTCCCCAAGCCGATTTCAACATCGAAGCTCTCTTGGATGGGCACTTCCACCATATCCACCATCTCATCCTCAGACGATGAGTTTTCTTTCACCTCTTCAACTATCGCATCAGATTGTGCGACAACTTCCTCTTCCATAACCACCTTAGGAGTCTGGACCTCCTCACTCACCTTGCAAGTTTCAGTTATCTTGCAACTTGGCACCTCAACTAGTGCATTGTCTCTCACAACCGTGATCTCCACGGGCAAATCAGTCACCACGGTTATGGTCATAGCCTTCTCTGTGTTCCCGGGAAATTTCCCTTGCTCTCTACTGGCCCCCCCGATCTATCAACTCTTGCAACTTCTTATGGAGGTTGCTACTACTAGCCTCAAGCTTCTCAAACCGCTGATTGTTAGTAGCTTCATTACGATAGTAATGCTCCATAAACTTATTCGTCTTCAACACAAGATCGTTGAGAGAAGAGACAAGAGGTGAAGGAAGCACCCCTCCACCTTGTGGTCCCGAACTAGCAACCTGAGGTGGAGGTGTAGGATTAGAAGGCGGTGCTCCTTCATACCAATTGTTCCCATAGCTGAGACGACTTCTATCTTGATTAGGCCCATAGGCATTTTGATCCGGGTTATGAAGATAACCACGATTTCCTTGATTCTGGTACCCACCTCGGGGTCCACGGTTTTGTGGCCTCATATTGCCATACCCTTGCCCGTAGTTCACATCTCCAACTACTTGCTCTCCCTCAGCAGCATACACTTCTTGACGGACATCGTTCGTGATATATTGCTGTCTAGCAAATTCAGAACGGCATAAATAGGCCGGGTGCCCATAGTTCTTGCACACACCACAAACTTCCGTAGAAGGAGAAGGAACGCTTTGCCTCAAAGCTTGCTTCACTTCATGGGCGAACCCATCGAAGGCATTTTGTTCTACCACTACCTTGGCCTCACCTCTTTGCTCCTTTTGGAGCACACGAGCCCTCACATTCCGGTTTTGGGAATTCCGGCACATCATGTCCAGCGTCACTTGAGCTTGAGAAGGAAGCAACTCCCCCATACTACCTCCACAAATACTATCCACTTGAGATTGAATCTCGGGATGTAAACCATTGTAAAAGAATTGGAGAAGCTGACCTTTATCATACCCGTGATGTGGGCATCGATGATGCAACCCCATGAAACGATCATAGGCCTCGTGGAAAGGCTCATCATACCTCTGCTCGAAGGAGCTAATTTGGCTCTTCATAGCCATCGTCTTTGAAGCGGGGTAGTAACGCTCCATGAACTTATCAAAACAAAGATCCCATGTTGTCAAAGACCCGACCTCCAAAGTATTAAGCCAAGCCTTTGCACGATCACCTAGCCCCATAGAAAAGACCTTCAAACGGAGATCATCATCCGTAACACCAGCTCCTGGTCGCCCAAGATGGAGACCAAAATTCTCGAGCTCATTCAAGAACCCAATCACGTCCTCATTAGCCATCCTATAGAATTTGGGAAGTTGTTGGAACATGTGATTCTTGATCTCCAAGTTCCTTGTGGCATCATTGAGGACAATTGCTGGTCCTCTAGCCCCAACCGTAGGCTTAGTAAGTGTTTGTATAGGCCGCTCCGCCATTTCACCTTCCAAGTAAACAGATTCAAGAATTGGCTCCAAAAGATAAGAAGAAGACTCTTCCCGAATACCAGAAGTGGAAGCTCTAGATGCTACTCCTTCAAACTCGAGATTCAAATTCCTCCTTCTCCTTTTAAACAAACGATCGATCTCGTCTACAAAAGGTTCAATAATAGGTCCACCCGTTCGGGTTCTAGGCATGCACTCACCTGAAATACAAGATAGTGAGTATCTCAAGCGAAAAGAAACAAAAACAGAAATGAGACAAAGAAGAGATGTTGGCTGAAAAAACCAAAACAAAAACACCAACCAAAGGAGTTAAGTCCCGGGAAGCGGCGCCAAATTGATGATGTCGTTTTTCACCAATTAAATTTGTTTAAAAAGCCAAAGACACTTATCACTACACAAACTAGAGTGCAATGGCAAGTTGTCCCCGAGTGTCATTCTCTCGGGACCTAACGTGGCTTTGTTTGAGGTTTTTGCTAGTAATTTCAGACAACTAGTTCAAATGTTTGTAGAAGTGTTCTCTTAGAACAAAGCAACGAGAAATCAGATTCTTGTAATCAATTTTGGAAAACGGTTGGTGGTAGAAATCAAATACACATGCATGGGTTACGAATATGCTCACAAGTTCAGTGCGTAAAACCTTCGATCAAGTCTGCTAAGCAACTCGTCTAGGTAACTTTCAAGACACACATCATAAAAGATCACTATCAATACTTTAGAAGTGCTTGTCACTAACACCATTTATCTAGCATGCTGCAAATCTCTAACATACAATCCTACAGATTTCATTGACCAAGAGTTTGTCACTATACTCAATTCGAATATATTTTATAGGCAACTAAGAATCATATGAAGGAATTTGCAGCAAGATTGACTCACAATCTCATGTAAGCATAAACATAACCCATAACATGCATATTCTACATTCTACCACCAACACAAAGGATTTAGCTACTCATATTCATCAACATAGACATCAAATCATATGAATTGTAAATAGAATACATCAAATCAAACTACTAGACAAGAGATAATGATACAATGTTACCACCAAGCTGTCACTAATCGGTGGGTATTGATGAAAACCTCTCCGTAGATGAAACAACGGATGCAATCCTCTGCCAAAACCTTTAATCCAATCTAAAAATACAATGTATCTGAGTTTTCTCTGAGTTTTGGGGCTTAGGAGCTCTCCAAAACGAAGCTACAGTTCAAAAAGTATCCAAAAAGTAACAGAAGATCAGATCTAAGAAGGAAAATTCGAAAACGTAACCGCTGCCAAGCGGACCGCTTAGAGAGTCCAAGCGGAGCGCTTGGCAAGCGAAGCACTTTGGCCCTCCAAGCGCTTCGCTTGACTGCTGTGCCAAAGCTCCTGGAAAATGAAGCGGAGCGCTTCACTATTCCAGGCGCTTAGCTTGGCTCTTGGGCAGATTTTTGTCTTCAAACTCAATCTTTTTGCCCTCGTACGGCCCTCGGGTGCCTTGTACTCATCCTTCTCAATGCTTATTGATGCTCAAACACTCACGAACAAGCCACGGAGATTGGGGAACTTCAACGGGGCCATCTTTTCCATCAAAAGGCTCGTTTTTAGCTCCAAGAACGCCGTTTCCTACCTAAGTGCCTGAAAATGCAGAAAACACAAAACGTGACACAATTCTACAAAACTAACCAAAAAACAAGGCTAGAAGATAGCAAAAGAAGGTAAAAAAGACAAGATGAACGCGTCAAAAATACGTTCATCAGGTGGGGGAAGCTTCTCAATTATCTCTAGCTTTGCCTTAAAAATTTCAATCCCTCTATCGGAGACCACATGTCCTAGAACAATGCCTTCCCTAACCATGTAATGACTTTTCTCCCAAATTAGAGTTAAATTGCATTCGATATACCTTTTCAGAACAAGATCTAATCTATGCAAACATTCATCAAACGAATCACCAAAAAGGGAAAAATCATCCATGAAGACCTCAACAAACTTAGTCACCATATCAGAAAAGACAGAAAGCATGCACCTTTGAAAAGTGGCGGGGGCGTTACATAGCCCAAATGGCATCCTCCTGTAAGCAAAGGTTCCGAAAGGGCAAGTGAATGTCGTCTTCTCCTTGTCCTCTGGCGCAATAAGAATTCGATAGAAACCTGACAAGCCATCAAGGAAACAATAAAATATCCACACGGCGAGGCGGTTCAACATGTCATCAATAAATGGGAGAGGAAAATGGTCTTTCTTTGTGGCCGCATTTAGTGTCCTATAACCAATACACATCCGCCAACCCGTGGTTTTCCTAACTGGCACTAGCTCTCCCTTCTCATTCTCCTCTACCGTAATCCCAGATTTCTTAGGTACAACGTGTACGGGGCTTACCCACTTACTATCAGGAATGGGGTAGATCATATCAACATCTAGAAACTTAATCACCTCTTTTTTCACTACTTCTTGCATGGCAGGATTTATCCTACGCTGAGGTTGCCTAACGGGTTTGGCATCTTGTTCTAGAGTGATACTGTGCACACACCGTGTAGGGCTAATCCCCTTTATATCGTTGATTCCCCAACTTATGGATGCAGAATTTTCTTTCAAGACTTGGACTAGCCTACCTTCTTCTATGCTAGATAGGTGTGAAGAGATTATTACAGGATTTTTCTCATTTTGCTCTATGTACACATACTTTAGGTGCCCAGGATGGGGTTTTGAATCTAAGCTATCAATTCTCTCCCTCTTCTTCCTCTATGGGTTCAAGCACCTCTTCTCCGAATGGGATTTCGGGTGTGCTATCCATTCACCTAACTAATTTCCTTGCTTCCTCAGACATGTAACACGTCTCTACCTGCATGGTTAGTGCCTCTTCAAGAGCTTCAATATTATCATGGCAATGGTGAAATTCAGAAATCACAGAATCATAGCAATCAATGAACTTCAATTCTTCTATAACTTCTTTATCTACAATACTACATCCTACCAATTGAATTTTCTCACCCATTACCTCCATGGAGATTTTCTTGCCTTTGAGTTCAAGGCATGTATTGGTAGTTGCCATAAATGGTCTTCGAAGTAGCACCACGTGTTCGCGAACATGGCTCTTTCCTTCCTCTGCTGACTTCATCACTACAAAATCTGCAGGATTTATCAATTTGTCTACCTTCACGAGGATATCCTCAATTATTCCCACAGGGCGCTTCACGCTTTGGTCCGCCATCTATACAACCATTTCGGTTGGCTTCATTTCTCCAAGGTCTAGAGCTTTGTATACTGAGTAGGGCATCAGGTTGATGCTAGCTCCCAAGTCGAGCATAGCCTTGGTGGACGGTCCATTTCCCATGGTAATATCGATTATGAAGCTTCCTAGGTCTCTTTTCTTCGTAGGGAGCTCCGCTATAGAATTCACCATCTCAATCCCGTTAACGTCCCCCCTAGAGAAATCCTTTTGTTGCTCTTAACCTCACGAAAAAACTTCGTATAGGCAGGAACATTTTCGATTAGCTCCAATAGAGGAACATTAACTTCGACTTTATAGAGGCGCTTGTATTGCGGTGACTTCTGTATATTCTTCTTGGTTGGCTTGATCCTACCAGGGAATGGCATATGAGGTTTCGGGGGCACATAAGGGTTGGAGGACTTATGAAGTCCCTCCTCAATGTTTGGTGTGTCCCCCTTTTCCCCATCGTCGCCGCCGCCCCCTTCAGATGCGCGGGGTGTATCGTCCTGCACTTGAGAGTCCGTTGAGCTCTTACCAACTTCATTCTCCTTGCTTATCTCTGCATCGTTAGTCACAGTAGATTTAACATGTTTAGGACGTACAAAATTAGGAATTTTAGTTACCTTTACACCACGGAGAAATAGATTTACTTCCTCGAACTCAGGGGTCTCGGTGGTAACCGCTGGAATGTGCTCCGCATCATGAAGATCGTCAACTACTTGTGAAATTGGGGAGCTGGGGTCGTCCAGCTCCCTAGTGCTGTGGGGCGGACCGCCCCCCACCTCAGGTGGTGCGCCTGTGGTGGCCAGGGGCGTCGCCAGCTCTCTGGTTGTGAGGGGCGCACCTCCCCCCACACCAGGCGGACCGCCCCTCACCTCCAGTGGGGCGTCCCCTGTGAATTTCTCTCCGAACTCAGGTGTACGAATTTCTTCTACCTTCTAACACTCTAGCAAGATGAATTCCTCCATTAGTCGCTCAGTTACTGCTACACCTTCAAAAACCTTTGCTATACGAAGGTTCTGTTCAACTTGCCCTGCATGTGCGATTTCAAATACACTCTCAATGGCTCTAATTCCTGCATAATATGCAAGTTCATCCTCCTCACTAATATCTTCTTCTTCATTCTCTCGATCATCCGGAAGTGTTCTTAAGGCATACGCTCAGATAAGCTTTCAGCTCCACCTCGGTCTAGTTTCTCACCGGTGATGTGACTTGGTGTTAGTCTCTCAGACTGTGCGGATCCGCTAGCGTACTTACGGAAGACCTTTTCTGCCTCTTCAACCGTACATTCTTCCAATCCTCCACACAACCCATCCACTTGAAGCCTAACCTCATCCCGTAACCCACCAACAAAATACCAAATCAACTCCCCATCGTCGAAACGATGATGGGGAAACTCTCGTTTATACTTCTCAAAACGTTCATAGGTGTCACAAAACCGCTCATCTTCTTCTTGCTTGAAGTGTTCAATCCTGCATCGTAAGGCCATTGTCTCTTGGTAAGGCATAAAACGCGCCAAGAACTCCTCTACTACTTGGTCCCAAGTCTTCAGCGATCCTGGTGCTAACCTTGCCATCCAAAGCCTTGGCTCATACCCCAAGGCGAAAGAAAATAACTTCCTGCACACTTGGTCCTCTGTAAACCCATTCGTCGGAATTCAGGCTATTTCCTCCTCGTAGGATCGAATGAAACTCAATGGATTCATCCCCACTCCTTCCTCAAACCTTGGAATGTTCCTCACCACGGAACTTGTCACTTCATACCCAGTTATCTCATCCTCCAGGTATATGGCTGATCCTCTCTTAACATGCGAAAATTGGGGCGTCATGCGAGCCCTCATGGAAGTCATACCTGGATATCTGTGACAGGAGTAACTCACAACCAAAAATCAGTCCTGTTAGTTCTGACCAAAATTTGTAATTCAACTTCTAAACTAGACAGACTAAGATCACTTATCCTAGGAGTTGAATGCTGAAAATATAAATAAGCTAAAGAGTAAAAAGGAGTAAAAGTCCCCGGCAACGGTGCCAATTTGATGAATGAGATTGTCAGACTCGAACAATCAAATGAATTTGTTTAAAAGCCAAAGGGCAACTCACAATTACACAAAACACGTAGTGCAGAGGTAAGATGACCTCGAGTGTTGATCTCTAAGGACTTAACTAGTTTTAACTACAATAACTATTATAAATCCAGTAAACAAATTTAACTTAGCTTTACTTAACAATATATGACGAGAGCTGGTGAGAGTAATGCTCATTCTAAGCATCGGGTTCTAATTATGCATGAAAGTGCAACACGTACTGCTTTAAAAGTAATTCGAACTGATCTTGCTGTGGGAATTGTTTACACCGTATCAGACAACTCTCCATTCGAAGAGGATACTGCCGCAAGGTTTCCACCCAAACGCTCGATCAGAACAAACACCAAAAGACAGGTTTTGACATGTATTTTGAAAGCCTCTTATCTATACTAATACTTGGCTAAGTGTTGGTCCCTTTAAACAACAAGAAAAGACTAGAGGGGGGGGGGTGAATAGTCTTTTCAAACTTTCGTCATTTAAAAACTTTCTCAACAAGGACTTATTACTTTTCAGTAATGAGTTTGATGATACTTAACTTTCTCAGCAAGCGCAAGTTACTTTTCAGTAACGAGTTTTGCTGATACTTAAAATCAGAGAGCGAAAGTCTTTGATACAATAAGTGCTTTGTCAGTAACTAATAGTTTCAGCAAGTGAACAGAGTGACTGTGTACAGATAGATATGCCTTGCTGAAAACTAAATGCAGTAAGTAAATCACACAAACACTTTTATAGTGGTATCTGAGAGTGGCGTAATCTCTCAACTAATCCACTTTGTACTTTCTAGGAATGAATCCACTAAGACAAGTTTGAGGTTCCTTACAACACCTATCTAGAGCTATTCAAACAGAAACCAAAGCACACTTGCTTTGTTTCCATCCTAACTAGAGAACAAAACCTTGTTCTCCACCAAACTTGTTTACTGAATTTCACGCCTGAAAGGGTGTATTTTCAGTTAGAGAGGTTTGGGATGAGATAACTTGATAATAACTTATTCAGCTACAAAAGGTAATCTAAGAAACAAAACTTTGAATACTTTGCAGTAAACAAGTTTGACTGTTTCTGGTGTCAAGTCTTGTTCTTGTTCAAAAGAAAGAACACTTAACTAATTTCTTAGCCGTGTAAGTTCTACTTCTTCACAAGTAGCTTTTTCAAGCTTTAAGTCTTGGAACGGATCAATGGCAGTAAAGAGTGTTTGAAGGGTATGTGAGCTTTAAGCACAAGTGAGAGTTTGATCACGTTGTTGATACACTTCAACTCTTTGCCGGATGACCTCTATTTATAGTGAATCAAGGGAGCCGTTTGAAATTCAAATTCCAAGGCTTTGTTCCTTAAGATGTCACTATCTTGCTTTTGTACTTTCAACAGCGTCCTTTATTTGTCTTCTAGTCTTCATGTCCTTTGCGTGCATGCTTTGCATTTAATGTTCATTTGAATGAGATTCAAACATGAACGTTGGAGCGCGAATGCAAGTACTTTCAGCAAGGAGGTCACATATGTTTTTCAGCAAGTGGTCAGTCTCAGTTTCAGCAAGTACAACCTACTCTGTCGTTTAGATTTTCACTTATGCAAGCTGTTGCTGAAGTTTCCACTTTCTGAGCATGTGCCTTTGTAGATACCAGTCTTCAGAAATCTTCTAGTCTTCAGTCTTCGAATTCTTCATGTTTCTGAACGGTTCTAAATGCTTCAATCGTTTGTTTGTTTAAACAAAGTACATCATCAGCAAATGCTTCAATAGGTTGTTTTTCTTTTCATAAAACAAGATACATCATAAGCGGTAAAACTAACCTATCTAGCACATACTCTAAGTCTTCAGCAAACGTTCCTCTTTTACAATGTCCTTAAAATTCTAAATTCCTATGGACCTTAAGAGTACTAGTTACTGGACTTTCCTTAATTTAGCATGGTTAATTGCTCCTCAAAATTACAAGTTTCCTAACAAATTTCCCCCTTTTTGATGTTAGCAATCCATGGCTAAATTAATTGTTACCCTTTTAGAGGTTTTTGATGTTGAATAAATCAGTTGATTAATGCAACCATACTTGAGTAATAAAACAGTAAGCATAAGTAGATTGCATAATCAAAAACCAATAAAAGTCAAAAGCTTTATTGCTGATAGTTATCTTTCAGTAAGTTTACAAGAAAGTTCAGAGATAACTACACAAAATCAGCAAACAAAACTTTACAAGGGACTTAGGCTCTTCCAGCAGAAGATTTTCTCAGAATCTCCCTTACACTCTTCTCAGCAAGTGCAGAAAATTCAACACAGTCCTTTGCATAATCTTCAAGTAGCTTACGGACTTGGAGCTGAATGATCCTTGCGTTCTTGCAGGCGGTGTAATGATGTTTTTCAACATTCATTTCTTTGTAGTGCAACACCCACAAGTGCATGCCCCAATTGCTGGCATTGAGAAGTTGTGTATCTGAAATGCCTTTAGCATGAATCTTCCTTAACCAGAGAAGATCTTCTTCTTGATCCTTAGCAGTGAGATAGAAATACTCATAAGGAATCAATCCAAGTTTCTTCTTTGACTTCTTGGTTACAGGGTCAGAGTAATAGGCAACATCAATTGGTTTAATAAAATCAGGTTCTTGTTTTACAGTCTTACTAATTGAAGTTCTTCTTACCAAGACTTCCAGATTCAGCCATCTCCCAGCTATGTTTCTTGGAAGGGAAGGAGGATCCCTTTCTTTTCTTTTCACCTTGAGATCAATCCAAGTGTACATTTGATTCAGTACAGCTGTTGGAAAGAAATCAGTTACCAATAAGTCTTCCAGCTTTAAGATCTAGCAACCATGAACATTTCTGATCACATTTTGAGTAGTTTCCTCATTGCTGGTCTTTGTGTATTCAATGCCGGAGCCAATGGCAATGCTGACAAGCCTCTTTTCTTCCTGTCTTTGCCTTCTTCTTCTTGACTTTGCATTTTCTTGATCACTTGCTGAAGATCTTGAGTCAGAAGAGAAATGTTTTGAATGGCCAGACGGAGTTAGGGCTGTTATTGGTCTAGCTCTTATAGGTTGAGCTATAGTCTAATTGTCATCATCATCATCATCTTCATTCAGATCTTGATGACTTTCAGTGTGACAATATTCATGAGTTTCAGTAGAAGTTTTTCTCTTTTTCGGATTTGCTGAATTCAACTCAGAATCTGCTTCAGCTTGTGTTTTAGAACTTTGCTCTCTTTCAGCAAGAGGTTCTATTGTCAGTGGCGCTTCAGTAGGGGTTTTCTTTCTTGAAGATCTCTTTTGCCTATCTTCCCCCTTAGACATGGATTGCATCATTGGATTAATGTGCAGAGAAAAGAACTCATTGCAATTTTCAGCAAGAGTACTTAGGCTATTGTACTTCATGATAATTGCCTGCTGATCAGAGGTCAGCTTTGACAATTCTTGATTGATACTCACCAGATTCTCCTCATGTCTGCGCTCTGTTGCGACTTTGTCTTCAATGAAAGTCTGAGCCTTTGTTAATGCAGACTTTGTTAGTCGGAGTGCTTGACTGACATCTTCTTCATAGCTTTTTTGGTATAAACTTATGTCTTTCTGAGCTATGGTAAGAGTAGTAGTGTGTTTCAGCACTGTAGCCAGTATTTTTCCGATGTCAAGCGGACTCTCAGCAAGCAGTGCATCATCTTCTGCTTTGCAGGCTTTGTGGACTTCCATTAGTGCCAAAATTCTTGGAGTAAAATCCTCCACACGTGGAAATGGCACTAAGGGGTCAAGGAATGAACTTTAAGCTCAGAAGCGAATTGGTCATCTCTTGTCAGCAAATGGCTTCTTAAGTCATCTCCTACATCATTTTCATAATCAGAAGGAGGAATTTGGACCATGGTGGGTTCACCTTTCTTTGATTGATCATCCTCATTTGCTGAAAGATCGTCTTCGTCATCAAATTCATCAAGGCCAGCAACCTTGGTTCCTAAATATGCAGCTTCATTCCTTTGTGGTTGAGTGGTTGCTGATGGCAACGCTTCAGACTCAACAACTGGAGTTTCACCAATAGTAAGTTTTAATTGAGTAGTTGCTGAGGGCAACGTTTGAGACTCAATGACTGGGGTTTCACCAGTAGTAGATGGAAGGGAGGGGACTTCCTGAGGCTTCACTCCTGAAGGTTGAGCAATATCCAGATTCTGCGTATGCCTTGCATGAATCTGTAGACCGTTTTGGAGTGCTCTTTGATAATCTTCATCCATTTCTTCATCATCATCAAGGATTGGATCAGTGACCTTAGCATCGAGTAGAGATAACTCGGCATCAGAAAGCTTGCTTTTGCCTAGTTTCAAAGCAGCGCGCTTTCCGGCGTACTCTTCTTCAGTATCAGCGCCTTGTACAGGTGCTGGAGTACTTGTTTCAGCAGGAGCAGGATTAGATTCTTGCTGACTTGGTGTTTGATCAGCTTGCTGATTGTCATGATGTTCAGTCTCACCAACTGTCAGTTTAAGTCCACCAGTATCACGACTAGGACCTGATAGTGTATATGTCCTAGAGACAGTCTTTATTGAGGGCATAAAGCCCTTATTAAGGGCATATATGTACTATTACACAGGTCAACGTAATATAATATATGTCTGTTTGTTTCAATATTGAGTATCACTTTCATATTTATATTACACCAGGCATAGAACATGTCATATCTCTATTCCTGTCTGTATTGATATCAAACATGTCCCCTCGGATAGATGACCGATCACACAGATAGTGGGAGCTATGTGAGTTATCATCTATCCCAAACTCTCCCTAGTCGAGGTTCATCTCGGATGTAGGGGTCTGAATGAACCAGGTGAGACTAGTATGCGAGGAGGTTATACTTGTTAGAGCAAGTGTGAGCCGATCCCACGGCCACGGAACGGATTGTTGGACAATCAAGAAACGTTCCCATAACTTCGCATAGTTGTTCGAAGGGTGATTATCGAACAATGGAAGTACCCATCGGAAACTCCCATCGATGTATACTCTACACCGAAGTGTCTTTGGGAACCGGAAAGTTGTCGAAGTGATGCCAGTCGTCCTTTGGACTTACAGGACTTTATCATCACATTTGTTGCCCCATATCCTTGGTGGATCCGTCGATGTCAGCTCTGAATAAGCAGTTGACCCAAGACACGATCCAGGATTATGGCTACATACAAATGGGGATGATAAGTGATTCTGTGAAGGATTCATCTCTCATGTGTAGCACAGGAGAGCACTGCTCATAGTCGTTCATAGTTGTGATTGGTCAAACTGCTGGCCAGTGTATCAGTATTATTATGATAGTCATAATAGATATTGGATTCACCAAGCAACTCACTGAAGACGCCCGTGGATGTATTATTGGGATAGACACTTCATCGATCCTAGATGCATTCGAGTCAGTCAGATGAAGGGACGTTACCATCGCCGCGTTGAGCGCAACAGACTTCACAACGAAAGGGTTTGCTTTGAGAAACCTCTCAAACGTCCTCATGTATTATGATATATGCACATGGGCAAAATCTACTTGGAGTTTGAATTGCCTTAGAATTATAAGTGGGTCCCGAAATCGGGACCCACCTAATCCCCTTGTATAGCCGCGCGACCAGTAGTAGTATGGGGAGGAGTTCGACTCCTTCCCATATTAGAAGTCAAGGGATAAGTTAGATTTTCCTGATTGATTTTTAATTTGATTGGGAATGAATCTAGACTTAAATTGGTTTCCTTGTGCAATAAGAATTAGATTCTTATTCCTTTATGAAGTCTAATTGATTTTTCTTTAGGCTTCTATTGACTACTATATATAGTAGACTATTAGAGAGATTTTGACATGGTTGATTGCAGATCATTCTGATTAACCGAATTCTTAGAGAATTATTCTACCAGTTTTCTTAGAGAAAATAAAAGCTCTCCTCCCCTACACCTCTAGCCGCGCGCGCCACCTTCCAACCGGAGGAAAATTGCTGCCCCAGCTTCTTGGCCATATAAAGAATATCCTAGCATTCTTTCCGATAAGTTGTTCATCCGTGGATACCAAGGTTGAGGTTCAAAGAGATGGAAACTAACTTTTATTGTCTTGCAGATAATCAAAGTATTGCAGATATCTTCGACTTCGACGAAGGAGAAGATTCACCGGACTATTACGAAGACTTCATCGATTGGCATATCGATTCAATACCTATTCTTGCTTTTGGAGTATTGTAAGTCTTCTGATTAATGTGTTTATTATATACGTTAAATACATGATCAATTAACCTGCATGTTAAGAAAATTTTTGAAATTCCGCTGCGTACCCTAGGGGTAACTCTGACCATATTTTCTTACAGGACCTTGATTGTCATCATCGTCGTCCTTTTTATCCTTAGAATCTTTTCCTTCATCATCACTGGGATCTGTAGGAATGTTCTCATCTTCTTCTTCTTCATCATCATCCGTCAGTATAACCAACTCAAGATGCTTGTAAAGTGCAACACTCGTAACTTCCTCTTCTTCATTGATTTTGTGGGGATCAGCCACCACGGGTACAAAGGAACCCTTGAGTATCACAGCTTGTTCAGCTGGAGAGGCACTCTTAAATTTGGCCTTCAGATTTGAGCTCATAAGTTGAGAATATGCTAACTCTTCTGGAAGTATTGAGTGGACAAAGGTCTCGAGTTTCAGCACAGAAATCCTCTTTTTCTCGTTGGATAGATGAAGATGAAGGTCAGAAAAGTTCATCCTTATGTACCTTTGCCAGTTGCTGACAGACTTAGCAACTCTTGACAAGGTAGTTCTCTTGAAGTCTGAGTAAAGTTCTTCAGAACTCACTTTCGGATCTTCAGTGATGTGAACCACTTCAGTGGTCTCCTTTTGAGCCTGAAAAAGAATAAAATTAAGTTCAGGAAAGGTTTGGATAATATATTTAGAGTCCAAAGATGGAACATGAATTACCTGCTGAGATTCAGCAAGCTCATGTTGCACACTTCTTTGTGCTGGTACTATTACCATTCCTTTAGGAGCTTGAGAAGCATCCTTGACTTGTTCATCCTGAAATAATTTTATGTTAGATACAAGCACTAAGTTTTCAAACTTAGTTGAATTACCAAAAACTTTAACTACCTGCTGAGCAGGAGGTGTAGATTCTGGTGCAGAGGCTTCAGCAACCTTCTGACTTGTATCTTGAGAAGTCTGTAAAGAAATCATTATATTAGCAAAAGAATGAGTTTCAGATATTGAAGTTTTGCTTATGGTTGAGTTAACTACCTACTGAAGAAGGACAGGTGGTGACTCAGTCCTTTCAGCAATGACAACATCTTCAGTATCTGGGACTTTTTCTTCAGCAGACTTCTTTTCTTGCTCTGTTTGAGAAAGCTGTGCGGGTTCAACAATCTCCCTTGTCTCTGAAATGACAAGTTGAGAAGAGACATCTTGACCCTTGAGTTCACTGCTTGTCATGAAAACATCTATTGATTTGTTGGAAGTGTCTTCAATCTCCAACTCCATTTGATGACTCAGTTCTTTCAGCACCAGCTGAACTTTGTCAATGGATGTTTTCGGTGAACCAGGTCCAGTATTCTCAGCATCATGGGATGCGTCGTCGAATAGTGTCTCCTGTGGTGTTTCAACAATCTCTGGGACTTGAACCATTGCAGTCTCAGCAACTGGTTCTTCAGCAACTTGATGAGTTGCTTGTTGAGCAACCATCTTTTCAGCATTGGCAGCATCAGCAAGTGCCGCGGTTCTTATATCAGCAGCAATATCAATTACTGGTTCTAGAGTCTGATCATCAAGATTATCTACAATGTAGATATCTGGGATTGAGGCAGGAATTTCATTTCCACTGCCTTGTGGTCTCTTCTCAGTAGATGTATCAACATTGAGTTGATTGTTGAAGGCTTCCGCAAACACTTCAACATTGCTGACATAGGTTTCAGTAACCACTGCATCAACATCTACTGGAACTTGTGTTTCAGCAACTGCGGGAGAATAATCCGAAAGATCATGGACAACTGGTACTGACTTGCGAGCCAGTGTTTTCTTTCTTGGGTTATTTGTCATTTTTCTCTTAGAGACGGGGTTAGCTGATGACACTGCAGTCTTAGTGTCATCATCAGCTTTCCTCTTTTTCTTCTTAGATTTTTCAAGTTTCTCTCCATCAGTAGTTGCATTTTCAGCAACGGCTGTTGTACACGTACCTTGTTGATCACCATCTACAGCAGTTTCATCAACAACTTTTTCAGCTGTTGGAACATTCACTTGCTGAGTAGTGGTGACAACATCTGCAGCTGTTGTATACCTTTCTTGCTGACTTGTGCTGACAACATTTGCAGCTGTTGTCTTCTTTGATTTTTCCAGTTTCTTGTCAGCAAGCTTAGGTGCATTTTCCTTGTAGAAGGCTCTTCCCACATTGCATACTGATTTCTTAATTGGCAATGGGTTTCTCAGCTGAATCCTGAAGTGTTCAAGGATATAGCATATTTTTAGTCCATACATGACTCGGAAGGTAGGTGAGACCTTGTTGTCTTCAACCTTAACCTTGAATTTAGTAAAACAATCAACAAGTCTGTTGAAAATGTACTTTGCCCAGTTGATTTCTATTTTGTTCTCATATATATGCATCAGCAGCGGCCACCTTCTCAAGCCTACTTGGTCTATTCCTCCGACTTGGGAGTCTAAGACTTTGATTAGTAGCAGAGCTACTAGACCAAGTGAATGGCACAGATGCTTCCTCTTAACGTGCTTTGTCCAAGTCACGGGAGAAATCTCTCCTTTCTTCATTTTCTCATTTCTGACATGACTGTAGAAGGCTTCTATTTCTTCATCAGTGGCAGTGATGTCATCTTCAGTTCCAGTGGACGGAATCTGAAAGATATCGGCTAAATCAGTCCATTTCAGGACGATTTGCACATTCAGAACTGTGGTGAAGATCACTTTTTCAGCGACTCCTTGACCATCAGTTAGGGTCTGGATTTCTGCATTATTGTAGAATTCTATAATATCTAACATACTCACTTTGTTAGGGCGAGCTGTTATAAAGTTTGTGAGGCCTTGCTGCTTTATTAAGTCAAGCGCCTCCTCATTGTCACCGTCAAGTTCTTGTTCGTAGAAGTATCGGATATACTTCTCTTTGGCAAAGCCACCCCATTGCATCATCATCTCACACTTTGCAGTGTCCAGATATGCAGGCGGCATGGCTTTCTCGGTTATTCTATCGTTTTTCAACACAACTTTCGATGTGTTTGTCACCGAAGTTATCACCGGAGCAGTGCTTTTTCCAGTACTGTCAACCTTAGATGACTTTGAAGTCTTAGATGACTGTCTCTTTGGTGCTATTTCTTTTATAGGGTGAGAAATGTGTACGAAAAAGATTACTTTGCTTTTTGACCGGAGGTACAGTAGATTCAGGCTAAAATTTGCAGAGAAGGAAATGTGAGTTAAAGAATTTTGTCTTTCTCTAACTCCTTGTTTATATAGTGTCTCTGATGTGCAAGAAGCTCAATCGATTTGAGTTCTCAGCAAGGGTAAATCAGAGATTCAACAGCGTTAGTGGAGCCTTTGCATTAAATGCGTAGTGGCCCACTAACAAAAACCGTCAGAGCACTCTTTCTCTTTGCAATGTTAACCGTTAGATAAATAACACCTTTTAATCAATGGCCACGATTGTATTTCATGTCATGATTATTAGCGAGTTTATCTGTGCCCGATTAACATCACAAATTGATTTTACCTAGATTAATGGGATTTGATTGCTTGCTGAAGTAAACAAGAATCTTTTCAGCGAGTTTGTGTAACCAGCCTTGTTACTTGCTGAAAGTTCCCCATTAATCAGACATCTCATATTTCTTTAAGTTAAAAGATATTTCTGAGTTCCCGTATCAGCAAATTCTTTTTATCTTGAGATATCTTTTGGTAAAATCTGAGAAGTGAGTTTTGCTCTTTTCTGAGTTCCCGTCTCAGAATTTTCCTTTGATACTTGAATACCTGTTTCAGTATCTTTGATTGTCTGAATGTCCGTTTCAGCAATCGTTAAGGTTTTTCTCTTACTGAGTGCCCATCTCAGCAAGTGAATCAAGTTTCCTAACAAGTACCCGTTTTGAAGGAATAACTTGCTGAATGCCTGTTTCAGCAATCATGTAGTGACTTATCATTTCTTTTTAGAGAAAATTAGTGGAAGGACCCCCTTTTTTTTTTTTAAGTAAGAATACTTTGGCTTGGTGAATGCCTGTTTCAGCAATCTCCCAATTGTATCCCTTATTGAGGTAATTCAATCAATCCAAGGTTATACCTTAGTATTGCGAATCTATTATCTGGTAGGGGCTTGGTAAAGATGTCAGCAAGTTGATCATCAGTACCTACTTTTACAACCTCAATATCTCTTTTTTCCACATGATTTCTAATGAAACGATGTCTAATATCAATGTGCTTAGTCCTTGAGTGGAACCTAGGATTTTGCGTGATAGCAATAGCACTTGTATTATCACAATGTTTTCTTTGCAGAAATACCATAATCTCTTAATTGTCGCTGAATCCATAGGATTTGAGCTGTGCAACAACCAGCCGCAATGTACTCAGATTCAGTAGATGAATTGGCAACATAGGTTTGCTTCTTGCTGAACCATGATATTAATCTAGTACCCAAAAACTGACAATTTCCAGAGGTACTTTTTCTATCCAGAGTTGATCCTCCATGATCAGCATCAGAATAACCAACCAATTCAAGTCCAAAATCATTAGGATACCATAATCCAACATTGACTGTACCTTTGACATATTTGAGTATCTTAAGTGCCTTTTTGTAGTGTGATTCTCTTGGATCAGATTGGAATCTTGCACACACACAAACAACATACTGAATGTCAGGTCTACTTGTTGTTAAATACAACAAGGAACCAATGAGCTTCCTATACTTGTGTTCCTCAACACTTTTATCCTCTTTAGTATAGCCCAATTTGGTACCAACACTCATAGGAATCTTTTCAGGTTTTTCTTCCTCTTTGATCCTAAACTTTATGAGCATTTCTTTCGCATACTTTGCTTGATTTATGAATATTCCATCTTTGAGTTGCTTGACTTGCAATCTTAGGAAATAATTCAATTTTCCCATCATACTCATTTCAAATTTGTTTGTCATGAGCTTGGCAAAATCATCACAAAGTTGCTTGTCCTTTGATCCAAATATTATGTCATCCACATAAATCTGAACTAAGAGTATTTTACCATCATGGTTCATGGTAAACAAGGTTTTGTCAACTTCACCTTTCTTGAAACCATTATGCAGCAAGAACTTGGCCAAAGTATCATACCAAGCTCTTGGTGCTTGCTTTAGACCATATACAGCTTTCTGAAACTTGTATACCATCTTGGTTTCTGAGGGAAGTTCAAAGCCATGGGGTTGTTCTAAGTAGACTTCTTCAGCAAGTTCACCGTTCAAGAATGCACTTTTAACATCCATTTGATAAACAATGAAGTCATTGTGAGCAGCAAAGGCAAAGAAAAGTCTAATTGCATCCAATCTTGCAACTGGTGCATAAGACTCATCATAGTCCAATCCTTCAGTCTGACAGTAACCTTGAGCAACTAAACGTGCTTTGTTTCTTGTTACTTCACCAGACTCACTCCGCTTGTTTCTGAACACCCACTTTGTACCAATAGCTTCCTTGCCTTCAGCAAGAGGTACAAGTTTCCAGACTTTGTTCCTTTCAAATTGATCCAGTTCTTCGTGCATTGCCTTGATCCATTCAGAATGCTTTAGAGCTTCTTCTATGGTCTTGGGTTCAATTTCTGAAACAAAGCAAGAGAACAAAGATTCGACTTCTACGACATTTGCTTCTTCAGCAAGTCCATGAGTAGCAGAAACTTTGGATCTAGTCACTTGGCGTTTGTCAATATCACCAATCATATCTGTAGAGGGATGATCTCTAATCCATTTGTTAACATGCTTTCTGCTCGTTGGATCTGGATACGTTTGCTCATCAGCATGTGACTCTTCAGAATGTACTTGTTCAGTACTACTGGTATTTTGTGTCTCTGCTGAGATTGGTTCATCAGCAACTGCTTGTTCAGCATTGCTAGATTGTGGTAACTCATCAGCAGGCACGGGAGGTTGCGTAGTTTCAGCAACTTCCGGAGCAACTGCGTCTTTTGCTGGAAATTCTTTGTCATGAACTATATTTATCTTGTCATGACTTGGGGGAGGAGAGTCATTGTCAGAATTATCATTTAGTTCAATTGACTTGATTTGCCTAGCATCAGATTCAGTTCTTTGCTCATGTATGATTAGCTTTTTCATACATTCCGATATTTCTTCTTCAACAGACACTCCTTGTGTCTTTTCGTAGAATACAACATGCACTGATTCTTCGATCTTTTGTGCCTTTTGTTGTAAACTCTATAAGCTTTAATATGCAAGGAGTAACCAAGAAATATCGCTTCGTCTGCCTTTGGTTGAAATGTTCTTAGGTATTCTCTACCGTTATTAAGAACGAAACACTTACAACCAAATACTCTTAGATGAGTGATATTAGGAGGTTTTCCAACAAACAACTCATACGGAGTTTTGTTGTATTCCTTAGTAATCAGACATCTGTTTCGAGTGTAACAGGCGGTATTTATCGCTTCAACCCTGTAAGCCTCACTTATTTCAGTGTCAGCAAGCATTGTTCTTGCGGCTTCTTTTAGGGTGCGATTTTTCCTTTCAGCAACACCGTTTTGTTGTGGTGTCCTTACTGAGGATACCTGATGTTGTATGCCTTTTGAAGTGCAATACTCAGTTATGTACTGGCTTACAAACTCAGTACCATGGTCTGTCCTTATGACTTTTACCTTGTCATTTTTCATGACTTCAAGCTTATTCAACAAGTTAGGTATTTCAGTCCTTGTTTCAGATTTGTGTTTGATAAATACTACCCAAGTGAATCTTGAATAGTCATCTACCACCACCAGACCATACTTCTTACAAACATAGCTTGTTGAAGAAGATTCAAACAAGTCCTTGTTCAGGAGTTGTAAAGGTTTTGTAGTTGACGGTACTCCCTTGTTCTTAAGAGAAGATTTGGTTAGCTTTCCTTGCTGACATGCATTGCAAACACCATCCTTCTTAAAAGTAACCTAAGGTAATCCAACTACAAGTGACTTTTCAGACAGCTTATTCAGCGTCTTGAAGTTTAGGTGACTTGTTCGTTTATGCCATAACCATGCTTTTTCAGCAGGCAATCGTGATCTGAGACAAGGCATTTTTCAACGATTGCTGAAGACCAATCTACGGTGTACAATCCTCCTGATCTTTTGGCAATCATAATAACCTTCTTTGTCTCGAAATCTATAAGTTTACATTCATCACTTTTGATTTTGATGAAGTATCCTTATCAGCAAATTGACTCATGCTGAAAAGGTTAAACTTAAGATTTTTGACATAAAGAACTCCCGTAATGGTAATGCAGCCTAACTTCACGTCACCATAGCCTTTTGTAGAACCAGATTCTCCACCAGCAAACCTTATTGTTGGACCT
Source organism: Plantago ovata (assembly GCA_028274465.1). NCBI lineage: Eukaryota > Viridiplantae > Streptophyta > Magnoliopsida > Lamiales > Plantaginaceae > Plantago > Plantago ovata. The sequence goes on from CM051456.1 coordinate 61,777,281, forward strand.
TTAGACCACCGTCTATAGTTTATAAGGTTATTCTTGTTGCCCGTCTTGTGCTTTCCACAACCACTGTCAAAGTGCCAGATTGCATCGTTTATCTCCGTGGCTGAAGTCTGCACAATCAAGAGCAAACAAGTTAATTATCGAATATTGGATGTCCATTAACATGTTCAAGAATGCGTCCAGTGGAAACCCAAGTCTTAATTTTTTCAACTTTGACTTGTTTCTATTTGCTGAGGAACTAGGAGGTTTTGAGTCAAAAGACTTTTGATTCGTGCTGATCAAATCCACTTTCTGATGTGGTGTCTTGTTCGGTTGACCTTTTTGCTGAACATACTTTTCAGTAAGTTCTTTCTAGCAAGGTTCCTTCTAGCCCTAGCATTTTGAGTCTTGTCATAACTCTTAGGCTTGATTTTGTTCATCTCTTTGAAGTATCTTTGCTGACTTTGCTTATACTCATGAAAAAGTTGACTTTGCTTGGTTTTGAAACCGAGTCCACTTTTTGAAGAATGCTGAGCTTTTGTATCAACAACTGATGAATGTGTATTTTACACTTTCATTTGAGTCTTTTTCACATATTTTAGCTATCCTCTATGTTAATTTAGCTATATTTTAGTACATTTTATTAGAATAGTGTCATGTTTCCCTTTAGATTTTATTTTACAGGTTTTGGTTGAAAGTCGAGGATTTCCGGGCAATTATATTGAAGTTGACAAGGAATTGGTGTTCCAGAAGCCTATTTGGAGTATCTGAAGGTTTCAGAATAGGATTTGGAGTCTAGGGGTCGAATCTGGAGGTTAGAAGGCCACTAGAAGTCAGAAACCGAGTCCGAAAAGGGGAAGAAATCTAAAAACGCGTCGAAAACGCGGAATTCCGCGAAAAACACTCCCGGGCGAACCGCCCGGGACGTGGGGCGACTCGCCCCACACCGGGCGAACCGCCCGGTGTGTGGGGCGAACCGCCCCACAGTATTTCGGGCCCTATATATAGTTGCTCAGTTTTCTCCGAAATTCATACTTTTCCAGACCTACCTTCTCACCTTTCTCTGTAGTTTTAGGTAGGGACTTCCCGGAGCCTGTTCTGGGGGTCCGTAGCTTAGGGGACACTTTTTCATAGCAGATTGGAGCTTGTAGGATCGCAATTCTTCGGAGATTGACAACCTTCGGTAACATTGTATCTTACAGTTTATTCTACTTATTATTATTTATCTTTCAACATGTTTTCTTCTATGATTTCTGTTGATTGCATGGCTATTATGAGTAGCTAAACTTATCGTTGGTGGTAGTATGTGAATTCTTAGCGAAGGGAAGATAATCATGCTAATGGCTATATCGCGCATTATACTCCGTGTTATTGCTTTATTTCGTTGATCAGGCTCAGCCTAAATTCTCGTATGTTGTATTAATTATTATGCACAATTGGACCCTCGTCGACCTAGGCGCGTGTATATCTTCGTAGTGTTGAATAATTACGGAACAGAATTGGACAATAGTGCTTGACTTGTCAGTATCATTATCTTCGTAATGCTTAATAATTGCAACAGGACATTAGATTGATCAAAGATCTCCATGCAAGATCGAGGAATTTACGCATGATTATCGACCCGTTATGCTTTGAAGGATCTTACTATCACCAATCTCCATTATCTGTTAGAAACCCCTTTGCTTTTACGTCTGCTGTTTTTATATTCTCTAGTTAAATAGATAAAACTAGTTATAGTCCTGAGAGAACGACACTCGAGGTCATTCTACTGCTACACTACGGTTTTCGTTTTAGTTGTGAATTGCCTTTGGCTAAATAACAAATATTTTTAATCGAACCGGGACCCGACAAACCCGCGTTCATCAAATTGGCGCCGTTGCCGGGGACTATACTCCTTTTTTCTGTTTAATTTGTTTATATTTTTAGCTTTCGAAACCTAATTCTATTAGTTTTAGTTTTCCTTTTTAATCTCTCTCTGATACTGCTTTCCTAGTCTGTTACAGATAGTGTATGCCACATACACGATCTAGGGGAACACCGCTTGCTGATTCAATTGCTGAGATCGACAGAGTCTACCACCAAAGAAGGCGACTACATCAAAGGCGTGCACTAGAGGAGATAGAGGATACCGATTTCTCTGAATCTCTACACATTCTTTTCAAGGAAATCGACAGAATGGCAGAAGCTAGACCACTGAAAGCATGGGTTCAACCCACCAAGGATCGTATGAGGGGACCGACGATTGTTCTTTCGTCTGCAACTCGAGATCTGGAAATCAAAAACCACGCGTTCCAACAACTTCCGAGGTTCTATGGCTTATCAAGGGAAGATGTGATGGGGTACTTGCACGATATCGATGATTTCGTCAACCAACTCCCACGACCCGGAGCTGAAATAACAACGGATGAGTTGAGGATGAAGGTTTTTGCTATGGGACTTGGCGACAGAGCCAAGTCATGGTTCAGTTCTCTACCAGCAGGCTCGCTGGACACTTGGGAGAAGGTTTTTTCAGCTTTCATGGAGAAATACTTCCCTCACACCTTGACTACCGCGCTAAAGGCGCAAATCACTGGATTCAAGCAGGACTATGATGAGACCATCTACACCGCGTTTGAGAGGTTCCAAGATCTCACGAACAAGTGCCCTCACCATGGTTTTGAGCTTTCTGACCTAGTCCAAACACTTCTACAATGGACTAACCTTCGAGAACCAACAAGTGGTGGATTTCCAATGCCGAGGCAATATTGGGAGGAAACCGCAGAAGCCGTCTGGGTAGTTTTCGAAAGGCTTACTAAGGGTTCGCAATTCAAGGACCCAAGAGCAATGGCTATAAGACGTGGACCTGAAGCTCCACCGACTCAAAAAGCCCCTATGTATAGGGGGAATGGGGATCAATTCGAGTGCTTTACCAACGAATTGAAGCAAGTCCTCAAGAGCGCCACCTGAACAACTGTTTCGAACGAAGTATGCCGAATATGCAAGAACTATGGGCATAGGGCTCATATGTGTAGATCAGAACTTACGTATGATGATGGCAACTGGGCTCGAGGAGGCGAAGAGGAAGCCTTTGCTACGGAGTTTGGTACTCAAGAAGTTAGCTACGGACAAGACAGTAGGAATCCTCGAGGTGGATTTTGGAGAAGAGGATTCCGAAACAATCAAGGATATGCACCGACTAACCAAACTTATGGCCCTAACCAAGACCGTAGAAGGCTAAACTATGGTAATGACCACTGCGAAAACCCCGCTCCAAAAGATCCACCGAAGTCGAAGTCGGCTCAACTGATGGAGAACTTGCAAAAGATGGTTGATCACACACAATTCTCAAACGTTATGAAGAAGATTCCAAGAGTAGGGCAAGGCTTGATAGGTTGGAAGAGAGCACTAGACTTTCCCATCAAAGGATGCAAGAGTTGATCGACCGAGGAGCAAGTAGGGAACAAGGCAAACTGCCTAGCAACACTGAGAAATCGAATTCCATTACATTGGCTGGTGATCTACCTGACGAAATCACCATCAAGAAGGTTGCTAAGTGCGAGTGTTGCAATAAGGAGGAACTTCTACAGGCTAAGGAAGAAGAGAAGGACCTTGGTTCTGACGAAAGTGAAGAGGAGCAGTAGGATCCCGAGCCACTCCCTAAAAGTTTCGATGTTAAGGTAGGGATTGGTGACCTTGAAGATGTCCGTGCCACACTAGACATTGGATCCTACTCAAACATACTCCCTTTAAATGTGTTTGAAAAGAGTAGCCTTGGAAAACTATCTGAGCATAGGGCTATTGTGCAACTGGCGGATGGATCCTTTATGAGACCCGAAGGCGTTGTGAAAAATGTGTTGGTCAAGATTGGTGAAGCTTCTATATACACCAATTTTGTAGTTATGCCGGCGTCTGCACCTGGAACGGGGGATGTCATACTCTTAGGGCGAACGTTCTTGACTAAACTACGCTCCGTGATGGACATCTACCAAAGAACTTGCACTATTGAAGTAGATGGCAAGCAACACGTGTTGCAAGCCATATCTGATCCACCTGATCCGCCTGATATTTCTTTCACTACTCACTACAGTGGTCTTGCAGCCTATATTCTTTCTTATTCACAGGTTCGTGGCATGGAGAGGAGATCAATGAAGGGGAAGTCTAGTACCCGCAGAAAGAAGAGATAGGCACAGACATGAGTCTAGTCAAAGACTTTAAACAATGGCGCTATCCGGGAGGGAACCCGGAGTTTTTATCGCTTTCTTTACTGCTTTTTTGCATGCATTCATTCTTCAACTATTTGCTTCTCGTATGCAAATTTGTTCATGTCTGTGTCGTATATGCTTATGTTTGAGTGATATTTTTCGAGTGGTTTTTTGGAAAAATTGGTTTCCGGGATTAAAAAACCGCGTTTTCTGACGAAGGACCATCTCCCCGCATCGGGGAGCGGGGGGCGACTCGCCCCACACCAGGGGCGACTCGCCCCACAGTCCCAGAAACTTAAAAAACGCGGATCTCCCCTCTTTACGTCATTTTCTTCATATCTTCATCATTCCTCCTCCCCAAAAACCGAATTTAGTGTTCTTTAGCTTGAATCGAAGCCTATTACGTGATCTATCTTTTCATCCGAACAGATTTCGTCCTAATGCATTAGATTTTCAGATCTGAGGTATCTTCTTATGAACCCTAATTTTCGAATTTGGGGGTTTTCTAATTTGAGATTCAATTATGCTTATTTGATGCATGGGTAGGTTGTTTGTATGTTTAGAAGTGTTATTTACTATCAATTGCATGCTCAATTATGCTTGGATTGTTGATTTGGGAATTTTGCTACTAGATGATATATCTTGTTATGCAATATGTCTTTATCTTTGATTTCTTGCATATGATTGTGTTTATTGGTGTAATGATGTTGGATTTGATGGTTGAATGCTTAATTGTTGAGTTTGAGGATTTATGATGCTAGAATGTTTCGCTACTATGGTATGATTTGAGCCTTGTTATCTAGGATATTGGTTGTCTAGCAAGAGCATAATGTGATGTATTGTATGTAGTAGTTACATTGGTATGTTGCATAATGAAGAAGCTAGGATAGACATTTAAGGTTTGGGGAGCTCGATTGTTGATTTTATCACTTGTGTGTTTCGTTCTTACACTAGCATATGCATGAGTCAGTTTTGTGTCATACGAGGTACTAACTATTGTTTGTAGGAACCATGCCAAGGGAAAGGAGCATTCCCGTATGATTTCTATGAAGTATTGGAGGGGGATCGATTACAGCCATGTCAAGAAGGGTGACCTCGTTAGATGTGCGTTCGAGCCAAGGGGTTTTGCAACAACGTCGTGGATTACCCAAGAGGAGGAGCTAGAGTACACTTGGAGTAAGGACTCCTATGCCTATTCATGCACCACCGAAGGGACAGAAACCATTATTACGTTAGCAATCCATCACAAGGACTGCAAAGTTCGAGTGAACTGGAAGGCACCGGGACAATCTAGCCGCGACGGATTCAATCTCGAGTTCGCAGTTGCTAGAAGGTTCCGAAGTGCTAGCTTGGTTCCAAAACATAATGACATGGGTGCCCAGCCCCTCGTTGGGGTGCCCCTTGCCTGCCTCTAAAGGGAGCATCATATAGACATCGGGAGCATCAACTGAAGAGAATGTGGTCAACATAGGAAAAAACGGAGAACAACCTCTGAATATCCGAGCAGCTTGTTGTAACCTCCATGGGGTGTAAAACATTGGAGAGGGAGGTTCTGATACCACTGCCCTTTCCCCTTCAATAGTTCACAACCTGTTGGAGAGATACCGGGTGGAAGATTCCATAACAGAGGCGGCCAATCTTGAAGATTCCTTTCGACACTGCAACTCTACTAGTGACGATGTGCGTGACAGTAGTGACAATGAAGACAATAGGGACAATGATGATACAGATGGTTGAATTGGTCCTATCCGATCTATCGATGGAACTACCGCCACTACCACAAGTCCCGATGATCATATATAAGGCTCCCAGAGCAGTCTCAATAACTCACAAGCAGCACACTCAGCCGACCGAGGCCAAACCATGGGGTAACATCTAGTATCACATCTTATTTCCTCATTTTCTTACTACTAGGGACTAGCGTTAATTTCATGAGGGGGGATGGGATTTAAGTGATCTAGTGTTGTTAGCTTGGAGCTTGGTATTGGTAGGATGAGTATAGTACCTTGCATGCTTTATCCGTCTGCATTTGCATTTGCACGTTTACTGCTTTCTTAGATTTTTTAGGTTGCATTCACTACATTCATCCTAGGATAGTCTTGCATGTTTTATATGGAGTTTATTGCCGAATTTTTTGAACTTTTTTATTGGGTAGATCAACTAACTATGCCATTAATCGTATGCTTCATCTCTATGAATTTGTTTGAGGTTTTTCTCGCTTGGCTTGTCACATTTATGTATTGCACTTAGTTAAGCTTGGTAGTCTCGACATCACTTAGTGGTGTTTTCTATACCGCGGTTCACGAAGGCCTTTATAATAGGATGATGCATGTTAGGGTCTTATGGTTGTATCCCGAGTAATTATGTACCTAAGAGGCAACAAGTATTCACCATGCTTTGAGATTGCTAAATGCCTAGGAAGGAGGTAGTGTGAGGTTGTGTGATCCTTTGTTTATAACCCATTCTTCCGAATAGGTTTGGGGAGGGGGTTACACCATCATTAGACTTGTTTTTCGTTTTTCATTTCCGTATCGTGAGTTTATTTTTCCTTTACCGTAAATTTGTACTCAAACCTATTCTTTCGAATAGGTTTGGGGAAGTCGTGTGAGTCATTTTGTTTCTCTTTTTGTTATGCTACTGCTGGCTAGAAAAAATCGAAATAAAAGAAAGAAAGAAAAATTCCAGAAAAAAAGAGAAAAAGAAAAAGAAAAAAAGAATCTGGAAAGAAAAAAAAAAGAAAAAAAAAAAAAGAAAAGACCGTAAAAAAGCAAAGAAGGGTCCAAAAAGAAAGCCAAATAGCAGTTTAGCAAAGTGTTGTGTCTCATTTTCCAATTCATGTAATGTTCGTAATCATGTTGTAATTTTCTATTTTTTGTCTTTTGTTCTTGAGTGTCATCTGTTCTAGACCACCCTCGTCCTGCCATTCAGGAAGTGGTGAATAGCTTAAGACTTTACTTGAGAGATGGGTAGAATAGGGGAGTGTTATCTTTTATAGGGAACCCTCCTTCGTTTGATGAAAGCCAGTACTCGTTCGACCTCTTTGAGGGAAAGTCTTAACATGGTGGAACATCAGTAAGTCCTCAGTTTCATAGGCACGGGACAACCATTCGTATCGTAGCATGCTTCATTACGTCGTCACTGACTAGGTCCAGGTAGAGAATGTTACGAGAGACTATCTTGTCTTGACATAAGTGTTTATGTGGATGTGTATAAGTCAATCGAGGTATTCTTCAACCTATATTCATGCTTTGATTTATATGGTTTTTGTTCATATGTTTTTTGGTAGATTCAGTAGATTAGTTCATTTTATTTGGCATGAGACTCCATTTTGTGTCTTGCATTGTTTTTTGTATTAGAGTCTAGCTTAGTTGCTTGAGGACAAGCAAAGGTTCGGTTTGGGGAGTTTGATGAAAGTGTATTTTACACTTTCATTTGAGTCTTTTTCACCTATTTTAGCTATCCTCTATGTTAATTTAGCTATATTTTAGTACATTTTATTAGAATAGTGTCACGTTTCCCTTTAGATTTTATTTTACAGGTTTTGGTTGAAAATCGAGGATTTCCGGGCAATTATATTGAAGTTGACAACGAATTGGTGTTCCAGAAGCCTATTTGGAATATCTAAAGATTTCCGGATAGGATTTGGAGTCTATGGGTCGAATCTGGAGGTTAGAAGGCCACTAGAAGTCAGAAACCGAGTCCGAAAAGGGGAAGAAATCCAAAAACGTGTCGAAAACGCGGAATTCCGCGAAAAACACTCCCGGGCGAACCGCCCGGGACGTGGGGCGACTCACCCCACACCGGGCGAACCGCCCCACAGTATTTCGGGGCCTATATATAGTTGCTCAGTTTTCTCCGAAATTCATACTTTTCCAGACCTACCTTCTCACCTTTCTCTGTAGTTTTAGGTAGGGACTTCCCAGAGCCTGTTCTGGGGGTTCGTAGCTTAGGGGACACTTTTTCATAGCAGATTGGAGCTTGTAGGATCGCAATTCTTCGGAGATTGACAACCTTCGGTAACATTGTATCTTATAGTTTATTCTACTTATTTTATTTATCTTTCAACATGTTTTCTTCTATGATTTCTGTTGATTGCATGCCTATTATGAGTAGCTAAACTTATCGTTGGTGGTAGTATGTGAATTCTTAGCGAAGGGAAGATAATCATGCTAATGGCTATATCGCGTATTATACTCCGTGTTATTACTTTATTTCGTTTATCAGGCTCAGCCTAAATTCTCGTATGTTGTATTAATTATTATGCACAATTGGACCCTCGTCGACCTAGGCGCGTGTATATCTTCGTAGTGTTGAATAATTACGGGACACAATTGGACAATAGTGCTTGACTTGTCAGTATCATTATCTTCGTAGTGCTTAATAATTGCAACAGGACATTAGATTGATCAAAGATCTCCATGCAAGACCGAGGAATTTACGCATGATTATCGACCCGTTATGCTTTGAAGGATCATACTATCACCAATCTCCATTATCTGTTAGAAACCCCTTTGCTTTTACGTCTGCTGTTTTTATATTCTCTAGTTAAATAGATAAAGCTAGTTATACTCCTGAGAGAACGACACTGATGAATGTATTTTTGACGCGTTCATCTTTTGTGTTTTCTGCATTTTCAGGCACTTAGGTACGAAATGGCGTTTTTGGAGCAAAAAACGAGCCTTTTTGATGGAAAAGATAGCCCCGTTAAAGTTCCCCAATCTCCATGGCTTGTTCGTGAGTGTCTGAGCCCCAATAAGTGCCGAGAAGGACGAGCCCAAGGCACCCGAGGGCCGTTCGTGGGCAAAAGATCGAGTTTCGAGGCCAAAATCTGCCCAGGAGGCAAGCCCTTCGCTTGGAATTGGAGAAGCGGGACGCTTGGAATTTTAGGAGATTTCAAAAGAGGAACAGGAAGCAAGCGCTTCGCTTGGATCTGCCCAAGCGAAGAGCTTGGCCAAGCGTTTCGCTTGGCTCTGTCCAAGCGAAGCGCTTGGCTGTCGTTACAGATCCAGATTTTGCCTTCATTACTTGATTTTGGAGTTACTTTTTGATATACAGAACATTGGAGACGAGTTTTGGACAGCCCTAAGCCCCAAATACTCAGAGAAACTCATAGATTCATTGTAATTTAGCTTGGGATTCAAGATTTTGATTGGAACTCATCCTTTGTAATCATCTACGGAGAGGTTTTCTTTGATTTCCACCGATTAGTGACAGCTTTGGTGGTAACTTGTATCACTCTCTTGTCTTGTAGATTGATATGATGTATTCTGTTTATTATTCATATGAATTGATGTCTATGTTGATGAATATGAGTAGCTAAATCCTTTGTGTTGGTGGTAGAATGTAGAATTATGCATGTTATGGATTATGCTTATGCTTACATGAGGTTGTGAGTCAATGATGAACGTATTTTTGACGCGTTCATCTTGTCTTTTTTACCTTCTTTTGCTATCTTCTAGCCTTGTTTTTTGGTTAGTTTTGTAGAATAGTGTCACGTTTTTTGTTTTCTGCATTTTCAGGCACTTAGGTACGAAACGACGTTTTTGGAGCTAAAAACGAGCCTTTTTGATGAAAAGATGGCCCCGTTGAAGTTCCCCAATCTCCGTGGCTTGTTCGTAAGTGTTTGAGCATCAATAAGCATCGAGAAGGATGAGTGCAAGGCACCCGAGGGCCATGCGAGGGCAAAACGATTGAGTTTGAAGACAAAAATCTGCCCAGGAGCCAAGCTAAGCGCCTGGAATAGTGAAGCGCTCCGCTTCATTTCCAGGAGCTTTGGCACAGAAGCCAAGCGAAGCGCTTGGAGTGCCAAAGCGCTTCGCTTGCCAAGCGCTCCGCTTGGCTTCTCCAAGCGGTCCGCTTGGCAGCGGTTACGTTTTCGGATTTTCCTTCTTAGATCTGATCTTTGATCATTTTTTGAATATCTTTTGAACTGTAACTTCGTTTTTGAGAGCTCCTAAGCCCCAAAACTCAGACAAAACTCAGATTACATTGTATTTTAGCTTGGGATTCAAGGCTTTGATTGGAATTCATCCTTTGTAATCATCTACGGAGAGGTTTTCTTTGATTTCCACCGATTAGTGACAGCTTTGGTGGTAACTTGTATCACTCTCTTGTCTTGTAGTTTGATATGATGTATTCTGATTATTATTCATATGAATTGATGTCTATGTTGATGAATATGAGTAGCTAAATCTTTTGTGTTGGTGGTAGAATGTAGAATATGCATGCTATGGGTTATGTTTATGCTTACATGAGATTGTGATTCAATCTTGCTGCAAATTCCTTCATATGATTCTTAGTTTCCTATAAAATATATTCGAATTGAGTATAGTGACAAACTCTTGGTCAATGAAAGCTATAGGTTTGTATGTTAGAGATTTGCAGCATGCTAGATAAATGGTGTTAGTGACAAGCACCTCTAAAGTATTGATAGTGGTCTTTTATGATGTGTGTCTTAAAGTTACCTAGACGAGTTGCTTAGCAGACTTGATCGAAGGTTTTATGCACTGAACTTGTGAGCATATTCGTAACCCATGCATGTGTATTTGATTTCTACCACCAACCGTTTTCCAAACTTAATTTACAACAATCTGATTTCTCGTTGCTTTGTTCAAAGGAAACGATTCTACAAACATTTGAACTCGTTGACTGAAATTACTAGCAAAAACCTCAAGCAAAGCCACGTTAGGTCCCGAGAGAACGACACTCGGGGACAACTTGCCATTGCACTCTAGTTTGTGTAGTGATAAGTGTTCTTAGACTTTTAAACAAATTTAATTGGTGAAAAACGACATCATCAATTTGGCGCCGTTGCCAGGGACTTAACTCCTTTGGTTGGTGTTTTTGTTTTGGTTTTTTCAGCCAACATCTCTTTCCCACCCCTTATTTCTTTCTTGATTGAATTGTGTGAAAGTTTTGCGTAACTAACGGAAACTTACAGTTAGTTGAAGGCTTTGTTGTTGGACAGGTATGGAAGAAGTTTGCTTGAACGAAGCTTTCAAAGTCCGGTGTGAGGCGATAAGGAAAGAGCCGGCGACTTATCTTGAACCGGAGGCTAGGTTATATGAGATCACTGATGAAATTCTCTATAGCATAGCTACCTTCCGAGATTCGCCTTGTGAGAATGCATTACGATTCGTGGTACCACTCCCTACCGGCTTGTGTACGGGAAAGCTTGCCATCTACCCGTGGAGTTGGAGCATAGAGCACTTTGGGCCATCAAGCAATTGAACCTTGATATGGAGAAAGCCGGTGAAGAAAGACTTTTGCAACTCACCGAGCTAGATGAGCTAAGATTGAAAGCCTTCGAGAGTGGTAAGATATACAAGGAACGGGCAAAGAGGTATCATGATAGAGGCATCATCCGCAAGGATTTAGTCCCAGGTCAAAAGGCACTCCTCTTCAACTCTCGGTTGCGACTTTTTCCTGGAAAACTCCGTGCTAGATGGGACGGACCATTTGAAATTGTCCGAGTAGCACCCCATGGTGCTGTGGAACTCTTGGACAACAAAACCGGAGCTACCTTCAAGGTCAATGTCCAGAGAGTTAAGCCGTACCTAGAGCCTCTCGAGTCGACTCATGAAATGGAGGTTGACTTAGTCGAGGTACCTTTTGTATCTTAGTTCATTTCTTTAGTTTCTTGCATTCTCTTTATTTGCTTTTTTAATTGTGGCCTGTGTGCCTTTTGTCGTGATTAGTTTAGTCTAGTTTTTGTCTTGGTGCCTTAGGTGATTAAGATAGGAAAAAACATCGATAATCTGGAAACAGGGCCAAGCGAAGCGCTTGGAAGGGCCAAGCGGTCCGCTTGAAATTCCAGGAAGTTTTGCAACTTCCTGGAAATTCAAGCGGAGCGCCTGGAGCCTCCCAAGCGCTCCGCTTGACCAAGCGAACCGCTTGGCTCCTGCCAAGCGGTCCGCCTGGACCCTGTACCCAGATTTTCCTCGTTTTTTCCATTCTTCTCACCTTTTGCGCACCCGTTTTCACTTGTTTCTTGAGTCTTTTCAGGTACTACTCTTATATAGGAGATTGGACACGAACTTTATCTCAGGGAAGTGTACTTTCAATCCATTTTTTCCTTTTCATTCAACTTTTCTTTGCTCGAGGACGAGCAAAAGTTTAAGTTTGGGGAGGGGGTATTGGATTTGCAGTACTATATGCTTGTGTGGTTCGTACATGCCTGATTTTACTAAAGTTCATGTGATTTGTCGTGTTTTTTCAAATTTTTGCATGCATATCATCCCTAGATTAGTTGTGGCGCGTTGTTGTGTGTGGAGTTTATTGCCAAGTCTTTTGGGGAGTTTGATGAACGTATTTTTGACGCGTTCATCTTGTCTTTTTTACATTCTTTTGCTATCTTTTAGCCTTGTTTTTTGGTTAGTTTTGTAGAATAGTGTCACGTTTTGTGTTTTCTGCATTTTCAGGCACTTAGGTACGAAACGGCGTTTTTGGAGCTAAAAACGAGCCCTTTTGATGGAAAAGATGGCCCCGTTCAAGCTCCCCAATCTCCGTGGCTTGTTCGTGAGTGTCTGAGCCCCAATAAGTGCCGAGAAGGACGAGCCCAAGGCACCCGAGGGCCGTTCGCGGCAAAAGATCGAGTTTCGAGGCCAAAATCTGCCTAGGAGGCAAGCCCTTCGCTTGGAATTGGAGAAGCGGGACGCTTGGAATTTCAGGAGATTTCAAAAGAGGAACAGGAAGCAAGCGCTTCGCTTGGCAGCCGTTACAGATCCAGATTTTGCCTTCATTACTTGATTTTGGAGTTACTTTTTGATATACAGAACATTGGAGACGAGTTTTGGACAGCCCTAAGCCCCAATCAGAGAAACTCATAGATTCATTGTAATTTAGCTTGGGATTCAAGATTTTGATTGTAATTCATCCTTTGTAATCATCTACGGAGAGGTTTTCTTTGATTTCCACCGATTAGTGACAGCTTTGGTGGTAACTTGTATCACTCTCTTGTCTTGTAGTTTGATATGATGTATTCTGATTATTATTCATATGAATTGATGTCTATGTTGATGAATATGAGTAGCTAAATCCTTTGTGTTGGTGGTAGAATGTAGAATTATGCGTGTTATGGATTATGCTTATGCTTACATGAGGTTGTGAGTCAATCTTGCTGCAAATTACTTCATATGATTCGTAGTTGCCTATAAAATATATTCGAATAGAGTATGTGACAAACTCGTTGGTCAATGAAAGCTATAGGATTGTATGTTAGTGATTTGCAGCATGCTAGATAAATGGTGTTAGTGACAAGCACCTCTAAATTATTGATAGTGACCTTTCATGATGTGTGTCTTGAAAGTTACCTAGACAAGTTGCATAGCAGACTTAGTTGAAGGTTTTACGCACTGAACTTGTGAGCATATTAGTAATCCATGCATGTGTATTTGATTTCTACCACCAACCGTTTTCCAAACTTGTTTACAAAAACTCTTGATTTCTCACATCCTTTGTTCAAACATCTTTCTCAAAAATCATCATCTAGTTGACTGAAATTAGCTAGCAAAACCTTGATCAAAGCCACGTTAGGTCCCGAGAGAACGACACTCGGGGACAACTTGCCATTGCACTCTGTTTGTGTAGTGAAAGGTGTTCTTTGACTTTTTAAACAAATTTAATTGGTGAAAAACGACATCATCAGACACTCGAGGTCATTCTACTGCTACACTACGGTTTTCGTTGTAGTTGTGAGTTGCCTTTGGCTAAATAACAAATTTATTTGATCGAACCGGGACCCGACAAACCTGCGTTCATCAACAACCTTACTTGATTCAGGTTTGTCAGCAAAGGTCTTCTGATTACTTTTAGTAATCTTGCCTTTTGACTTACAAATTGCTTTTCAGCAACTTGTTTAGCATCATGTTGTTTCGCCATTTTTCGTAGTTTTCCAGCTTTAGCAAGGGAGCGTCTCCTAAAGACATCCTGTCAGCAAAAGACTACCAAACTGATCAAGTGAGAGTAATTTACGGAAAGCACCTAAGGGGATCTAGGTTCAGTGTAGAAGGTTAAAGAACCTCCAGCTCTGATACCACTTGTTGGTTCCTTTAAACAACAAGAAAAGACTAGAGGGGGGAGGGTGAATAGTCTTTTCAAACTTTCATCTTTTAAAAACTTTCTCAGCAAGGACTTATTACTTTTCAGTAATGAGTTTGCTGATACTTAACTTTCTCAGCAAGCGCAAGTTACTTTTCAGGAACGAGTTTTGCTGATACTTAAAATCAGAGAGCGAAAGTCTTTGATACAATAAGTGCTTTGTCAGTAAGTAATAGTTTCAGCAAGTGAACAGAGTGACTGTGTACAGATAGATATGCTTTGCTGAAAACTAAATGCAGTAAGTAAATCACACAAACACTTTTATAGTGGTATCTGAGAGTGGCGTAATCTCTCAACTAATCCACTTTGTCCTTTCTAGGACTGAATCCACTAAGACAAGTTTGAGGTTCCTTACAACACCTATCTAGAGCGATTCAAACAGAAACCAAAGCACACTTGCTTTGTTTCCAAGCTAACTAGAGAACGAAACCTTGTTCTCCACCAAACTTGGGACTTTTAATCAGCAACACTATGCTCGATTAAGTTCCCCCTGAATTTCACGCTTGGAAGGGTGTATTTTCAGTTAGAGAGGTTTGGGATGAGATAACTTGATTATAACTTATTCAGCTACAACAAGTAATCTAAAAACAAAACTTTGAATACTTTGCAGTAAACAAGTTTGATTGTTTCTGGTGTCATGACTTGTTCTTGTTCAAAAGAAAGAACACTTAACTAATTTCTTAGCCGTGTAAGTTCTACTTCTTCACAAGTAGCTTTTTCAAGCTTTAAGTCTTGGAACGGATGAATGGCAGTAAAGAGTGTTTGAAGGGTATGTGAGTTTTAAGCACAAGTGAGAGTTTGATCACGTTGTTGACACACTTCAACTCTTTGCCGGATGACCTCTATTTATAGTGAATCAAGGGAGCCGTTTGAAATTCAAATTCCAAGGCTTTGTTCCTTCAGATGTCACTATCTTGCTTTTGTACTTTCAGCAGCGTCCTTTATTTGTCTTCTAGTCTTCATGTCCTTTGTGTGCATGCTTTGCATTTAATATTCATTTGAATGCAAGTACGTTGGAGCGCGAATGCAAGTACTTTCAGCAAGGAGGTCACATATGTTTTTCAGCAAGTGGTCAGTCTCAGTTTCTGCAAGCACAACCTACTCTGTCGTTTAGATTTTCACTTATGCAAGCTGTTGCTCAAGTTTCCACTTTCTTAGCAACATGTGCCTTTGTAGATACCAGTCTTCAGAAATCTTCTAGTCTTCAGTCTTCGAATTCTTCAAGTTTCTGAACGGTTCTAAATGCTTCAATAGTTTGTTTGTGTAAACAAAGTACATCATCAACAAATGCTTCAATAGGTTGTTTTTCTTTTTAGAAAACAAGATACATCATAAGCGGTAAAACTAACCTATCTAGCACCTACTCTAAGTCTTCAGCAAACGTTCATCTTTTACAATGTCCTTAAAATTCTAAATTCCTATGGACCTTAAGAGTACTAGTTACTGGACTTTCCTTAATTTAGCATGGTTAATTGCTCATCAAAATTACAAGTTTCCTAACACTAAGGTTGTCAAGTTTAGTGCAAGCAGTACTTGATGATTGTAAATATTGAAAACGATGATCTTGAATTGTCCTAGTGTTTCTAACACTTTTATACGAAGATATTTGGCTTAGTCGGATCAAAGAATGGAATAAAACAATTCTACAAGTAAAAGATTCAGAAACTCAATCATGCACAATATGAACCCTAGCTATGAATTTACATACTATCACCAACTAGAAATTTAGTTACTCATATCAAAATCGAAATCAACAATAGCAATCATAACAATCATAGATGAAAACATGGTTGAATTGAAAGATAGAGTGCAGAAAATAGTGAGATACAAAGTTACCACCGACGGTTGTCAATCTCCGGTGAATTGCTAAACTCACAAAGATCTAGCAAGGTGAGATCAATAGATGTCCAAATCTCTACCTTGATGCTCCAAAACGCTAATAAAAAGTAGTTCTAAGTCAAAGAAAACCCAGAACAAGCTCTAGGGTTTATGTCTGCAAAAATATGACTCAAGATATGAAAATTCGCAACTTTTAGAAAATATATATATCTGCCCCATAACGATACCAGGCGGACCACCTGGCACCAGGCGGTGCGCCTAGCATGGGCAGAAAATTGCCCGTGCTTTTCTCCTCAAATTCTTCAACTTTTTGGTCTTGGGCACGACTTTAAGCTCCGAAACATGGTCTTTTGGCCTGGAAACACGTCCCCGTACTCCTCGACACACCACGGGTGATCTTGTTGCACCAAAACTTCAATGTTTCGCCATGATTCATATCCAAAAGTGCGATGTTCACCTAAATCCTGAAAATAACAAAGAAAATGGAAACATGACACTATTCTAACAAAATGCACTAAAATGCATAAAAGAGGATAGCTAAATTGGTGAAAAAGAACCGAATGAAAGTGTAAAAAACACTGTCATCAAACAGCAGTGAGTGTGGATCGACAAATGCTACAGTTAATGGTGGGGTTCGTGTCTTGGGGACAGACATAGGTGATGATTTCTACGATTACTATGGGAAGCTTAGGCGTATTGTTCGCCTTGAATATCCCGGAGTACCTTTGACAAGAACAATGTTGTTTGATGTTGATTGGTATGATCCCACTGATGTAGGCACCAAAACGATTGAGGAGTATGATATGGTGGAGATAAACTATAAGAAGAAGTACAAAGTGTACGAACCATTTATCTTGGCAAGTCAAGCACTTCAAGTTGTATTTCTTGAATTTTCTACCTTGAAAAAAGATAAAGACGATTGGTTAGCTGCTGTACCTATAAATGCTCGATCCAAAGTTGAGTATGTGGAGAAGGACGAGTCAATTAACAACTCGTACCAAGATGAAGATGTCAATGGTCAGGCTAGAAAACTTGTACAAGCTACGGTAGAAGAAATACAGCCGCATGATGATGTTTTCATTGACTTAGAACCAGAGGAAGTCATAGATACCAACGAACTCAGCAAGATAATAAGGAACAAGATGATCCCACCGCAAGAGGGTGGTAGCAAGTGGCATTGCATCCCGGACCAGCTAAAGGGAGAGCTATTCGAGGAGCTAAAGGTGAGTTAATAATCGTACACTAGTTACCTAATTGTTTATGTGTCGTGAGTGGTATGTTAGCCACTTTGTGTGGGTGGTGTGTTAGCCACTGTACTTGGGTGATATGTTAGTCACCATTGTTAGAGTGAAATATAGGACAATGTGAGTGGTATGTTAGCCACTATATGTGATTGGTATATTAGCCACTAAAGTTGGGTGATATGTTAGTCACCGATATAATTGTTGTGTTGTTCCTCCCCTTGTTATACTTGAATGTTATTAAGTATTCACACGTTGTATGTTTTTGGGTGTTTATTCGTAATTGTGTAGAAAGAATTTTTCATGATGAAAAAGTTGATGTGGGATCTCTGGTGGACCTTAAACTCTCATGGTAGTGCCATTTACAAGAACACGATTCATAATCTGAAGGAGAAGTGGCAAAAGAAGCAGCCAAAACCCAGCTTGGTGGGAGATGGCATTTGGGAGGCGTGGAAGGTATACTGGCCTGAACCGAAAGTCCAGGCGCAGGCTGATCAGAACAGTGAGAATAGGAGGGCGCAGCCGACTAATGGGACCAGGACCCTGGTAACACACCGTTTTGGATCTGAGTCGATCGCTATAGCACATATGAGGCAGAAGGTAAGTGTATGAACTTTTTCATTTTATCATCATTCTTATACTTGTTATTTACTTCGAACTTTGAAACTAAGTATATGATGTTTCCATATGTCATTCAGTTGAAGGAGAAGGATAGTCCCCTCTTCACCTTGTTCTCGAGATCTCAAAAGGGCAAGGACGGAGATTCGTTGTGTGATGAAGCCAGAACAGTTGCGGTGAGTTCAACAATACATGTGTTTATTAAATATTGATGATTTTGTAACTAATTAACAACATAACTAACACCTTGCACTCTTGATTTATCATTTCAGACGGCCTACGAGCAGAGGATTCATGATCAGGATCTCACTGTTGAGGAAATGAATGCCATTTCCTCGAGGTGAATCCTCCAAACGAGAAGGGTCGTCGTTTGGGACTGGGGAGTGCAGCATCCCACCCTGATGTGGGCTCGAGGCCGGCTCGTGCCCGTGGTAGCTCTTCATCACCTACCACGTCATCTTCATTAGCTGCCGCTAGAGATCATGCCTTCCAACTTCAGTTGTAGGCGAAGGATGAGGAGATAAGGAAGGTACTCGAGGTGCAGGCTCAGCAACAACCTATGCTCGCTGATGAACGTATTTTTGACGCGTTCATCTTGTCTTTTTTACCTTCTTTTGCTATCTTCTAGCCTTGTTTTTTGGTTAGTTTTGTAGAATAGTGTCACGTTTTGTGTTTTCTGCATTTTCAGGCACTTAGGTACGAAACGGCGTTTTTGGAGCTAAAAACGAGCCTTATTGATGAAAAGATGGCCCCGTTGAAGATCCCCAATCTCCGTGGCTTGTTCGTAAGTGTTTGAGCATCAATAAGCATCGAGAAGGATGAGTCCAAGGCACCCGAGGGCCATGCGAGGGCAAAAAGATTGAGTTTGAAAACAAAAATCTGCCTAGGAGCCAAGCTAAGCGCCTGGAATAGTGAAGCGCTCCGCTTCATTTTCCAGGAGCTTTAGCACAGAAGCCAAGCAAAGCGCTTGGTGTGCCAAAGCGCTTCGCTTGCGAAGCGCTGCTCCGCTTGGCTTCTCCAAGCGGTCCGCTTGGCAGCGGTTACGTTTTCAGATTTTCCTTCTTAGATCTGATCTTTGGTCATTTTTTGAATATCTTTTGAACTGTAACTTCGTTTTGGAGAGCTCCTAAGCCTCAAAACTCAGAGAAAACTCAGATTACATTGTATTTTAGCTTGGGATTCAAGGTTTTTATTGGGATTCATCCTTTGTAATCATCTACGGAGAGGTTTTCTTTGCTTTCCACCGATTAGTGACAGCTTTGGTGGTAACTTGTATCACTCTCTTGTCTTGTAGTTTGATATGATGTATTCTGATTATTATTCATATGAATTGATGTCTATGTTGATGAATATGAGTAGCTAAATCTTTTGTGTTGGTGGTAGGATGTAGAATATGCATGCTATGGGTTATGTTTATGCTTACATGAGATTGTGATTCAATCTTGCTGCAAATCCCTTCATACAATTCTTAGTTGCCTATAAAATATATTCGAATTGAGTACAGTGACAAACTCTTGGTCAATGAAAGCTATAGGATTGTATGTTAGAGATTTGCAGCATGCTAGATAAATGGTGTTGGTGACAAGCACCTCTAAAGTATTGATAGTGATCTTTCATGATGTGTGTCTTAAAGTTACCTAGACGAGTTGCTTAGCAGACTTGATCGAAGGTTTTACGCACTGAACTTGTGAGCATATTCGTAACCCAAGCATGTGTATTTGATTTCTACCACCAACCATTTCCCAAACTTGTTTACAACAATCTGATTTCTCGTTGTTTTGTTGAAAGGAAACCATTCTACAAACATTTGAACTCGTTGACTGAAACTACTAGCAAAAACCTCAAACAAAGCCACGTTAGGTCCCGAGAGAATGACATTCGGGGACAACTTGCCATTGCACTCTAGTTTGTGTAGTGATAAGTGTTCTTAGGATTTTAAACAAATTTAATTGGTGAAAAACGACATCATCAATTTGGCGCCGCTGCCGGGGACTTAACTCCTTTGGTTGGTGTTTTTGTTTTGGTTTTTTCAGCCAACATCTCTTCTTTGTCTCATTTCTGTTTTTGTTTCTTTTTGCTTGAGATACTCACTATCTTGTATTTCAGGTGAGTGCATGCCTATAACCCGAACGGGTGGACCTATTATTGAACCTTTTGTAGACGAGATCGATCGTTTGTTCCAAAGGAGAAGGAGGAATTTGAATCTCGAGTTTGAAGGAGTAGCATCTAGAGCTTCCACTTCTGGTATTCGGGAAGAGTCTTCTTCTTATCTTTTGGAGCCAATTCTTGAATCTGTTTACTTGGAAGGTGAAATGGCGGAGAGACCTATACGTACACTTACTAAGCCTACGGTTGGGGCTAGAGGACCAGCAATTGTCCTCAATGATGCCACCAGGAACTTGGAGATCAAGAATCACATGTTCCAACAACTTCCCAAATTCTATGGGATGGCAAATGAGGACGTGATAGGATACTTGAATGAGCTCGAGAACTTTGTTCTCCATCTTGGCCGACCGGGAGCTGGTGTTACGGATGATGATCTCCGCATGAAGGTCTTTTCTATGGGGCTAGGCGATCGTGCAAAGGCTTGGCTCAATACTTTAGAGGCCGGGTCTTTGACAACATGGGACCTATGTTTTGATAAGTTCATGGAGCGTTACTACCCCGCTTCCAAGACAATGGCTATGAAGAGCCAAATTAGCTCCTTCGAGCAGAGGTACGATGAGCCTTTCCACGAGGCCTATGATCGTTTCATGGGGTTGCATCATCGATGCCACATAACGGGTATGATAAAGGTCAGCTTCTCCAATTCTTTTACAACGGTTTACATCCTGAGATTCAATCTCAAGTGGATAGTATTTGTGGAGGTAGTATGGGGGAGTTGCTTCCTTCTCAAGCCCAAGTGAAGCTGGACATGATGTACCGGAATTCCCAAAACCGGAATGTGAGGGCTCGAGTGCTCCAAAAGGAGCAAAGAGGTGAGGCCAAGGTAGTAGTGGAACAAAATGCCTTCGATGGGTTCGCCCATGAAGTGAAGCAAGCTTTGAGGCAAAGCGTTCCTTCTCCTTCTACAGAAGTTTGTGGTGTGTGCAAGAAGTATGGGCACCCGGCCTACTTTTGCCGTTCTGAATTTGCTAGAGAGCAATATATCACGAACGATGTCCGTCAAGAAGTATATGCTGCTGAGGGAGAGCAAGTAGTTGGAGATGTGAACTACGGGCAAGGTTATGGCAATGTGAGGCCACAAAACCGTGGACCCCGAGGTGGGTACCAGAATCAAGGCAACCATGGTTATCTTCATAACCCGGATCAAAATGCCTATGGGCCTAATCAAGATAGAAGTCGTCTCAGCTATGGGAACAATTGGTATGAAGGAGCACCGCCTTCTAATCCTACACCTCCGCCTCAGGTTGCTAGTTCGGGACCACATGGTGGAGGGGTGCTCCCTTCACCTCTTGTCTCTTCTCTCAACGATCTTGTGTTGAAGACAAATAAGTTTATGGAGCATTACTATCGTAATGAAGCTACTAACAATCAGCGGTTTGAGAAGCTTGAGGCTAGTAGTAGCAACCTCCATAAGAAGTTGCAAGAGCTGATAGATCGGGGGGCTAGTAGAGAGGAAGAGAAGTTTCCTGGAAACACAGAAAAGGCTATGGCCATAACCGTGGTGACTGATTTGCCCGTGGAGATCAGAATTGTGAGAGACAATGCACTAGTTGAGGTGCCAAGTTGCAAGATAACTGAAACTTGCAAAGTGAGTGAGGAGCCTAAGACTCCTAAGGTAGTTGTGGAAGAGAAAGTGGTCGCACAATCTGATGCGATAGTGAATGAAAACTCATCGTCTGAGGATGAGTTGGTGGATATGGTGGAAGTGCCTATCCAAGAGAGCTTTGATGTGGAAATCGGCTTGGGTAAGAAGGATGGAATAGTGGCAACTCTAGACACGGGAGCGGGTGTGAATGTCATACCTTTGAACGTGTACAAAGAGTCGGGTTTGTCTGGCTTAAGACCAATGAAGTGCATGGTGCAATTGGCGGATGGGTCTATGAAGAAGCCATTGGGTGTGATCGAGAATCTAGTGGTAAGAGTCGCCGGTGTAGAGGTCAAGACGAACTTCATCGTCATGCCTACATCCTCCGTAAAGCTCAAGGATGTGGTTCTTTTGGGTAGAGCCTTCATCAATAAAGTACATATGGTTATAGACATGTACCGTCGTACATGTAGCTTCGAGGTAAATGGCAAGCAACATACGTTGCGAGCCATGATTAATTTATGTGCTTATGTTGATACTAACGAACTTGTAGGATTCTTTGGTCCTGTTTATGTTCGTCAAGATGTGCAGGGACTTGGTGCTTTGAAGAGCACTTGGACGGGGAAGTCTAGTACCCGATGCAAAATTGATCCCGCATGAGCTAAGACGAGTCGAGCCAACGACTTTTAAACGAAGGCGCTTCTCGGGAGGCAACCCGAGGTTGTAAGTACTTGCATATAGATTAGAAGCACGTTTAAATTTTGTTTCGTTGTTTAGACAAGGTTTTTGGGGTGAAAATTTAGCAAAAGTTGAAAAAAATGGATTTGGGAGCTTCAGGTCCCAAGCGAACCGCTTGTAAAGCCCAAGCGGTCCGCTTGGATTTCCAGTAAGAATTCCATTCCTACTGGAAATCCAAGCGAAGCGCTTGGCACCCCCAAGCGGTCCGCTTGAATTTCCAGTAAGAATGAACAAGCGGTCCGCTTGAAATTCCAGGAAGTTTTGCAACTTCCTGGAAATTCAAGCGGAGCGCCTGGAGCCTCCCAAGCGCTCCGCTTGACCAAGCGAACCACTTGGCTCCCGCCAAGCGGTCCGCCTGGACCCTGTACCCAGATTTTCCTCGTTTTTCCATTCTTCTCACCTTTGCGCACCCGTTTTCACTTGTTTCTTGAGTCCTTTCAGGTACTACTCATATATAGGAGATTGGACACGAACCTTTATCTCAGGGAAGTGTACTTTCAATCCAATTTTTCCTTTTCATTCAACTTTTCTTTGCTCGAGGACGAGCAAAAGTTTAGGTTTGGGGAGGGGGTATTGGATTTTCAGTACTATATGCTTGTGTGGTTCGTACATGCCTGATTCTACTCAAGTTCATGTGATTTGTCGTGTTTTTTCAAATTTTTGCATGCATATCATCCCTAGATTAGTTGTTGCACGTTGCTGTGTGTGGAGTTTATTGCCAAGTCTTTTGAACTTTTTTATTGAGTAGACTAAGTGTTTATGACCATTGATCATATGTTGCATCACTTTGCAAGTAGTTTGAGGCTTGTCTCGCTTGGTTTGTCACATTCGCATGTGCACTAGTTAAGCTTAGTAGTCTCGACATCACCTTGAGTGGTGTTTCTTCTACTGCGGTTCACGATGGCCTTATAAAATGATGCATGTTAGAGTCTATGGTTGTAGCCCGTGTAATTATGTACGTAAGAGGCGACAAGTTCTTCACCTCGATTAGAGATTGCCAAATGCCTAGGAAGGAGGTAGTGTGAGGTGTGCGATTCCTTGTATTAAACTTATTCTATCGAATAGGTTTGGGGAGGGGGTTTCTTCGTTGATCTTGTCTTTCGTCTTTGAGTCGTTGTAAAGTTTCCTTTTCTTTTTCTTTTTGTTTGTGTCACAACCTATTCTTTCGAATAGGTTTGGGGAGGTGTCTTTGTAAAAGAGTCTTTCCTTTTTCCTTTTCGTCTTTGTGCTCAAACCTATTCTCTCGAATAGGTTTGGGGAGGTGTTTTTGACACTTAGTACTGCTGCTTGCCCCTATATAAAAAAAAAAGAGAAAGAGAAAAAGAAAAGAAGAAGAAGGAAAAAAAAAAAGAGAGAGAAAAGAAAAAGAAATATAAAAAAAGAAAATAAAAAAAAGAGAAGAAAGAAAATAAAGAATAAGACCCAAAAGCAAAAAAAGGGTCGTTGCAAGCCAAAAGCAGTCTAGCAAAGTGTCAAGTGTCATGTAAATATTTTGTCCTTGTGAAGTGTCGAGTTGTAAATTCTATCTTTCGTTTCATGTCGCCTTTGTCCAAGGCCCGTTCTTGACCACCCTCGTCTTGCTATTCAAGAAGTGGTTGAAAGAGGCTCATTCTTGAGGGTCTGGGTAGAATAGGGGAGTGTTATCTTTCTAAGGGAACCCTCCTTCGTTTGATGAGAACCAGTATTGGTTCGCCCTCTCTTGAGGAAAAGTCTCGCTTGGTGAACAGAAATAAGTCCTCGGTTTCATAGGCACGGGGCAATTGTAGTATGATAACATGCATCATTGTGTCGTCACTGACCAGGTCCAGGTAGAAGATGTTACGTGAGACTCCTTTGTTTAACCAAGTGCACTAGAGAATGTGTATATTCGCAATCGAGGCATACTTCAACCTATTTGCATGTCATGCTCATTTGGTTTTGTTCATAAGAATTTGGTAGATTCAATAGATTAGTTCACTTTACTTGGCATGAGACTCCCTTTGTGTTGCATTTAGGATAGTTTGTTGCTTGAGGACAAGCAAAGGTTTGGTTTGTCTTTTTTACCTTCTTTTGCTATCTTTTAGCCTTGTTTTTTGGTTAGTTTTGTAGAATAGTGTCACGTTTTGTGTTTTCTGCATTTTCAGTCACTTAGGTACGAAACGGTGTTTTTGGAGCTAAAAACGAGCCTTTTTGATGAAAAGATGGCCCCGTTGAAGTTCCCCAATCTTCGTGGCTTGTTCGTAAGTGTTTGAGCATCAATAAGCATAGAGAAGGATGAGTCCAAGGCACCCGAGGGCCATGCGAGGGCAAAAAGATTGAGTTTGAACACAAAAATCTGCCCAGGAGCCAAGCTAAGCGCCTGGAATAGTGAAGCGCTCCGCTTCATTTTCCAGGAGCTTTTGCACAGAAGCCAAGCGAAGCGCTTGGTGTGCCAAAGCGCTTCGCTTGCCAAGCGCTCCGCTTGGCAGCGGTTACGTTTTCGGATTTTCCTTCTTAGATCTGATCTTTGGTCATTTTTTGAATATCTTTTGAACTGTAACTTCGTTTTGGAGAGCTCCTAAGCCCCAAAACTTAGAGAAAACTCAGATTACATTGTATTTTAGCTTGGGATTCAAGGTTTTGATTGGGATTCATCCTTTGTAATCATCTACGGAGAGGTTTTCTTTGCTTTCCACCGATTAGTGACAGCTTTGGTGGTAACTTGTATCACTCTCTTGTCTTGTAGTTTGATATGATGTATTATGATTATTATTCATATGAATTGATGTCTATGTTGATGAATATGAGTAGCTAAATCTTTTGTGTTGGTGGTAGAATGTAGAATATGCATGCTATGGGTTATGTTTATGCTTACATGAGATTGTGATTCAATCTTGCTGCAAATCCCTTCATACAATTCTTAGTTGCCTATAAAATATATTCGAATTGAGTATAGTGACAAACTCTTGGTCAATGAAAGCTATAGGATTGTATGTTAGAGATTTGCAGCATGCTAGATAAATGGTGTTGGTGACAAGCACCTCTAAAGTATTGATAGTGATCTTTCATGATGTGTGTCTTAAAGTTGCCTAGACGAGTTGCTTAGCAGACTTGATCGAAGGTTTTACGGACTGAACTTGTGAGCATATTCGTAACCCAAGCATGTGTATTTGATTTCTACCACCAACCGTTTCCCAAACTTGTTTACAACAATCTAATTTCTCGTTGCTTTGTTCAAAGGAAACCATTCTACAAACATTTGAACTCGTTGACTGAAACTACTAGCAAAAACCTCAAACAAATCCACGTTAGGTCCCGAGAGAACGACACTCGGGGACAAGTTGCCATTGCACTCTAGTTTGTGTAGTGATAAGTGTTCTTAGGCTTTTAAAAAAATTTAATTGGTGAAAAACGACATCATCAATCGCTGACTTGTATGCGAGGCTGGGGATGGTACCGCAACAGCCACCACTACCACCATCACCCTCCCCATGATCCCATAGCCTTTTCATTAGCTCTATTACTATTTTCTGCATGAATACTGTGTACGCTATGATATTACTTTGTATTAGTATTGTACGTATGATTATTATTATTATATGTATGGAGGGTTTCGTTACATTTATTATAATGTTTTTAATTATTTTCGATATATTTGGTCTATAATAATTTGTGTAGTAGGTTGGTTAATTGAACAGGTTTGAATTTGATTTTGGTATTCATTATTAAAATAAAAAGTTTTTTTTTTTAAATTTTAGCGACGGATCGACCATCCGTCGCTAAGACATTTAGCGACGGATGACAATCCGTCGCCGTATCTCGGACCAGACCAACACGTGTCAATGGACGTAGCGCCGGATGACCATCCATCGCTAAAAACTTAAACATTTCATCCGTCGCTAGTTCCGTCGCTAATTCGCGACGGATGATCGATTCGTGGCTAATTCGCTAGCGAAGCACGATTAGTGACGGAACCCTCATCCGTCGCTAAATCGGTCGATCCGTCGCTAGTGTTTTCTAGCGAAGGATCGGCAGTGTCCAGCGACGGATGGATCCGTCGCTGGATCTGGTTCCTTGTAGTATAACCTCGAGAAGTGAAAGAACAAGTAGCCAACGACTTCGATATAGCCAAGGAACCAACCTAGAATGAGAGTGAAGGAGAGCAACAACATAGCTTGTGTAAGAAAATATGGTCAGAAATACCCCTAGGGTTGGTGCAGCGGAATTTAAAATTTTCTGAACAAGCATATTGATTAATCATGCATACAACGTATATTAAACACATCACAGTAAGAGAACTTACAGTACTTTGAATGCTATAATAGCAATTGATTTGGGTGCAGGATTCCAGTCAATCAAATCCTCGTAGTAACCAGCAAAACCTTCGCCTTCGGTGAAGTCGAAGATGTTTAATTCGTCTTCTAGAATTCCCGCAAAACAAAGGTTAGTATCCAGCTTCGGTCTTCCTCAACCTTGGTATCCACGGATGAACAAACAGCTTATCGAGAGAGTGCTCGGATTTTCTTAGTGTAGGTACTAGTTACGTTCTTAAGCTTGCTGATGATGTACTTTGTTTTAAAAAAATCTATTGAAGACCTAAACCCGCTCAGAAAATAGAAAATTCGAAGACTGAAGATTTAGAAGAATTCTGAGAACGGTATCTACAAAGGCACATGTTGCTTCAGAAAGTGAGATTCTCACTAACAGCCTTCATAAGTGAAAATCTATATGACAGAGTAGGTTGTGTTTGCTGAAACTGAGATTGACCACTTGCTGACAACGTATGTGACCTCCTTGCTGAAGAATTACTTGCATTTTGGCTCCAACGTTCATATTTGAATTTGATTGAAAGAACATTAAATGCAAAGTTAGCACGCGAAGAACATGAAGACAAGTAGACAAATGAAGAGCGCTGCTGAAAGTACAAAAGCAAGATAGTGACATCTTAAGGTATAAACCTTAGAATTTGAAATTTCAAACGACTCCCTTGAGACACTATAAATAGAAGACCTTAGGCTGAGTACAAAGGTGTGTCAACAACGTGACCAAACTCTCACTTGTGCTATAAAACACTCAAATCCTTCTCTACTCTTTACTACCTATTGATCCGTTCCAAGACTTAAGCTTGAAACAAAAGCTACTTG
Source organism: Plantago ovata (assembly GCA_028274465.1). Lineage (NCBI taxonomy): Eukaryota > Viridiplantae > Streptophyta > Magnoliopsida > Lamiales > Plantaginaceae > Plantago > Plantago ovata. Next base: position 61,804,825 of record CM051456.1, read on the forward strand.
TGAAGGAGTAGAACATTGAAAGCTAAGAAATTGGTTAAGTGTTCTTTCTTCTAAACAAGAACAAGTCTTGACACCAGAAACAACAAACTTGCTTACTGCAAAGTATTACAAGTTGTGTTTCTTTAGATCACTTGTTATAGCTGCAAAGTTATATTCAAGTCATCTCATCCCAAACCTCTCTAACTGAGAAACACCCTTATTCAGGCGTGGAATTCAGGGGGAATTAATCAAGCATAGTTTTGCTGATTAACTGTCCCAGGTTTGGTGGAGAACAAGGTTTAGTTCTCTGGTTTTATGTTGGAAACAAGGCAAGTGTATTTTGGTTCTGAGAATCATTAGTGATAGGATTTGTAAGGAACCTCATATTTTATCATAGTGGATTCAGTCCTAGAAAGGAAAAAGTGGATTAGTTGAGAGATTAGGCCACTCTCAGATACCACTATAAAAGTGTTTGTGTGATTTACATTTCTGTAGTTACCTTTCAGCAAGCTATTTTGTTTTACACTATTTATCTGCTCACTTGCTAAAACTAGCTTTTTGACAAAAGCACTTATTGTAAAAGACTTCTGCACTCTGTTTTTATGTATCAACAAACTTGTCACTGAAAAGTAACAAGCATTTGCTGGGAAAGTTAAGTACCAGCAAACTCATTACTGAAAAGTAATAAGTACTTGTTGAGAAAGTTTTAAACGACGAAAAGTTTGAAAAGACTATTCACCCCCCTCTATTCTTTTCTTGTTGTTTAAAGGGACCAACAAGTGGTATCAGAGCTGGAGGTTCTTTAACCTTCAGCACTGAACCTAGATCCCCTTACGTTCTTTCTGTAAATCACTTTCACTTGATAAATTTTGTAGTTATTTGGTGACAGAATATCTTTAGGAGACGCTCCTTTGCTGAAGCTGGAAAACTATGAGAAATGGCGAAATAATATGATGCTACATCTTGAGGCCATTAGGGATGAGATGGTGACTGTCATAAACGATGGCCCAATCAAGATCACTAAAGTTGAAAGAAGCTTTCCTCACAAAACCACGGATACTGGTGGAAAGGAAACTATCTTATGAGAACCGGTCGACACTGTCGTACCAAAACCAAGAGAGGAATGGACTTCTGATGAAGCCAAGAGATTCCGTCTTGATGGCCAAGCAAGAAACATCATCATTCGATCTACTCCAAAGACTATACAGTGCAAACTATGGTGTGCCAAAACTGCTAAGGAAGCTTGGAAAATGGTTCAAGATCTTTGTGCTGAATTTGACAAAACCAAGGAAAACAAACTCGAAGTCCTAAAGTTGAAGTTTCAAAACTTCAAACAAGGTGCCACTGAGTCACTGGAAGACTTGGATTTCAGATTCACAACTCTTGTGAGTGAAATGGCTGCCTTAGGTGCTAGAAATTTCGATTCAGATTCTGAAAAGGTGAAAACCATTATCAGAAGTTTGAATCAAGAATGGATCCACACTCAGAACTTCTACTACAATCAATGAATGCCAAACATCACTCCAACTGAGTTGTTCTCTCACCTTGCTACTGTCAACTTTGAGACAAAGCAAAGAGAAAGTGTGTTTGCTGAAAAATCGCAAAACATTGCTCTTGCTTCCAAGCCTTCACCTTCTGAAAAGAAGAGTGACAAAGAGCCTGCCGATGAAACTGCTCTTGCAGTTAGAAACATGAAGAAATTCATCAGCAAGGAACTTGAAACGCGAAAAGAAAAAAAGAAGCTGAAAAAGCATCTTGGTAACAGCTACCATAAGTATAAGAATGAAGCTAGCTCGCTGGACAAGCAAGCTCAGCAAGCGAACTCTTTTGAGGAACCAGCAGTTGGCAATGATCTTTGCTTTTATTGCAAAAATCCTGGACACTTCAAAGCAAACTGTCCTTTGCTGAAAGGGAAGTCTGCTGAAAAGAAGAAGAAGTTCAAGAAGGCTTTTATTGCTGAAGAAAAGAAGAAGCTTCAAGTGAAAATCCATGCTCTTTGCATTGAAACAAGCTCTGAAGACAGTGAGGTAGAAAGTTCAGACACTGAATAAGAGGAAGCTACTTTGGATGTAGAAATAGGCAAAGAAGTTTGTGGAATTGCCATGGAAGCTTACCCAGATGTCTCAAATTACGAGTTCTGCCTCATGGTCGATCAGGTAAATTCTCCTACCTCTGACTCTGATTCAGAAAGTGAAGGTAAGATTGATCTTGATAGAATTCAAGGAGAAATCGAAAGAGTTGAGAAAACTCTAAGCAAACAGCAAGAGAAACTACAAAATACTAAACTTCTGACTAAGCAAACTACTGAAAAGTACATTGTGCTGAGCGCTGAGTCATAAAAGAAAGATGCTGAAATATTGCATCTCAAAAAGCTAATTGCTGAAGCTACAGAGAAAAATGCTCAAATGGCAATAGAATTGGAAGAATATCAGTCCTCAATTCTGAAGTTACTTGTTGAAATACAAGAGATGAAAAATATGAAAGTCAATTTCAAATCTTATGCAAATGCTAGTAACACACGCTAACTGAAATAAACGCTTATCTGAGAGATCCATCTCAGAAAGAAGGTTTATGATGAATGTGTATTTACACTTTCATTTGAGTCTTTTTCACCTATTTTAGCTATCCTTTATGTTAATTTAGTTATATTTTAGTGCATTTTATTAGAATAGTGTCACGTTTTCCTTTAGTTTTTATTTTACAGGTTTTGGTTGAAAAACGAGGATTTCGGGGCAATTATATTGAAGTTTACAAGGAATTGGTGTTCCAAAAGCCTATTTGGAGTATCTGAAGGTTTCCGGATAGGATTTGGAGTCTAGGGGTTGAATCTGGAGGTTAGAAGGCCACTAGAAGTCAGAAACCGAGTCCGAAAAGGGGAAGAAATCCAAAAACGCGTCGAAAACGCGGAATTCCGCGAATTTTACTCCCGGGCGAATCGCCCCACACCAGGCGAATCGCCCGGTGTGTGGGGCCCTTCGCCCCACACAAATTCGAAGCCTATATATAGTTGCTCAGTTTTTCTCCGAAATTCATACTTTTCCAGACCTATTCTCTCACCTTTCTCTGTAGTTTTAGGTAGGAACTTCCCAGAGCCTGTTCTGGGGGTTCGTAGCTTAGGAGACACTTTTTCATAGCAGTTTGGAGCTTGTAAGATCGCGATTCTTCGGAGACTGACAACCTTCGGTAACATTGTATCTTACAGTTTTTCTACTTATTTTTATATATCTTTCAACATGTTTTCTTCTATGATTTCTGTTGATTGCATGACAACTATGAGTAGCTAAACTTATCGTTGGTGATAGTATGCGAATTCTTAGCGAAGGGTTGATAATCATGCTAATGGCTATATCGCGCATTATACTCCGTGTTATTGCTTTATTTCGTTGATCAGGCGCAGCCTATATCTTCGTATGTTGATTAATTATTATGCACAATTGGACCCTCGTCGACCTATGCATATCTATATCTTCGTAGTGTTGAATAATTACGGAACACAATTGGACAATAGTGTTGACCTGTCAGTATCTATATCTTCGTAGTGTTTAATGATTGCAAAAGGACAATTGATTGATCAAAGATCTCCATGCAAAACCGAGGAATTTACGCATGATTATTAACCCGTTATGCTTTGAAGGACCATACTCTCACCAATCTCCATTATCTATTAGAAAAACCTTTGCTATTCCGTCTGCTATTTTTATATTCTAAATTAGATTTGATAAAGCTAGTTATAGTCCTTAGAGAACGACACTCGAGGTCATTCTACTGCTACACTACGGTTTTCTTTGTAGTCGTGAATTGCCTTTGGCTAAATAACAAATTTATTTGATTAACCGCGTTGCATCAAATTGGCGCCGTTGCCGGGGAGTATACTCCTTTTTTCTGTTTAATTTGTTTATATTTTCAGCATTCAATTCCTAATTCTAGTACTTTTAGTTTTCCTTTTTAATCTCTCTCTGATACTGCTTTCCTAGTCTGATACAGATAGTGTATGCCACATACACGATCTAGAGGAACACCGCTTGATGATTCAATTGCTGAGATCGACAGAGTCTACCACCAGAGAAGGCGACTACTTCAAAGGCGTGCACTAGAGGAAATAGAGGATTCCGATTTCTCTGAATCTCTACACAGTCTTTTCAAGAAAATCGACGTAATGGCAGAAGCTAGACCACTGAAAGCATGGGTTCAACCCACTAAGGATCGTATGAGGGGACCAGCGATTGTTCTTTCGTCTGCAACTCGAGATCTGGAAATCAAGAACCACGCATTCCAACAACTTCCGAGGTTCTATGGCTTAGTAAGGGAAGATGTGATGGGGTACTTGCACGATATCGATGATTTCGTCAACCAACTCCCACGACCCGGAGCTGAAATAACAACGGATGAGTTATGGATGAAGGTTTTTGCTATGGGGCTTGGCGACAGAGCCAAGTCATTGTTGAGTTCTCTACCAGCAGGCTCGCTGGACACTTGGGAGAAGGTTTTTTCAGCTTTGATGGAAAAATACTTCCCTCACACCCTGACTACCGCGCTCAAGGCGCAAATCACTGGATTCAAACAAGACTATGATGAGACCATCTACACCGCGTTTGAGAGGTTCCAAGATCTCACGAACAAGTGCCCTCACCATGGTTTTGAACTTTCTGACCTAGTCCAACACTTCTACAATGGACTAACCTTCGAGAACCAACAAGTGGTGGATTTCCAATGCCGAGGCAATATTTGGGAGGAAACCGCAGAAGCCGTCTGGGCAGTTTTCGAAAGGCTTGCTAAGGGTTCGCTGTTCAAGGACCCAAGGGCGATGGTTAGGAGACGTGTACCTGAAGCTCCACCGACTCAAGAAGCCCCTATGTATAGGGGGGATGGGGATCAATTCGAGTGCTTTACCAACTAATTGAAGCAAGTCCTCAAGAGCGCCACTGGAACAACTGTTTCAAACGAAGTTTGCCGAATATGCAAGAACTATGGGCATGGGGCTCATATGTGTAGATCGGAGCTTGCATATGATGATGGCAACTGGGCTCGAGAAGGCGAAGAGGAAGCCTTTGCTACGGAGTTTGGTACTCAAGAAGCTAGCTACGGACAAGATAGTAGGAATCCTCGAGGTGGATTTTGGAGAAGAGGATTCCGAAACAATCAAGGATACGCACCGGCTAACCAAACTTATGGCCCTAACCAAGACCGTAGTAGGCTAAACTATGGCAATGATCACTGCGAAAACCTCGCTCCGAAAGAGCCACCGAAGTCGAAGTCGGCTCAACTCATGGAGAACTTGCAAAAGATGATTTATTACACTCAAAGTTTTCTCAAACGTTATGAAGAAGATTCTGAGAAGACTAGAGCAAGACTTGATAGGTTGGAAGAGAGCACTAGGCTTGCCCATCAAAAGATGCAAGAGTTGATCGACCGAGGAGCAAGTAGGGAACAAGGCAAGCTGCCTAGCAACACTGAGAAGTCGATGTCCATTACCTTAGTGGGTGATCTACCTGTTGAAATCACCATCAAGAAGGTTGCTAAGTGCGAGTGTTGCGAGGGGGAAGTGCCCCAACAGGGCGAGGAAGAAGAGAAGGACCTTGGTGCTGACAAGAGTAAAGAGGAGCAAGAGGATCCCGAGCCACTTCCTCAAAGTTTCGATGTTAAGGTCAGGATTGGGGAACTTGAAGATGTCCGTGCCACACTAGACACGGGATCCTACTCTAATGTTCTCCCTTTGAATGTGTTCGAGAAGAGTAACCTTGGAAAACTATCTATGCACAAGGCTATTGTACAACTGGCGGATGGATCCCTTGTGAAACCCGAAGGCGTTGTGAAGAATGTATTGGTCAAGATTGGTGAAACTTCTGTATACACCGATTTTGTAGTTATGCCGGCGTCTACACCTGGGACGGGGGATGTCATTCTCTTGGGGCGAACGTTCTTGACTAAGCTATGCTCCGTGATGGACATCTACCGAAGGACTTGCACTATTGAAGTGGATGGCAAGCAACATGTGTTGCAAGCCATATCTGATCCACCTGATCCACCTGATACTTCTCACACTATTGACTACAGTGGTCTTAATGTCTATGTTCATTCTTATTCACACGTTAGAGGCATGAGGAGGAGATCCGTGAAGGGGAAGACTAGTACCCTCAAGAAGAAGAACTAGGCGAAGACAGGAGTCGAGTCAAAGACTTTAAACAATGGCGCTATCCGGGAGGCAACCCGGGGTTTTTATCGCTTTCTTTACCGCTTTATTGCATGCATTCATACTTGAACAATTTGCTTTTCATATGTGAATTTGTTCGTCTCTGTGTCGTACGTGCTTATTTTATGTTTGAGTGAGATTTCTCGAGTGATTTTGGTTGAAAAATGTTTTCAGGGACTAAAAACCGCATTTTTTTTCTTCGTCTCCCCACCTCAGGAGGTGGGGGGCGACTCGCCCTACGCTCCAGAGCGTGCGTGTGCGCTCCGGACGCGCGGGGTGATTCGCCCCAGGCGTGGGGCGAATCGCCCCACGTTCTGCAGATTGAAAAAACGGGGTTCTCCCCCATTTTTCCTCATTTCACTTCATCTTCTTCCCTTAAACTCCAAAAATTCCTCCATTTTCACAAAACCTTCAAACCTTCATAACTTCTTCATCTTTCCATCAATTTGTGTGTTCTTTAGCTTCAATCGAAGCCCATTACGTGCTCTTTCTTTTCATCCGAACAAATCTCTTCCTAGTTCATTCAATCTCCGGATTTGAGGTAATCTCACATGAACCCTAATTTTTCAAATTTGGGGGTTTTTTGATTTATGCTTCAATTAAGCTTGTATGATGTATGGGTTGATGGTTTATGTGTTTAGAAACGTTATTCATTATCAATTGCATGTTCAATTAGGCTTGGTTTGTTGATTTGAGATTTTTGCTATTAGATGATATATCTTGTTAGGAAATGTATCTCTTGTTTTCATTCCATGCTTAAACATGTGTTTGTTGATATGATAATGATGGATGTAATGGTAGAATGCATGATTGATGAAGTTGAGGATTTATGTTAGATTTTTGATTATTATGGTATGGATTGAACCTTGTGATTCAAGGCATTTGTTGTTTAGCAAGAGCATAATGTGATATGTTACTGTAGTAGTTACATTGATATGATTGCGTGATGAAGTAGCTAGACTAGACATTGGGTTTTTGAGGAGTTGGATTGTTGAAGATATTGCTCGTTTGTTCGCTCGTACATTTACATATGCATAGGTCTGTTTTGTGTCGTACAAGATACTAATTGCTGTTTGTAGGAATCATGGCACCAAGATCGAGGAGAGCTGGCTCGAGCAGGAAGGGGAAGGGAGTAGCATCAAGCTCCCCAACCTTCCCACCACATGTACGAGATGTCTTTAGCCGCGGGAGAGGTGCGACAAAGGCTAGAAGCGAAGCTGGCCGACGGGGGAAGATCGATCATTCCAGACCGGAGGATTGATATTCCAGAGTCAGCAGCTGATACGGCGGGGTATAGGACGCTATCACTATTGGCGTCAAGAAGGAATTGGGATTGGTACAGTTCCAACAGGTTCAAGGGGTACGACGAGAGCCTCCTCCAAGAGTTCTACACTGGATACACAGATCTCGAGGAGAAGAATGGGGTACTAGTTCGAGGCCTGATAATACCATGGACACCAGAGCACATTTCCTCATTCATCCATTTTGGGCAGCAGGAGTTCACAGGGAGCGACCATGCCTACCTGTATTCGAGGGCCTCTAGGGGGATAGGAAGACATATTACGGACGTGATCTGCAACAGGGAGTACAGATATCCAGACATCGGGGGAGAACCTACACGGATCCGTCAGAGCGACCTTAGCATTGAAGCTAAGGTGATGATGAAATTTTGTATCTTCAACTTGATCCCTAGGAAGAATGACTCATGGATTCAGCCCTACTACGCCGAGCTCCTCTACTGCTTGATAGACAGACATCGGATCGACATCGGGCACATCATGTATGAGGAGTATGAGCGCCACTTGGAAAGAAAAAGAAGCCCTTCGTCTTCCCAAGCTTCATCACTGGCTACTGCAAATATCATGGGGTCGATGACATTGACGAGGGGGATTGCGAAGTCGCTGCCCTTTCACCCTCGACAATTGAGGTGCAGCTGGCTAGGTATCAGTTGAAGAACCCCACGGCTGCCGCTGCTGATGTGGGAGCCGATGATGGCCAAGCCCCTATCCCGGATATCCCATTTGTCCATTGAGCACCGCATGCACCACCTCGAGCACCACAGGGGTCTAGAGGATTTGACTTCTCTGAATTCCGGACCTACCTCGACGACCGTTTCGATAGAGCCGATGCTAGTACTGCAGCTTTGACCACTTCTGTCCAAGGACTGCGACAGGACCTCGACGGGCACATTGCCCAGCGCAACCGCGATTGGGAGACATTCGAGGAGCATCGCCGAGAGGATAGGCAACAAAGGTGGGAGCAGCAACAGCTCATCCAGCAGCAACAGGAGGCCCTACAGCAATCCAATGATCTCCTGTCTGACATGTGGAGAAACTTTTATGGGGATTACCATCCCGATGATTAGTCTTTTCACATGTCCACTCTCAACCAACCGAGGCCAAACCATTCGGTAACATCTAGTATCACTTCTTATTACTCATTCTCTTTTGCTAGGGGCTAGCTTAAGAATCGTAAGGGGGATGGGATGTGAACCGTGATGTTAAGTATTGTTTGGCTTTGTGTTGATTAGTATCTTGTTCTTTGTCTGCATTTGCATTTGCATGTTTACTGCTTTCTTAGATTTTTAGGTTGCATTCACTACATTCATCCTAGGATAGTCTTGCATGTTTTATATGGAGTTTATTGCCGAATTGTTTTGAACTCTTTTATTGGGTAGATTAACTAACTATGCCATTAATCATATGTTTCATCTCTATGAATTTGTTTGAGGTTTTTCTCGCTTGGCTTGTCACATTTATGTATTGCACTTAGTTAAGCTTGGTAGTCTCGACATCACTTAGTGGTGTTTTCTTTACTGCGGTTCACGAAGGGCTTTATAATAGGATGATGCATGTTAGGGTCTTATGGTTGTTTTCCCGAGTAATTATGTACCTAAGAGGCAACAAGTCTTCACCATGCTTTGAGATTGCTAAATGCCTAGGAAGGAGGTAGTGTGAGGTTGTGTGATCCTTTGTTTATAACCTATTCTTTCGAATAGGTTTGGGGAGGGGTTGCACCATCATTAGACTTGTTTTTCGTTTTTTATTTCCTTATTGTGAGTTTGTTTTTCCTTTTCCGTAAATTTTGTACTCCAACCTATTCTTTCGAATAGGTTTGGGGAAGTCGTGTGAGTCATTTTGTTTCTCTTTTCGTTGTGCTACTGCTGGCTAAAAAAAATCGAAAAAAAAAGAAAGAAAAATTCCAGGAAAAAAGAAAAAAAAAGAAAAAAGAAACTGGAAAGAAAAAAAGAAAAAAAAGAGAAAAGACCCCAAAAAAGCAAAGAAGGGTCCAAAAAAGAAAGCCAAATAGCAGTTTAGCAAAGTGTGGTGTCTCATTTTCCAATTCTTGTAATAATCGTGTTGTAATTTTCTTTTTTTCTTTTGTTTTTGAGTGTCATTTGTTCTAGACCACCCTCGTCCTACCATTCAGGAAGTGGTGAATAGCTTAACGCTTTGCTTGAGAGATGGGTAGAATAGGGGAGTGTTATCTTTTATAGGGAACCCTCCTTCGTTTGATGAGAGCCAGTACTGGTTCGACCTCTTTGAGGGAAAGTATTAAACATTGGTGAACAACAGTAAGTCCTCAGTTTCATAGGCACGGGACAAGCATGCGTATCTTAGCATGCTTCATTACGTCGTCACTGACTAGGTCCAGGTAGAGAATGTTACGAGAGACTATCTTGCCTTGGCATAAGTGCTTATGTGGATGTGTATAAGTCAATCGAGGTATTCATCAATCTATATTCATGCTTTGATTTATATGGTTTTTGTTCATATGTTTTTTTATAGATTCAGTAGATTAGTTCATTTTATTCGGCATGAAACTCCATTTTATGTGTTGCATTGTTTTTTGCATTAGAGTCTAGCTTAGTTGCTTGAGGACAAGCAAAGGTTCGGTTTGGGGAGTTTGATGAATGTGTATTTTACACTTTCATTTGAGTCTTTTCACCTATTTTAGCTATCCTCTATGTTAATTTAGCTATATTTTAGTGCATTTTATTAGAATAGTGTCAAGTTTCCCTTTAGTTTTTATTTTACAGGTTTTGGTTGAAAAACGAGGATTTCGGGGCAATTATATTGAAGTTGACAAGGAATTGGTGTTCCAGAAGCCTATTTGGAGTATCTGAAGATTTCCGGATAGGATTTGGAGTCTAGGGGTCGAATCTGGAGGTTAGAAGGCCACTAGAAGTCAGAAACCGAGTCCGAAAAGGGGAATAAAACCAAAAACGCGTCGAAAACGCGGAATTCCGCGAATTTTACTCCCGGGAGAATCGCCCGGGACGTGGGACGAATCGCCCCACACCAGGCGAATCGCCCGGTGTGTGGGGCCCTTCGCCCCACACAAATTCGAAGCCTATATATAGTTGCTCAATTTTTCTCCGAAATTCATACTTTTCCAGACCTATTCTCTCACCTTTCTCTGTAGTTTTTGGTAGGAACTTCCCAGAGCCTATTCTGGGGGTTCGTAGCTTAGGAGACACTTTTTCATAGCAGTTTGGAGCTTGTTAGATCGCGATTCTTTGGAGACTGACAACCTTCGGTAACATTGTATCTTACAGTTTTTCTACTTATTTTTATATATCTTTCAACATATTTTCTTCTATGATTTCTGTTCATTGCATGACAACTATGAGTAGCTAAACTTATCGTTGGTGGTAGTATGTGAATTCTTAGCGAAGGGTTGATTATCATGCTAATGGCTATATCGCGCATAATACTCCGTGTTATTGCTTTATTTCGTTGATCAGGCACAGCCTATACCTTCGTATGTTGATTAATTATTATGCACAATTGGACCCTCGTCGACCAATGCATATCTATATCATCGTAGTGTTGAATAATTACGGAACACAATTGGACAATAGTGTTGACCTGTCAGTATCTATATCTTCGTAGTGTTTAATGATTGCAACAGGACAATTGATTAATCAAAGATCTCCATGCAAAACCGAGGAATTTACGCATGATTATTAACCCGTTATGCTTTGAAGGACCATACTATCACCAATCTCCATTATCTGTTAGAAAAACCTTTGCTATTCCGTCTGCTGTTTTTATATTCTAAATTAGATTTGATAAAGCTAGTTATAGTCCTTAGAGAACGACACTCGAGGTCATTCTACTGCTACACTACGGTTTTCGTTGTAGTCGTGAATTGCCTTTGGCTAAATAACAAATTTATTTGATCAATCGGGACCGACAATCCTGCGTTGCATTGAAAAATTTATACTCTTGAGTAAAGACAAATTACCAATTACCTTTGTTCGTGCTACTGATAGTGGTCAACCAGAACTCTATCAAATTGGTCAATCTAAGGTTGCTGAAATAAGCAATCAAGTACCTATGACCAAGAAGCCCGATGTTGCTACTCAAAGTAACAAGACTTCAAAAGGTAAACAGGTTGCTGAAAAGCAATCTGATCAGAAAAAGGATGTTGAAAGGCAATCTGCCAAACAAGTTGCTGAAAAGCAATTTGTTAAGCCTAAAGTCAAGATTACTAACAAAAGTAATCAGAAGTCCTTTGCTGATAAACCTGAATCAAGTAAGGTTGCTGAGACAAAAATTCAGCCTACTCCGAAAAGTGGACTTGGATACAAAACCAAGCAAAATCAACTTTTTCACGAGTATAAGTAGAGTCAGCAAAGATACTTGAAGGAGCTGAACAAATCCAAGCCTAAGAGTACTAACAATACTCGGAATGATAGGACTAGAAGGAACCTTGCTAGAAAAGAACTTACTGAAAAGTATATTTAGCAAAAGGGTCAACCAAACAAGACACCACATCAGAAAGTGGACTTGACCAGCAATGTTCAAAAGTGTTTTGGTTCTAAACCATCTAGTTCCTCAGCGAGTAGAAAACAAGTCAAGATTGAAAAAGTGACTTGAACATGTTAATGGACATCCAATCTTGGATAATTAACTTGTTTGCTCTTGATTGTGCAGACTTCAGCCACGGAGACAAACAATGCAATTAGGGTGCATTACTATATCTGGAGTTCTTTATGTCAAAAATCTTAAGTTTAATCTTTTCAGCATGAGTCAGTTTGCTGACAAAGGTTATTTCATCAAAATCAAAACTGATGAATGTAAACTTATTGACTTTGAGACAAAGAAGGTAATCATGATTGCTAGAAGATCAAGAGGTCTATACACTGTATGTTAGGAAACTTGTAATTTTGATGAGCAATTAACCATGCTAAATTAAGGAAAGTCCAGTAACTAGTACTCTTAAGGTCCATAGGAATTTAGAATTTTAAGGACATTGTAAAAGAGGAACGTTTGCTGAAGACTTAGAATAGGTGCTAGATAGGTTTGTTTTACCACTTATGATGTATCTTGTTTTCTGAAAAGAAAAACAACCTATTGAAGCATTTGCTGATGATCTACTTTGTTTACACAAACAAACTATTGAAGCATTTAGAACCATTCAGAAACTTGAAGAATTCGAAGACTGAAGACTAGAAGATTTCTGAAGACTGGTATGTACAAAGGCACATGTTGCTCAAAAAGTGGAAACTACAGCAACAACTTGCATAAGTGAAAATCTAAACGACATAGTAGGTTGTGCTTGCTGAAACTGAGACTGGCCACTTGCTGAAAAACATATGTGACCTCCTTGCTGATAGTACTTGCATTTACGCTCCAACGTTCATGTTTGAATCTCATTCAAATTAACATTAAATGCAAAGCATGCACGCGAAGGACATGAATACTAGAAGACAAATGAAGGACGCTACTGAAAGTACAAAAGCAAGATAGTGACATCTTAAGGAACGAAGCCTTGGAATTTGAAATTCAAACGGCTCCCTTGATTCACTATAAATAGAGGTCATCCGGCAAAGAGTTGAAGTGTGTCAACAACGTGATCAAACTCTCACTTGTGCTTAAAACTCACATACCCTTCAAACACTCTTTACTGCCATTGATCCGTTCCAAGACTTAAAGCTTGAAAAAGCTACTTGTGAAGAAGTAGAACATACACGGCTAAGAAATTAGTTAAGTGTTCTTTCTTTCGAACAAGAACAAGTCTTGACACCAGAAACAATCAAACTTGTTTACTGCAAAGTATTCAAAGTTTTGTTTCTTAGAATACTTATTGTAGCTGAATAAGTTATAATCAAGTTATCTCATCCCAAACCTCTCTAACTGAAAATACACCCTTTCAGACGTGAAATTCAGGGGGAACTTAATCGAGCATAGAGTTGTTGATTACAAGTCCCAAGTTTGGTGGAGAACAAGGTTTCGTTCTCTAGTTAGGTTGGAAACGAAGCAAGTGTGCTTTGGTTTCTGTTTGAATCGCTCTAAATAGGTGTTGTAAGGAACCTCAAACTTGTCTTAGTGGATTCAGTCCTAGAAAGGACAAAGTGGATTAGTTGAGAGTTTACGCCACTCTCAGATACCACTATAAAAGTGTTTGTGTGATTTACTTACTGCATTTAGTTTTCAGCAAAGCATATCTATCTGTACACAGTCACTTTGTTCACTTGCAGAAACTATCACTTGCTGACAAAGCACTTATTGTATCAAAGACTTCCGCTCTCTGATTTTAAGTATCAGCAAAAGTCGTTACTGAAAAGTAACTTGCGCTTGCTGAGAAAGTTAAGTATCAGCAAACTCATTACTGAAAAGTAATAAGTCCTTGCTGAGAAATTTGAGATGTCTGATTAAGGGGGAACTTTCAGCAAGTAACAAGGCTGGTTACACAAACTCGCTGAAATGATTCTTGTTTACTTCAGCAAGCAATCAAATCCCATAAATCTAGGTAAAATCAATTTATGACGTTAATCGGGCACAGATAAACTCGCTAATAATCATGACATGAAATACAATCGTGGCCATTGAATAAAAGGCGTTTTTGATATAACGGTTAACATTGGAAAGAGAAAGAGTGCTCTGACAGTTTTTGTTAGTGGGCCACTACGCATTTAATGCAAAGGCTCCACTAACGCTGTTGAATCTCTGATTTACCCTTGCTGAGAACTCAAAATCGATTGAGCTTCTTGCACATCAGAGACACTATATATACAAGGAGTTAGAGAAAGACACAATTCTTTAACTCACATTTCCTTTCTCTACAAATTTTAGCCTGAATTTACTATACCTCCTGTCAAAAAGCAAAGTAATCTTTTTCGTACACATTTCTCACCCTATAAAAGAAATGGCACCAAAGAGACAGTCATCTAAGGTTGACAGTGCTGGAAAAAGCACTGCTCCGGTGACCAACACAGTGAAAGTTGTGTTGAAAAACGATAGAATAACCGAGAAACCCATGCCGCCTGCATATCTAGACACTGCAATGTGTGAGATGATGATGCAATGGGGTGGTTTTGCCAAAGAGAAGTATATCCGATACTTCTATGAACAAGAACTTGACGGTGATAATGAGGAGGCGCTTGACCTGATAAAACAGCAAGGCCTCACTCTCTTTATAACAGCTCGCCCTAAGAAAGTGAGTATGTTAGATATAATGGAGTTCTACAATAATGCAGAAATCCAGACTCTAACTGATGGTCAAGGAGTCACTGAAAAAGTGATCTTCACCACAGTTCAGAATGTGCAAATCGTCCTGAAATGGACTGATTTAGCCGACATCTTTCAGATTCCGACCACTGGAACTGAAGATGACATCACTGCCACTGACGAAGAAATAGAAGCCTTCTACAGTGATGTCAGAAATGAGAAAATGAAGAAAGGAGAGATTTGCTCCCGTGACTTGGACAAAGCACGTTAAGAGGAAGCATCTCTGCCATTCACTTGGTCTAGTAGCTCTGCTACTAATCAAAGTCTTAGACTCCCAAGTCGGAGGAATAGACCAAGTAGGCATGAGAAGGTGGCCGCTGCTGATGCATATATATGAGAACAAAACTGAGCTCAACTGGCCAAAGTACATTTTCAACAGACTTGTTGATTGTGTTACTAAATTCAAGGTTAAAGTTGAAGACAACAAGGTCTCACCTACCTTCCCAGTCATGTATGGACTAAAAATATGCTATATCCTTGAACACTTCCGGATTCAGCTGAGAAACCCATTGCCGATTAAGAAATCAGTATGTAATGTGGGAAGAGCCTTCTACAAGCAAAATGCACCTAAGCTTGCTGATAAGAAACTGGAAAAATCAAAGAAGACAACAACGACAAATGTTTTCAGCACAAGTCAGCAAGAAAGATATACAACAGCTGCTGATGTTGTCACCACTACTCAGCAAGAAAATGTTCCAACAGTGATGAACGTGTATTTTACACTTTCATTTGAGTCTTTTTCACCTATTTTAGCTATCCTCTATGTTAATTTAGCTATATTTTAGTGCATTTTATTAGAATAGTGTCACGTTTCCCTTTAGTTTGTATTTTACAGGTTTTGGGTGAAAAACGAGGTTTTCCGGGCAATTATATTGAAGTAGACAAGGAATTGGTGTTCCGAAGGCCTAATTGGAGTATCTAGAAGATTCCGGATAGGATTTGAAGTCTAGGGGTCGAGTCTGTAGGCTAAAAGGTCACTAGAAGGCAAAAACCGAGTCCGAAAAGGAAAAGAAATCCAAAAACGCGTAATAAACCGACTGGACCTCCCGGGCGAGTCGCCCGGGACGTGGGGCGAATCACCCCACACCAGGCGAATCGCCCGGTGTGTGGGGCCACTCGCCCCACACCTGCCGAATGCCTATATATAGTTGCTTAGTTTTCTCCGTTTTTCATACTTTTCCAGACCTTTTCTCCCACCTTTCTCATTAGTTTTAGGTAGGAATTTTCCGGAGCCTGTTCTGGGGATTCTTAGCTTAGGAGATACTTTTTCTTAACGTTTTGGAGCTTGTAAGATCGCGATTCTTCGGAGATTGACAATCTTCGGTAACATTGTATCTTACAGTTTTTTCTATTTATATTTATTTATCTTTCAACATGTTTTCATTCAATCTTGCTATGATTTCTGTTGATTGCATGACATCTATGAGTAGCTAAACTTCTCGTTGGTGATAGTATGTGATTTCTTAGCGAAGGGTCAATAATTATGCTAATGGCTATATCGCGCATTATACTTTGAGTTATTGCTTTATTTCTTTGATCTATCTAAAATCTCTATCTTCGTAGTGTTGAATAATAACGGAACACAATTGGACAATTCATTGATCAAAGATCTCTATGCAACACCGGGGACTTCATGCATGATTATTAACCTGTTATGCTTTGAATGACCATACTATCATCAATCTCCATTATCTGTTAAGAAAAACCTTTGCTAAGTCGTCTGTTGATTTTATTTTCTTAAGTTAGATTAGATAAAGCTAGTTATAGTCATTAGAGATCGACACTCGAGGTTATTTTACTGCTGCACTACGGTTTTCGTTGTAGTTGTGAATTGTCTTTGGCTCTAAACAAATTTATTTGATTAACTAGAATTTGAAAAGTTCTGAACCAGTTCATCAAATTGGCGGCGCTGCCGGGGACTATACTCCTTTTTTCTGTTTAGCTTATTTATATTTTCAGCATTCAGTTCCCTACAGAAGAATATGCTCTGGGGGTTTGCTCTCAGGAAATCTCACTTTCTTAAACTATTTCTTCCCCCCTATCTTTTTCAGAAAATTCATCTAATCTGATCTCGGTTACCTTACGTGCTTGCGCTCTCGTAGTTCTCGGTTACATTGTGTTTGTTTGCACTCTTTGTGCTTTTCTTTGCAAGTTTTTGTTTTTCTTTTGTGGATTCTGCTCCTTGGTTTCTTATTTCCTCCTGTGCAGAAACTAGTTATATGAAGGATGAGTCAACCACCGTTGCCCCGGTATGTGATGCCTCGAGAGCTGATGAATGTGTATTTTACACTTTCATTCGAGTCTTTTTCACCTATTTTAGCTACCCTCTATGTTAATTTAGCTATATTTTAGTACATTTTATTAGAATAGTGTCACGTTTCCCTTTAGATTTTATTTTACAGGTTTTGGTTGAAATTCAAAGATTTCCGGGCAATTATATTGAAGTTGACAAGGAATTGGTGTTCCAAAAGCCTATTTGGAGTATCTGAAGGTTTCCGGATAGGATTTGAAGTCTAGGGGCCGAATCTGGAGGTTAGAAGGCTACTAGAAGTCAGAAACCGAGTACGAAAAGGGGAAGAAATCCAAAAACGCGGAATTCCGCGAGAAAAACCCGGGGGGCAAACTGCCGCGGAGCTGGGGCGAACCGCCCCGTGGTTTTTCGGAGCCTATATATAGTGCTCAGTTTTGCTCCGAAAATCATATCTTTCCAGACCTACTTTCTCACCTCTCTCTATAGTTTTAGGTAGGAACTTCCCGGGGCCTGTCCTGGGAGTTCTGTAGCTTAGGGGATACTTTTTCATAGCGGATTGGAGCTCGTAGAATCGCAATTCATCGGAGATTGACAACCTTCGGTAACTTGTATCTTACAGTTTAATCTACTTATTTTATATATCTTTCAATATGTTTTCTTCTATGATTTCTATTGATTGCATGCCTATTATGAGTAGCTAAACTTATCGTTGGTGGTAGTATGTGAATTCTTAGCGAAGGGAAGATAATCATGCTAATGGCTATATCGCGCATTATACTCCGTGTCATTGCTTTATTTCGTTGATCAGGCACAGCCTAAATTCTCGTATGTTGTATTAATTATTATGCACAATTGGACACTTGTCGACCATCAGACCAATTATCTTCGTAGTGTTGAATAATTACGGAACACATTAGGACAATAGTGATTGACTTGTTAGACCAATTATCTTCGTAGTGCTTAATATTTGCAACAGGACACTAGATTGATTCAAAGATCTCTATGCAAGATCGAGGAATTTATGCATGATTATCGACCCGTTATGTTAAGAAGGATCATACTATCACCAATCTCCATTATCTGCTAGAAACCCCCTTTTGCTATCTGTCTGCTGTTTTATATTCTCTTGTTAAATAGATTAAGCTAGTTATAGTCCTGAGAGACCGACACTCGAGTCATTCTACTGCTACACTACGGTTTTCGTTGTAGTTGTGGATTGCCTTTGGCTAATTACAAATTTATTTGATCCGTTCGCGTTGGAACACGCCACCAGCGCGTTCATCAAATTGGCGCCGCTGTCGGGGACTATACTCCTTTTTCAGTTTAATTTGTTTATATTTACAGCTTTAGATTCCTAATTCTATTAGTTTTAGTTTTCCTTTTTAATCTCTCTCTGATACTGCTTTCCTAGTTTGTTTCTAATCACCTTTCCTAGTCTGTTTCAGATTGTGTATGCCGCATATACGTTCTGCAGGAACACCGCTTGCTGATTCAATTGCTGAGATCGACAGAGTCTACCACCAAAGAAGGCGACTACTTGAAAGGCGCGCACTAGAGGAAATAGAGGAAACCGATTTCTCTGAATCTCTACTCAGTCTTTTCAAGGAAATCGACGGAATGGCAGAAGCTAGACCACTGAAGGCATGAGTTCAACCCACCAAGGATCGAATGAGGGGACTGGCGATTGTCCTTTCGTCTGCAACCCGAGATCTCGAGATCAAGAACCACGCATTCCAACAACTTCCGAGGTTCTATGGCTTATCAAGGGAAGATGTGATGGGGTACTTGCACAATATCGATGATTTCGTCAACCAACTCGCACGACCCGGAGCTGACATAACAACGGATGAGTTAAGGATGAAGGTTTTTGCTATGGGACTTGGCGACAGAGCCAAGTCATGGTTAAGTTCTCTTCCAGCAGGCTCGCTGGACACTTGGGAGAAGGTTTTTTCAGCTTTCATGGAGAAATACTTCCCTCACACCTTGACTACCGCGCTAAAGGCGCAGATCACTGGATTCAAACAGGACTATGATGAGACCATCTACACCGCGTTCGAGAGGTTCCAAGATCTCACGAACAAGTGCCCTCACCATGGTTTTGAACTTTCTGACCTAGTCCAACATTTCTACAATGGACTAACCTTCGAGAACCAGCAAGTGGTGGATTTCCAATGCCGTGGCAATATTTGGGAGGAAACCGCAGAAGCCGTCTGGGCAGTTTTCGAAAGGCTTGCTAAGGGTTCGCAGTTCAAGGACCCAAGAGCAATGGTTAGGAGACGTGGACCTGAAGCTCCACCGACTCAAGAAACCCCTATGTATAGGGGGAATGGGGATCAATTCGAGTGCTTTACCAACGAATTGAAGCAAGTCCTCAAGAGCGCCACCGGAACAACTGTTTCGAACGAAGTATGCCGAATATGCAAGAACTATGGGCATGGGGCTCATATGTGTAGATCGGAGCTGGCATACGATGATGGCAACTGGGCTCGAGGAGGCGAAGAAGAAGCCTTTGCTATGGAGTTTGGTACTCAAGAAGTTAGCTACGGACAAGACGGTAGGAATCCTCGAGGTGGATTTTGGAGAAGGGGATACCGTAACAATCAAGGATATGCACCGGCTAACCAAACTTATGGCCCTAACCAAGACCGTAGTAGGCTAAACTATGGTAATGATAACTGCGAAAACCCCGCTCCGAAAGAGCCACCGAAGTCGAAGTCGGCTCAACTGATGGAGAACTTGCAAAAGATGGTCGATCACACACAAAGTTTTCTCAAACGTTATGAAGAAGATTCTGAGAAGAGTAGGGCAAGGCTCGATAGGTTGGAAGAGAGCACTAGTCTTGCCCATCAAAAGATGCAAGAGTTGATCGACCGAGGAGCAAGAAGGGAACAAGGCAAACTGCCTAGCAGCACTGTGAAGTCGAATGCCATTACATTGGCTGGTGATGTACCTGACGAAATAACCATCAGGAAGGTTGTTAGGTGCGAGTGTTGCATGAAGGAAGAACTTCTACAGGTTGAGGAAGAAGAAAAGGACCTCGGTTCTGACGCAAGTGATGAGGAGCAAGAGGATCCCGAACCACTCCCTAAAAGTTTCGATGTTAAGGTAGGGATTGGTGAGCTTGAAGATGTCCTTGCCACACTAGATACGGGATCCTACTCAAACATAATCCCCTTGAATGTGTTTGAAAAGAGCAACATTGGAAAACTATCTGAGCAAAGGGCTATTGTGCAACTGGCGGATGGATCCTTTATGAGACCTGAGGGCGTTGTGAAAAATGTGTTGGTCAAGATTTGTGAAGCATCTATATACACCAATTTCGTAGTTATGCCGGCATCTGCACCTGGGACGGGGGATGTCATACTCTTAGGGCAAACATTCTTGACTAAACTACGCTCAGTGATGGATATCTACCAAAGAACATGCACCATCGAAGTAAATGGCAAGCAACATGTGTTGCAAGCCATACCTGATCCACCAGAACCGCCAGATATTACTACTAACTATTGTGGTCTTGTAGCCTCTATTCTCTCTTATTCACAGGTTCGTGGCATGGAGAGGAGATCAATGAAGGGGAAGCCTAGTACCCGCAAAAAGAAGAGACAGGCGCAGACAGGAGTCGAGTCAAAGACTTTAAACAATGACGCTATCCGGGAGGCAACCCGGAATTTTTATCGCTTTCTTTACTGCTTTTCTGCATGCATTTCATTCTTGAACTATTTGCTTCTCGTATGCGAATTTGTTCATGTCTTTGTCGTATATGCTTATGTTTGAGTGAGATTTTTCGAGTGGTTTTTTGAAAAAATTGGTTTCAGGGATTAAAACCGCATTTTCTGACGTCGGGAACCGTCTCCCCGCATTGGGGAGCACGGGGCGAACCGCCCCATGTGGGGGGCGAACCGCCCCGTGTGGGGCGAACCGCCCCACGGCCCCAGATCTTCAAAAACGCGGATTTCTTCCCCAAAACCTCATTTTCTTCATTCTTCTTCATTCATCCTTCCAAAAAACCCGAAAAACGCGATTTCGTCTTCAAATCTTCATAACTTCTTCATTTCTTGACCAAATTTAGTGTTCTTTAGCTTAAATCGAAGCCTATTACATGATCTATCATCCTATCCGAACAGATTTCATCCTAATTCGTTATATTTGCAGATCTGAGGTATCATCCTTAGAACCCTAATTTTAGAATTTGGGAGTTTTCTATTTTGAGCTTCAATTATGCTTATTTGATGCATGGGTATGTTGTTTGTGTGATTAGACATGTTATTTACTATCAATTGCATGCTCAATTTTTCTTGGATTGTTGATTTGGGTATTTTGCTGCTAGATGATATATCTTGTTCTGCAATATGTCTTTATCTTTGATTTCTTGCATATGATTGTGTTTATTGATGTAATGTTGGTGGATTTGACAATAGAATGCTTAATAGTTGAGTATGTGGATTTATGATGGTAGAATTTTTTCGCTGCTATGGTATGAATTGAGCCTTGTTATCAAGGATATTGGTTGTCTAGTAAGAGCATGATGTGATGTATTGCATGTAGTAGTTACATTGGTATGTTGCATGATGAAGAAGCTGGGCTAGACATTACAGTTTGGGGAGTTCGATTGTCGATTTTATCACTCGAGTGTTTCGCTTTTACACTAGCATGTATTTGAGTCAGTTTTGTGTCATACGAGGTGCTAACCGCTGTTTGTAGGTACCATACCAAGGGAAAGGAGCATTCTCGTATGATTGCTGTGAAGAACCATGTCAAGGAAGGTGACCTCGCTAGATGTGCGTTCGAGCCAAGGGGTTTTGCAACAACGTCGTGGATTATCCAAGAGGAGGAGCTAGAGTACACGTGGAGTAAGGACTCCTATGCCTATTCATGCACCACCGAAGGGACAGAAACCATTATTACGTCATCACTCCATCACGAGGACTGCAGAGTTCGAGTGAACAGGAAGGCACCGGGACATTCTCGCTGCGACGGATTCAATCTTGAGTTCGCAGTTGCTAGAAGGTTCCAAAGCGCTAGCTTGGTTCCAAAACATAATGACATGGATGCCCAGCACCTTGTTGGGGTGCCCCTTGCCTGCCTCTAAAGTGAGCATCATATAGACATCGGTCGGATCCACCATAGAGAATGTGGTCGAAATTAAAGAAAAAGGTAGAAGACTTCTGAGTATCCGAGCAGCTTACTGAAACCTTCTCGTGGTGTGATGAATGTGTATTTTACACTTTCATTCGAGTCTTTTTCACCTAATTTAGCTATCCTCTATGTTAATTTACCTATATTTTAGTACATTTTATTAGAATAGTGTCACGTTCCCTTTAGATTTTATTTTATAGGTTTTGGTTGAAATTCGAAGATTTCTGAGCAATTATATTGCAGTTGACAAGGAATTGGTGTTCCAGAAGCCTATTTGGAGTATCTGAAGGTTTCCGAATAGGATTTGGAGTCTAGGGGTTGAATCTGGAGGTTAGAAGGCCACTAGAAGTCAGAAACCGAGTCCGAAAAGGTGAAGAAATCCAAAACCGCGTCGAAAACGCGGAAATTCCGCGAAATTACTGTGGGGCGAATCGCCGGAGCCTGGGGCAAACCGCCCCGTGCTAATTCGGGGCCTATATATAGTGCTCAATTTTCTCTCCGAAAATCATATCTTTCGAGACCTTCTCTCTCACCTCTCTCTATAGTTTTAGGTAGGAACTTCCCGGGGCCTGTCCTGGGAGTTTTGTAGCTTAGGGGATACTTTTTCATAGCAGTTTGGAGCTTGTAGGACGGCAATCATCCGGAGACTGACAACCTTCGGTAACTTTGTATCTTACAGTTTTATTCTACTTATTTTATATTCTTTCAACATGTTTTCTTCTATGATTTCTGTTGATTGCATGCCTATTATGAGTAGCTAAATTTATCGTTGGTGGTAGTATGTGAATTCTTAGCGAGGGAAGATAATCATGCTAATGGCTATATCGCGTATTATACTCCGTGTCATTGCTTTATTTCGTTGATCAGTTGTAACCAAAATTCTCGTATGTTGTATTGATTATTATGCACACGTGGACACTAGTCGACCATCAGACCAATTATCTTCATAGTGTTGAATAATTACGGAACACATTAGGACAATCGTGTTGACTAGTCAGACCAAATTATCTTCGTAGTGCTTAATACTTGCAACAGGACACTAGATTGATTCAAAGATCTCTACAATGGACTAACCTTCGAGAACCAACAAGTGGTGAATTTCCCATGCCGAGGCAATATTTGGGAGGAAACCGCAGAAGCCGTCTGGGCATTTTTCGAAAGGCTTGCTAAGGGTTCGCAGTTCAAGGACCCAAGAGCAATGGCTAGGAGACGTGGACCTGAAGCTCCACCGACTCAAGAAGCCCCTATGTACAGGGGAAATGGGGATCGATTCGAGTGCTTTACCAACGAATTGAAGCAAGTCCTCAAGAGCGCCACCGGAACAACTGTTTCGAACGAAGTATGCCGAATATGCAAGAACTACGGGCATGGGGCTCATATGTGTAGATCAGAGCTGGCATACGATGATGGCAACTGGGCTCGAGGAGGCGAAGAAGAAGCCTTTGCTACGGAGTTTGGCACTCAAGAAGATAGCTACGGACAAGATGGTAGGAATCCTCGAGGTGGATTTTGGAGAAGAGGATACCGTAACAATCAAGGATATGCACCGGCTAACCAAACTTATGGGCCTAACCAAACTTATGGGGATACTTTTTCATAGCAGTTTGGAGCTTGTAGGACGGCAATCATCCGGAGACTGACAACCTTCGGTAACTTTGTATCTTACAGTTTTATTCTACTTATTTATATTCTTTCAACATGTTTTCTTCTATGATTTCTGTTGATTGCATGCCTATTATGAGTAGCTAAATTTATCGTTGGTGGTAGTATGTGAATTCTTAGCGAGGGAAGATAATCATGCTAATGGCTATATCGCATATTATACTCCGTGTCATTGCTTTATTTCGTTGATCAGTTGTAACCAAAATTCTCGTATGTTGTATTGATTATTATGCACACCTGGACACTAGTCGACCATCAGACCAATTATCTTCATAGTGTTGAATAATTACGGAACACATTAGGACAATCGTGTTGACTAGTCAGACCAAATTATCTTCGTAGTGCTTAATACATGCAACAGAACACTAGATTGATTCAAAGATCTCTATGCAAGACCGAGGAATTTATGCATGATTATCGACCCATTATGTTAAGAAGGACCATACTATTACCAACCTCCATTATCTGCTTGAAAACCCCCTATTGCTATCTGTCTGCTGTCTTTATATTCTCTTGTTAAATAGATAAAGCAAGTTATAGTCCTGAGAGAACGACATTCGAGTCATTCTACTGCTACACTACGGTTTTCGTTGTAGTTGTGGATTGCCTTTGGCAAATAACAAATATATTTGATTGAATTTGACACGTTCATCATGGTGTAAAACGTTGTAGGGGGAGGTCCTGATACCACTGCCCTTTCCCCTTCAACAGTTCACATCCTATTGGAGGGCTTCAGGATGGAGGATTCCATAACAGCGGCGGCTAATCTTGAGAATTCTACCTGCCACTACGACTCTACTGGTAACGATGGTGAT
The DNA here is from genome assembly GCA_028274465.1 of Plantago ovata. NCBI lineage: Eukaryota > Viridiplantae > Streptophyta > Magnoliopsida > Lamiales > Plantaginaceae > Plantago > Plantago ovata. The sequence continues at coordinate 61,829,377 of CM051456.1, forward strand.
GACAGTAGTGACAATGAAGGCCATACGGGCAATGATGATTCTAATGGAGGAGTTGTTCCTGACCGGCCTAAAAATGGAACTACCGCACCTACCTGAAGACCTGATGACACCATATAAAGCTCCCAGAGCAGGCCCAATAAATCACAAGCAGCATACTCAGCCGACCGAGGCCAAACCATGGGGTAACATCTAGTATCACATCTTATTTCCTCATTTTCTTACTGCTAGGGACTAGCGTTAATATCATGAGGGGGGATGGGATTTAAGTGATCTAGTATTGTTAGTTTGGAGCTTGACATTGGTAGGCTGAGTATAGTACCTCGCATGCTTCTTCCGTTTGCATTTGCATTTGCACGTTTACCGCTTTCTTAGATTTTTTAGGTTGCATTTCACTACATTCATCCTAGGATAGTCTTGCATGTTTTATATGGAGTCTATTGCCGAATTTTTTGAACTTTTTTATTGGGTAGATCAACTAACTATGCCATTAATCGTATGCTTCATCTCTATGAATTTGTTTGAGGTTTTTCTCGCTTGGCTTGTCACATTTATGTATTGCACTTAGTTAAGCATGGTAGTCTCGACATCACTTAGTGGTGTTTTCTCTACTGCGGTTCACGAAGGCCTTTATAATAGGATGATGCATGTTAGGGTCTTATGATTGTTCCTCGAGTAATTATGTACCTAAGAGGCAACAAGTCTTCACCATTCTTTGAGATTGCTAAATGCCTAGGAAGGAGGTAGTGTGAGGTTGTGTGATCCTTTGTTTATAAGCTATTCTTCCGAATAGGTTTGGGGAGGGGGTTACACCATCATAGACTTGTTTCTGTTTTTCATTTTTCGTATTGTGAGTTTATTTTTCCTTTTCCGTGAATTTTGTACTCCAACCTATTCTTTCGAATAGGTTTGGGGAAGTCGTGTGAGTCATTTTGTTTCTCTCTTTGTTATGCTACTGCTGGCTAAAAAAAAATCGAAAAAAAGAAAGAAAAATTCCAGAAAAAAAAGAAAAAAAGAATCTGGAAAGAAAAAAAAGAAAAAAAGAATCTGGAAAGAAAAAAAAGAAAAAAAAGAAAAGACCCCAAAAAAGCAAAGAAGGGTCCAAAAAAAAGAAAGCCAAATAGCAGTTTAGCAAAGTGTTGAGTCTTTTCCAGTTTTGTAATGTTCGTAATCATGTTTTTTGTTTTTTATCTTTTTTATCTTAAGTATTATCTGTTCTAGACCACCCTCGTCCTGCCATTCAGGAAGTGGTGAATAGCTTAAGACTTTACTTGAGAGATAGGTAGAATAGGGGAGAGTTATCTTTTATAGGGAACCCTCCTTCGTTTGATGAGAGCCAGTATTGGTTCGACCTCTTTTGAGGAAAAGTCTTAACATGGTGGAACAGCAGTAAGTCCTCAGTTTCATAGGCACGGGACAACCATTCGTATCTTAGCATGCTTCATTACGTCGTCACTGACTAGGTCCAGGTAGAGAATGTTACGAGAGACTAACTTGTCTTGACATAAGTGCTTATGTGGATGTGTATAAGTCAATCGAGGTATTCTTCAACCTATATTCATGCTTTGATTTATATGGTTTTTGTTCATATGTTATTTGGTAGATTCAGTAGATTAGTTCATTTTATTTGGCATGAAACTCCATTTTGAGTCTTGCATGTTTTTTGTATTAGAGTCTAGCTTAGTTGCTTGAGGACAAGCAAAGGTTCGGTTTGGGGAGTTTGATGAATGTGTATTTTACACTTTCATTCGAGTCTGTTTCACCTATTTTAGCTATCCTCTATGTTAATTAGCTATATTTTAGTACATTTTATTAGAATAGTGTCACGTTTCCCTTTAGATATTATTTTACAGGTTTTGGTTGAAATTCGAAGATTTCCGGGCAATTATATTGAAGTTGACAAGGAATTGGTGTTCCAGAAGCCTATTTGGAGTATCTGAAGGTTTTCGGATAGGATTTGAAGTCTAGGGGCCGAATCTGGAGGTTAGAAGGCTACTAGAAGTCAGAAACCGAGTCCGAAAAGGGGAAGAAATCCAAAAACGCGTCGAAAACGCGGAATTCCGCGAGAAAAACCCGGGGGCAAACCGCCGCGGAGCTGGGGCGAACCGCCCCGTGGTTTTTCGGAGCCTATATATAGTGCTCAGTTTTTCTCCGAAAATCATATCTTTCCAGACCTACTTTCTCACCTCTCTCTATAGTTTTAGGTAGGAACTTCCCGGGGCCTGTCCTGGGAGTTCTGTAGCTTAGGGGATACTTTTTCATAGCGGATTGGAGCTCGTAGGATCGCAATTCTTCGGAGATTGACAACCTTCGGTAACTTGTATCTTACAGTTTAATCTACTTATTTTATATATCTTTCAATATGTTTTCTTCTATGATTTCTGTTGATTGCATGCCTATTATGAGTAGCTAAACTTATCGTTGGTGGTAGTATGTGAATTCATAGCGAAGGGAAGATAATCATGCTAATGGCTATATCGCGCATTATACTCCGTGTCATTGATTTATTTCGTTGATCAGGCACAACCTAAATTCTCGTACGTTGTATTAATTATTATGCACAATTGGACACTTGTCGACCATCAGACCAATTATCTTCGTAGTGTTGAATAATTACGGAACACATTTGGACAATAGTGATTGACTTGTCAGACCAATTATCTTCGTAGTGCTTAATATTTGCAACAGGACACTAGATTGATTCAAAGATCTCTATGCAAGACCGAGGAATTTATGCATGATTATCGACCCGTTATGTTAAGAAGGATCATACTATCACCAATCTCCATTATCTGCTAGAAACCCCCTTTTGCTATCTGTCTGTTGTTTTATATTCTCTTGTTAAATAGATTAAGCTAGTTATAGTCCTGAGAGAACGACACTCGAGTCATTCTACTGCTACACTACGGTTTTCGTTGTAGTTGTGGATTGCCTTTGGCTAATTACAAATTTATTTGATCCGTTCGCGTTGGAACACGACACCAGCGCGTTCATCAAGAGCCTTGCATAACATTGGATGACGATTGCAGTAATTATGACCTTGATCCTTCGTACTACTCCATTCTCTCCACGCTTTCAATGGGTGATGATCCAAGAGGGTTCTTAGACACGTACGAGGAAGGTGTGTTGAGGATACCTCGTGAGAATGAGGAGGGGGTTATCTTATCACATGAGCAACTTTGTATGAGAGGATTTATGGGAGCCTTGAAAGGGTACGCTCGCAGATGGCTCAGAATCCCGCCGGAAGAATCGTTGCGCACTTGGGGTGAAGTAACCAGCAAGTTTCTGGAACATTGGGATAGGGACTCACCTCCCGGGACAAGGGCATGGACGTCTCGCTTCAGTAGTCAGCCACCAGAAATCGACATTGCCGATGAAGAGGAATGTGGAGAAGAATCCATTGATGAAGTCTCCTAAGTGCTTAGCTTGGATTCCACGTCCTTACTTGCGGATGTTGAAGTTGATGGTCGAGAGGAAGTCGTGGAGGAAGTAATAACTGAATCCATTGCTTCACTTGAGTCAGAAGGTGATGGCGTGAGTTGTGTTGAGGTCGAGGAGCCAATATCTGAAGATTTTGGTGTCTTTGAATCAATTGCGGCAGATACTCTTGATCTTGACTCCTACGTTCTGGTCCATGCACCCACCTACGAGTCCCAAAGGAGTTTCGATCCTCTTTACTCTTTTTATTTTCCATCTGATTCCCTTAGTTATTTTTTAGATTTTGTTTTTCTTGGTTTTGTTAATTTTAGTTTTCAGGGAATCGTGGACTTGCTTGAGCAGATACGGAGAGGAGCCAAGGATGGTTCCCAAGATGCGAGGAGTAATGGAACGGATGCACAAGATTCATTTCCATTTGATAATGGATAACATTAGTGGTAATGATCTCCTGTCTGACATGTGGAGGGACTATTATGGGGATTTCAATCCCGATAATTAGTCTTTTCACATGTCCGCTCTCAGCTGACCGAGGCCAAATCGTTCGGTAACATCTAGTATCATTTTTTATTTACTCATTCTCTTTTGCTAGGGACTAGCTTAAGTTTCATGAGGGGGATGGGATGTGAAACAGGATGTTAAGTATTGTTTGGCTTTGTGATGTTGAGTATGGTATCTTGTTTTTGTTTGCATTTGCACGTTTACCGCTTTCTTAGTATTTAGTTGCATACACTACATTCATCCTAGGATAGTCTTGCATGTTTTATGTGGAGTTTATTGCCAAATTTTTTGAACTTTTTTATTGGGTAGATTAACTAACTATAACATTAATCGTATGCTTCATCTCTATGAATTTGTTTGAGGTTTTTCTCGCTTGGCTTGTCACATTTATGTATTGCACTTAGTTAAGCTTGGTAGTCTGGACATCACTTAGTGGTGTTTTCTCTATTGCGGTTCACGAAGGCCTTTATAATAGGATGATGCATGTTAGGGTCTTATGGTTGTTTGCCCGAGTAATTATGTACCTAAGAGGCAACAAGTCTTCACCTTGCTTTGAGATTGCTAAATGCCTAGGAAGGAGGTAGTGTGAGATTGTGTGATCCTTTGTTTGCAACCTATTTTTTCTAATAGGTTTGGGGAGGGGGTTACGCTATCATTAGACTGGTTTTTCATTTTTTGAGTGTGTGTTGTGAGTTTATTTTTCTTTTTTCTTTCGTAAATTTTGTACTCCAACCTATTCTTTCGAATAGGTTTGGGGAAGTCGTTTGTGAGTCATTTTAGTTTCTTTTTCGTTGTGCTACTGCTGGCTAAAAAAATCGAAAAAAAAGGGAAAGAAGAAGAATTCAAAGAATAAAAAAGAAAAAAACTAGAAAAGAAAAAAAAAAAGAAAAAAAAGAGAAGACCCAAAAAAAGTAAAGAAGGGTCCAAAAAAAAAATAGCCAAAAAGCAGTTTAGCAAAGTGTTGTGTCTCATTTTCCAATTCTTGTAATGTTCGTAATCGTGTTGTAATTTTCTATCTTTTCTTTTTGTTTGAGTGTCATCTGTTCTAGACCACCCTCGTCCTGCCATTTAGGAAGTGGGGAATAGGTTAAGGCTTTGCTTGAGAGATGGGTAGAATAGGGGAGTGTTATCTTGTTTAGGGAACCCTCCTTCGTTTGATGAGAGCCAGTATTGGTTCGACCTCTTTGAGGAAAAGTCTTAACTTGGTGAACAGCAGTAAGTCCTCAGTTTCATAGGCACGGGACAACCAATCGTATTCTAACATGTTTCATTACGTCGTCACTGACTAGGTCCAGGTAGAGAATGTTACGAGAGACTATCTTGTCTTAACATAATTGCTTATGTGAATGTGTATGAGTCAATCGAGGCATTCTTCAACCTATATTCATGTTATGATTTGTATGGTTCTTGATCATATGTTTTTTGATAGATTCAATAGATTAGTTCATTTCATTTGGCATGAGACTCCACTTTTTGTGTTGCATTGTTTTTTGCATTAGAGTCTAGCTTAGTTGCTTGAGGACAAGCAAAGGTTCGGTTTGGGGAGTTTGATGAACGTGTATTTTACACTTTCATTTCAGTCTTTTTCACCTATTTTAGATATCCTCTATGTTAGCTTAACTATATTTTAGTGCATTTTATAGAATAGTGTCACGTTTCCCTTTAGTTTGTATTTTACAGGTCTTGGGTGAAAAACGAGGTTTTCCAGGCAATTATATTGAAGTAGACAAGGAATTGGTGTTCCGAAGGCCTAATTGGAGTATCTAGAAGATTCCGGATAGGATTTGAAGTCTAGGGGTCGAGTCTGAAGGCTAAAAGGTCACTAGAAGGCAAAAACCCAGTCCGAAAAGTAAAAGAAATCCAAAAACGCGTAACAAACCTACTGGACCTCCCGGGCGAGTCGCCCGGGACATGGGGCGAATCGCCCCACACCAAACGAATCGCCCTGTGTGTGGGGCCACTCGCCCCACACCTGCCGAATGCCTATATAGTTGCTCAGTTTTCTCCGTTTTTCATACTTTTCCAGACTTTCTCTCCCACCTTTCTCATTAGTTTTAGGTAGGAATTCTCCAGAGCCTGTTCTGGGGATTCTTATCTTAGGAGATACTTTTTCTTTACGTTTTGGAGCTTGTAACATCGCGATTCTTCGGAGATTGACAATCTTCGGTAACATTGTATCTTACAGTTTTTTCTATTTATATTTATTTATCTTTCAACATGTTTTCATTCAATCTTGCTATGATTTCTGTTGATTGCATGACATCTATGAGTAGCTAAACTTCTCGTTGGTGATAGTATGTGATTTCTTAGCGAAGGGTTAATAATTATGCTAATGGCTATATCACGCATTATAGGTTGAGTTATTGTTTTATTTCTTTGATCTATCTAAAACCTCTATCTTCGTAGTGTTGAATAATAACGGAACACAATTGGACAATTCAATTATCAAAGATCTCTATGCAAAACCAGGGACTTCATGTATAATTATTAACCTGCTATGTTTTGAATGACCATACTATCACCAATCTCCATTATCTGTTAAGAAAAACCTTTGCTAAGTCGTCTGTTGATTTTATATTCTTAAGTTAGATTAGATAAAGCTAGTTATAGTCCTTAGAGATCGACACTCGAGGTTATTTTACTGCTGCACTACGATTTTCGTTGTAGTTGTGAATTGTCTTTGGCTCTAAACAAATTTATTTGATTAACTAGAATCTGACAAGTTCTAAACCAGTTCATCAAACAGCTGAAAACGTTGTTGATGAAACTGCTGTAGATGGTGATCAACAAGGTAAGTGTACAACTGCTGGAGAGAAACTTGAAAAAGCTTAGAAGAAAAAGAGGAAAGCTGATGATGACACTCAGACTGCAGTGTCATCAGCTAACCCCGTCCCCAAGAGAAAAAAGGACAAGTAACCCAAGAAAGAAAATACTGGCTCGCAAGTCAGTACCAATTGTCCATGATCTTTTCGGATGATTCTCCCGCAGCTGCTGAAACACAAGTTCCAGTAGATGTTGATGAAGTGGTTACTGAAACCTGCGTCAGCAATGTTGAAGTGTTTGCGGAAGCCTTCAACAATCAACTCAATGTTGATACATCTACTGAGAAGAGACCACAAGGCAGTGGAAATGAAATTCCTGCCTCAATTCCAGATATCTACATTGTAGATAATCTAGATGATCAGACTCTGGAACCAGCAATTGATATTGCTGCTGATATAAGAACCGCGACACTTGCTGATGCTGCCAATGCTGAAAAGATGGTTGCTAAACAAGCGACTCATCAAGTTGCTGAAGAACCAGTTGCTGAGACTGCAATGGTTCAAGTCCCAGAGATTGCTGAAACACCACAATAGACACTATTCGACGACGCATCCCATGATGCTGAGAATACTCGACCTAGTTCACCGAAAACATCCATTGACAAAGTTCAGCTGGTGCTGACAGAACTGAGCGAGCAAATGGATTTGGAGATTGATGACAACTCCAAAAAATCGGTAGATGTTTTCATGACAAGTAGTGAACTCAAGGGTCAAGATGTCTCTGCTCAACTTGTCATTTCAGAGACAAGGGAGATTGCTGAACCCGCACAACTTTCTCAAACAGAGCAAGAAAAGAAGTCTGCTGAAGAAAAGGTCCCAGATACTGAAGAAGCTGTCATTGCTGAAAGGACTGAGTCACCACCTGTCCTTCTTCAGCAGGTAGTTAACTCAACCATAAGCAAAACTTCACTATCTGAAACTCGTTCTTTTGCTAATATAATGATTTCTTTACAGACTTCTCAAGATACAAGTCAGAAGGTTGCTGAAGCTTCTGCACTAGAATCTACACCTCGTGCTCAGCAGGTAGATAATGTTTTTGGTAAATCAACTAAGTTTGAAAACTTAGTGCTTGTATCTAACTTAAAATTATTTCAGGATGATCAATTCAAAGATGCTTCTCAAGCTCCTGAAGCAATGGAAATAGTACCAGCACAAACAAGTGTGCAACATGAGCTTGCTGAATCTCAGCAGGTAAATCATATTCCAGCTTTGGACTCTAAAACTATTATCCAAAACTTTCCTGAACTTAATTTTATTATTTTTCAGGCTCAAAAGGAGACCACTGAAGTGGTTCACATCACTGAAGATCCGAAAGTGAGTTCTGAAGAACTTTACTCAGACTTCAAGAAAACTACCTTGTCCAGAGTTGGTAAGTCTGTCAGCAACTGGCAAAGGTACAAAAGGATGGACTTTTCTGACCTTCATCTTCATCTATCAAACGAGAAAAAGATAATTTCTCTGCTGAAACTCGAGACTTTTGTGCACTCCATACTTCCAGAAGAGTTGACATATTCTCAGCTCATGAGCTCTAGTCTGATTGCTCTAATCAGAGAGAATATGAAAGTCAAATTCAAGAGTGCCTCTCCAACTGAACAAGCTGTGATGCTCAAGGGTTCCTTTGTACCCGTGGTGGCTGATCCCCACAATATCAATGAAGAAGAGGAACTTACAAGTGTTTCACTATACAAACATCTTGAGTTGGTTATACTAACGGATGATGATGAAGAAGAAGAAGAAGATGAGAACATTCCTACAGATCCCAGTGATGATGAAGGAAAAGATTCTAAGGATAAAAAGGACGACGATGATGATAATCAAGGTCCTCATCCTGATGCTGGTGGACTCAAACTGGCAGTTGCTGAGACTGAACATCATGACAATCAGCAAGCTGATCAAACACCAAGTCCGCAACAAGTACTCCAGCACCTGTACAAGGCGCTGATACTGAAGAAGAGTACGCCAGAAAGCGCGCTGCTTTGAAACTAGGCAAAGGCAAGCTTTCTGATGCCGAGATATCTTTACTCGATGCCAAGGTCACTGATTCAAACCTTGATGATGAAGAATTGGATGAAGATTATCAAAGAGCACTTCAAAACAGTCTACAGATTCATGCAAGGCATACGCAGAATCTAGACATTGCTCAATTTTCAGGAATGAAGCCTAAGGAAGTCCCCTCCCTTCCACTTACTACTGGTGAAACCCCAGTTATTGAGTCTCAAACGTTTCCCTCAGCAACTACTCAATTAAAAGTCACTACTGGTGAAACTCCAGTTGTTGAGTCTGAAGCGTTGCCATCAGCAACCACTCAACCAAAAGGGAATGAAGCTGCAGATTGAGGAACCAAGGTTGCTGGCCTTGATGAATCTGATGACGAAGACGATCTTTCAGCAAATGAGGATGATCAATCAAAGAAAGGTGAACCCACCGTGGTCATAATTCCTCCTCCTGATCATGAAAATGATGTAGGAGATGACTTAAGAAGCCATTTGCTGACCAGAGATGATCAATTCGCTACTGAGCTTAAAGTTCATTCCTTGACCCCGACTTTACTACCGTTTCCACGTGCGGAGGATTTTACTCCAAGAATTTTGGCACTAATGGAAGTCCACAAAGCCTGCAAAGCAGAAGATGATGCACTGCTTACATCGGCAAAATACTGGCTACTGTGCTGAAACGCACTACTTCTCTTACCATAGCTCAGAAAGACATAAGTCTATACCACAAAAGCTATGAAGAAGATGTCAGTCAAGCACTCATACTAGCAAAGTCTACATTGAAAAAGGCTCAGACTTTCATTGAAGACAAAGTCGAAACAGAGCGCAGACATGAGGAAAACGTGGTGAGTATCAATCAAGATTTGTCAAAGCTGACCGCTGATCAGCAAGCAATTATCATGAAAATAGCCTAAGTACTCTTGCTGAAAATTGCAATGTGTTCTTTTCTCTGGACATTACTCTAATGATGCAATCCATGTCTAAGGGGGAAGATAAGCAAAAGAAATCTTCAAGAAAGAAAACCCCTGCTGAAGCGCCACTGACAATAGAATCTCTTGCTGAAAGAGAGCAAAGTTCTAAAAGACAAGCTGAAGCAGATTCTGAGTTGAATTCAGCAATTCCGAAAAAGAGAAAAACTTCTGCTGAAACTCATGAATACTGTCACACTGAAAGTCATCAAGATCTGAATGAAGATGATGATGATGATGATAACAATCAGACTATAGCTCAAGCTATAAGAGCTAGACCAATTACAGCCCTAACTCCGTCTGGCCATTCAAAACATTTCTCTTCTGACTCAAGATCTTCAGCAAGAGATTAAGAAAATGCAAAGTCAAGAAGAAGAAGGCAAAGACAGGAAGAAAAGAGGCTTGCCAGCATTGAATACACAAAGACCAGCAATGAGGAAACTACTCAAAATCTGATCAGAAACTTTCATGGTTGCTGGATCTTAAAGCTGGAAGACTTATTGGTAAATGATTTCTTTCCAACAGCTGTACGGAATCAAATGTACACTTGGATTGAATTGAAGGTGAAAAGAAAAGAAAGGGATCCTCCTCCCTTCCCAAGAAACATAGCTGGGAGATGGCTGAATCTGAAAGTCTTGGTAAGAAGAACTTCAATTGGCAAGAACGTAAAACAAGAACCTGAATTAATTAAACCAATTGATATTGTCTATTACTCTGACCCTATAACCAAGAAGTCAAAGAAGAAATATGGATTGATTCCTTATGTGTATTTCTATCTCACTGCTAAGGATCAAGAAGAAGATCTTCTCTGGTTAAAGAAGATTCATGCTAACAAGGGCATTTCAGATGCACAACTTCTCCATGCCAGCAATTGGGGCATGCACTTGTGGGTGTTGCACTACAAAGAAATGAATGTTGAAAACCATCATTATACCGCCTGCAAGAACGCAAGAATCATTCAGCTCGAAGTCCGTAAGCTACTTGAAGATTACGAAAAGGACTGTGTTGAATTTTCTTGACTTGCTGAGAAGAGTGTAAGGGAGATTCTGAGAAAATCTTTTGCTGAAAGAGCTTAAGTCCCTTGTAAAAGCTTGGTTTAGTTTTAATTGCTGATTTTGTGTAGTTATCTCTGAACTTTCTTGTAAACTTACTGAAAGATAACTATCAACAATAAAGCTTTTGACTGTTATTGGTTTTTGATTATGCAATCTACTTATGATTACTGTTTTATTATTCAAGTATGCTTGCATTAATCAACTGATTTATTCAACATCAGAAACCTCTAAAAGGGTAACAATTAATTTAGCCATGGATTGCTAACATCAAAAAGGGGGAAATTTGTTAGGAAACTTGTAATTTTGATGAGCAATTAACCATGCTAAATTAAGGAAAGTCCAGTAACTAGTACTCTTAAGGTCCATAGGAATTTAGAATTTTAAGGACATTGTAAAAGAGGAACGTTTGCTGAAGACTTAGAATAGGTGCTAGATAGGTTTGTTTTACCGCTTATGATGTATCTTGTTTTCTGAAAAGAAAAACAACCTATTGAAGCATTTGCTGATGATGTACTTTGTTTACACAAACAAACTATTGAAGCATTTAGAACCGTTCAGAAACTTGAAGAATTCGAAGACTGAAGACTAGAAGATTTCTGAAGACTGGTATCTACAAAGGCACATGTTGCTCAGAAAGTGGAAACTCCAGCAACAGCTTGCATAAGTGAAAATCTAAACGACAGAGTAGGTTGTGCTTGCTGAAACGGAGACTGACCACTTGCTGAAAAACATATGTGACCTCCTTGCTTATAGTACTTGCATTTACGCTCCAACGTTCATGTTTGAATCTCATTCAAATGAACATTAAATGCAAAGCATGTATGCGAAGGACATGAAGACTAGAAGACAAATGAAGGACGCTGCTGAAAGTACAAAAAGCAAGATAGTGACATGTTAAGGAACAAAGCCTTGGAATTTGAAATTCAAACGGCTCCCTTGATTCACTATAAATAGAGGTCATCCGGCAAAGAGTTGAAGTGTGTCAACAACGTGATCAAACTCTCACTTGTGCTTAAAACTCACATACCCTTCAAACACTCTTTACTGCCATTGATCCGTTCCAAGACTTAAAGCTTGAAAAAGCTACTTGTGAAAAAGTAGAACATACACGGCTAAGAAATTAGTTAAGTGTTCTTTCTGTCGAACAAGAACAACTCTTGACACCAGAAACAATCAAACTTGTTTACTGCAAAGTATTCAAAGTTTTGTTTCTTAGATTACTTGTTCTAGCTGAATAAGTTATAATCAAGTTATCTCATCCCAAACCTCTCTAACTGAAAATACACCCTTTCAGCCGTGAAATTCAGGGGGAACTTAATCGAGCATAGAGTTGCTGATTACAAGTCCCAAGTTTGGTGGAGAACAAGGTTTCGTTCTCTAGTTAGGTTGGAAACGAAGCAAGTGTGCGTTTTGTTTGAATTGCTCTAGATAGGTGTTGTAAGGAACCTCAAACTTGTCTTAGTGGATTTAGTCCTAGAAAGGACAAAGTGGATTAGTTGAGAGATTACGCCACTCTCAGATACCACTATAAAAGTGTTTGTGTGATTTACTTACTGCATTTAGTTTCCAGCAAAGCATATCTATCTGTACACAGTCACTCTGTTCACTTGCTGAAACTATCACTTATTGACAAAGCACTTATTGTATCAAAGACTTCCGCTCTCTGATTTTAAGTATCAGCAAAACTCGTTACTGAAAAGTAACTTGCGCTTGCTGAGAAAGTTAAGTATCAACAAACTCATTACTGAAAAGTAGTAAGTCCTTGCTGAGAAAGTTTTTAAACGACGAAAGTTTGAAAAGACTATTCACCCCCCTCTAGTCTTTTCTTGTTGTTTAAAGGGACCAACACTGTAGATTGGTCTTCAGCAATCATTGAAAAATGCCTTATCTCAGAACATTGCCTTGCTGAAAAAGCATGGTTATGGCATAAACGAACCAGTCACCTAAACTTCAAGACGTTGAATAAGCTGTCTAAAAAGGCACTTGTTGTTGGATTACCTAAGGTTACTTTTAAGAAGGATGGTGTTTGTACTGCATGTCAGCAAGGTAAGCAAACCAAAACTTCTTTCAAGAACAATGCAGTACCGTCAACTGCAAAACCCTTACAACTCTTGCACATGGACTTGTTTGAATGTTCTTCAACAAGCTATGCTGGTAAGAAGTATGGTCTGGTGGTGGTGGATGATTATTCAAGGTTCACTTGGGTAATCTTCATTAAACATAAGTCTGAAACAAGGAATGAAATACCTAACTTGCTGAATAAGCTCGAAGTCATGAAAAATGACAAAGTAAAAATCATCAGAATAGACCATGGTACTGAGTTTGTAAACCAGTACATAACTGAGTATTGCACTTCCAAAGGCATACAACATTAGTTATCCTCACTAAGGACACCGCAACAAAATGGTGTTGCTAGGAAGAATCGTACCCTTAAGGAAGCAGCTAGAACCATGCTTGCTGACACTGAAATAAGTGAAGTTTATTGGCTTGAAGTGATTAATACCGCCTGCTATACTCAAAATAGATGCTTGATAACTAAGGAATACAACAAAACTCCCTATGAGCTATTTGTTGGAAGACCTCCTAACATCACTCATCTAAGAGTATTTGGTTGCAAATGCTTTGTTCTTAACAATGGTAGAGAATATTTAAGAACATTTCAACCAAAGGAAGATGAAGCGATATTTCTTGGTTACTCCTTTCATAGCGAAGCTTATAGAGTTTACAATAAAAAGGCACAAAAGATTGAAGAATCAGTGCATGTTGTATTCTATGAAAAGACACAAGGAGTTCCTGTTGAAGAAGAAATATCAGAATGTATGAAGAAACTACTCATACACGAGCAAAGAACTGAATGCAATGCTGGAAATGTCAAACTTATTGAACTTAATGATGATTCTGACAATGACACTTCAACACCAAGTGAAGTCAAGATAAATGTAGTTCATGATAAAGAATTCCCGGCTACATTAATATTAATACGTGAGGACGTTTGAGAGGTTTCTCAAATGTGAACGTTTGAAAACATGTTGAAAGATAAATAAATATAACGTAGAAAAATTATGAGATACAATGTTACCGAAGGTTGTCAATCTCCGAAGAATCGTGATCTCACAAGCTCCAAATCGATAAGAAAAAGTATCTCACATGTTTTCAAACGTTCACATTTGAAATTGATTCAAAGGAACATTAAATGCAAAGTAGGCACGCGAAGAACATGAAGACTAGAAGACAAATGAAGAACGCTGCTGAAAGTACAAAACCAAGATAGTGACATTTTAAGGTGCAAAGCCTTAGAATTTGAAATTAAAACGGCTCCCTCGAGACATTATAAATAGAGGTCATCTAGCAAAGAGTAGAAGTGTGTCAACAACGTGATCAAACTCTGACTTGTGCTTTAAACACTCAAAACCTTCTATACTCTTTACTGCCTATTGATCCGTTCCAAGACTTAAGTTTGAAACAAAAGCTACTTGTGAAGAAGTAGAATATTCACGGCTAAGAAATTAGTTAAGTGTTCTTTCTTTTGAACAAGAACAAGTCTTGACACCAGAAAAAACTTAACTTGGTTACTGAAAAGTATTACAAGTTGTGTTTCTTTAGATAACTTGTTATAGCTGAAAAGTTGTACTCAAGTCAGCTCATCCCAAACCTCTCTAACTGATAAACACCCTTTTCAGGCGTGAAATTCAGGTGGGATTAATCAAGCATTGTGTTGCTGATTATAAGTTCAAAGTTTGGTGGAGAACAAGGTTACAGTTCTTTAGTTAGGTTGGAAACGAAGCAAGTGTGCTTTGGTTTTTGAAGAATCATTAGTGATAGGATTTGTAAGGAACCTCACATCTTATCTTAGTGGATTCAGTCCTAGAAAGGACAAAGTGGATTAGTTGAGAGATTACGCCACTCTCAGATACCATTATAAAAGTGTTTGTGTGATTTACTTTACCGCATTTAGTTTTCAGCAAGCTACACTTATTGTACACTGACACTCTGCTCACTTGCTGAAACTAGCATTCTCTGAAAAGCACTTATTGTATAAAGTCTTCCGCACTCTGTTTTTAAAGTACCAGTAAACTCGTTACTGAAAAGTAACAAGTACTTACTGAGAAAGGTAAGTACCAGCAAACTCATTACTGAAAAGTAATAAGCACTTGTTGAGAAAGTTTTAAACGACGAAAAGTTTGAAAAGACTATTCACCCCGCGCCCTCTAGTCTTTTCTTGTTGTTTAAACGGACCATCAAACACAAGTATAGGAAGGTCATTGGTTCCTTGCTGTATTTAACAACAAGTAGGCCTGACATTCAGTATGTTGTTTTTTGTGTGTACAAGATTTCAATCTGACCCTAGAGAATCACAATACAAAAAATCACTCAAAATACTGAAATATGTCAAATGCACAGTCAATGTTGGATTATGGTATCCAAAACATTCTGGATTAGAATTGGTTGGTTATTCAGATGCTACCATGGTGGATCAACTCTTGATCGAAAAAGTACGTCTGGAACTTGTCAGTTTCTAGGTACAAGATTAATTTCATGGTTCAGCAAGAAGCAAACCGGCGTGGCCAATTCATCCACTGAATCTGAATACATTGCGGCTGGTTGTTGTACTGCTCAAATCCTATGGATTCAACAACAACTAAGAGATTATGGTATTTCTGCAAAGAAAACACCAATCTTGTGTGATAATACAAGTGCTATTGCTATCACGCAAAATCCTAAGTTTCACTCAAGGACAAAGCACATTGATATTAGACACCATTTCATTAGAGATCATGTGGAAAAGGGAGACATTGAGGTTGTAAAGATAGATACTGATGATCAACTTGCTGACATCTTTACCAAGCCTCTTCCAGTTAATAGATTCGAAATGCTAAGGTATAATCTTGGATGCTTGAACTACCTCAATAAAAAGGGTAAATTTGATTGGTTGCTGAAACAGGCATTCAGCAAGCCAACAGTTTCTTAAAGATTTAATTATCCCTTGAAAGTCCCCTATTGTGTTTGGTTCTACTAAAAGATGGTTGTACACAAGTGTTTGCTGAAACAGGCATTCAGCAAGTAAATCCTTAAAACTGGTCATTTGTTAGGGAACTTGGTCAGTTGCTGAAATAGGTATTCAGTAAGAAAAACCTTTGGATTGCTGAAACGGGTATTCAGACAATCAAGGATACTGAAACAGGTATTCAAGTATCAAAGGAAAAATCTGAGACGGGAAATCAGCAAAGAGCAAGATTGTTTTCACTTAAGAAGAATTTACCTAAAATATCTCACTATAAAAGGGACTTGCTGAGACGGGAACTCAAAAACCTTTTTGACTCAAAGAAAAATGAGATATTTGATTAAGGGGGAAATTTCAGCAATTACAAGGCTTGTTACTCATAAAGTAAATGCTAAAGTTAGAACGAGTAGAATCGCTGAAAAGATTCTCTATACTTCAGCAAGCTATTAGCTTCTAAGTAAAAGATATAAAAGCCCTTGATTCAAGGTAAAATCTAATGTGACGTTAATCGTGGCACAGATAAACTCGCTATTAATCATGACATGAAATGCAATCGTGGCCATTGATTTTAAAGCAGTTGATGATCCAATGGTTAATGTTATAAAGTGAAAACAAGCTCTCACGATTTCGGGTTAGTGGACCACTACGCATTAAATGCAAAGGCTCCACTAACTCATTGTTTCTCTGTTTTACCCTTGCTGAGAACTCAAAACCATTGAGTTTCTCACACAACAGAGATACTATATAAATAAAGAGTTAGACAAAAGACAAAATTCTTTAACTCCACATTTCCTTTCTCTGCAAATTCTCTCTAGCCTGTGGTCTGAAACATTGTACCTCCGGTCAAAAAGAAAAGCATCTCTTTTTCGTACTCTTACCACCTATTTTACCTTGCTATATAAAGAGATGGCTCCCAAGATACAACAAACCAAGAACACCAAGTCCTCAAAGGCAAACAGTGCTGGAAAAAGCACTGCTCCCACTCCGGCCGCATCTCCGACAAAGAACACGGTGCAAATCGTGTTAGCTAACAACCGCATTACAGAAAGACCCATGCCTCCCGCATATCTCAACACTGAAAAGTGTGAGCAAATGATGCAATGGGGAGGATTTGCAAAAGAGAAGTATATCCGATACTTCTATGAAAAAGAATATGACGAAGAAAATGTTGAGGCGTTGAATTATATTAATCAACAAGACCTGCTTCCATTTATCACCGCTTGCACAAAGAAGGTGAGTATGGTGGATACACTGGAATTTTACAATAATGCAGAAATCCAGACTCATACTGATGAACAAGGAATCACTGAAGAAGTGATTTCTACAACAGTACAGGGGAAGAAACTCATCCTGAAATGGATTGATTTGGCAAACATCTTTCAGATTCCAACTACTAGAACTAAATATGATATCACTGCCACTATTGAGGAGATTGAAACCTTCTACAATGATGTCAGAAATGAAAGAATAAAAAGAGGAGAGATTGCTCCTATTTCATGGGACAAATTCACAAAGAGAAAACATCTCTCTTACTCTCTTGGACTAGTAGCTTTGCTACTCATAATAGTCCTAAACTCCCAAGTTGGAGGAATAGACCAAGTCGGCCTGAAAAGATGGCCATTGCTGATGCATATTCATGAGAACAGAAACGACATGAACTGGGGAAAATACATTGTCAACAAGTTTGTTGAATGTATTGTAAAGTTCAAAGTCAAGGTGGAAGACAATACTGTCTTACCAATCTTCCCAGTGATGTATGGACTGAAAATCTGTTATATCCTGGAACATTTCCAGATCAAGCTAAGAAACTCATTGCCAATCAAGAAGTCAGTATGCAATGTGGGAAGAGCATTCTACAAACAGAATGAACCCAAGGATGCTGACAAACAGTCCAAGAAAGCAATAGACTCAAATGTTGTTGACACTGCTATGGTTGCTGACAAAAAGGCACCTAGCAAGAGAACCAAGAAAAGGAAAACTGATGATGATACTCAAACTGCAGCTTCATCAGCTGATCATGTCCCCAAGAAAACCCGGAAAAAAACCTTCCCAAGGAAGAAAACAACGGCTAGGAATCAGTTCCTAGCGTTCATGACATTCCGGATGAAGATACAACAGTGGTTGCTGAAAAGCAAACCACTCCAGTAATTAATGTAGAAGCACATGCTAAAACTTCTACAAATCCAATTACTGAAGAAAGACCACAAGGCAGTGGAAATGCAAATCCTGCCTTAGAAAGAATTGATGATGTCTACATTGTAGATAATCTTGAGGATACAACACTTGAGCCGGCAAGTGACATAGCTGCAAACCTGAGAAACGTTGCACTTGGTGGACAAGCTGATACTGAGTCAGAAAATACTCAGGAAAGAAATGTGCCCCCTCTCTATGATATCACTATGGCTCCACAAAGTGATATTAGAGAACACTTGATGAAACTTGCTGAAATAGCAAAGAAGACAGTTGCTGAGACAACAACTAGTCATGAAAAGGAAGTTGTTGAAACAACAACTATTGAAGAATCAGTTGCAGAGAGTGCAACTGCTCAAAACACAGAGTTTGCTGAAACTCACAAAGAAGTATCGTTCGACGACGCATCACATGATGCTGAGAATTAAAGGCCAAGTTCACCACTCACTTCAATAGACAAGGTCCAACTGGTACTTACTGAACTAAGTCAGAAAATGGACATGGAGATTGATGATAACTTCAACATGTCAGTGGACCTTTTCATGACAAGTAGTGAACTAAGAGGTCAAGATACTTCCGCTCAACCTGTCGTCTCAGAGACAAGGGAGATTGCTGATACTGCACAACCTTATCAATTAGAGCAAGAACAGAAGTCTGCTGAAGAAAAAGATCAACACATGGATGAAGCCACTGTTGCTGAAAGAATAGAGTCAACTCATGTTGTTCTTCAACAGGTAGAAAACTCAAAATTTGGCTTATCTTATGTCTTTGATAACTCATCTTTGGCTAATCAGTTTTATTCTTATCAGACTTTCTGGATGCAAGTCAGAAGCATACTGAGGCTTCTTCACCAGAATCCACAATCCCTGCTGAGCAGGTAATTGTTAATTTTGGTGAAAATACTAGGTTTAATAACTTAGTACTTGTATCTAACTTTTTGTTATCTCAGGATGATCAGAATCAGGAAGCAAACACTGTTCCTGAGAACATGAATGTAGATAATGCACAACCAAGTGTGCAACATGAGCTTGCTGAAAAACAGCAGGTAGAACATGTTACAGTTTTAGACTCTAAAACTACAATTCATGAACTTCCTGAAAATAACAAAAATGTTCTTTGTCAGGCACAAAAGGAGATAAATGAAATAGCTCTCATCACAGAAGTCCATGAAGTTAGTTCAGATGAACTCTACTCAAACTTCAAAAGAAATACTTTCACCAGAGTTGCTAAGTCTGTCAGCAACTGGCAAAGATACAGGAGAATGGACTTCTCAGATCTTCACATCCAGCTCTCTAATGAAAAGAAGAGAAACTCTCTCATCAAGCTTGAAACTTTTGTTCACTCTATCCTTCCTGAAGAGTTATCATATTCTCATCAAATGAATGCTAATCTGGTTGCTACAATCAGAGAGAATATGAAGGATAAATTCAAGAGTGCCTCTCCAGCTGAACAAGCTGTGATGCTCAAAGGCTCATTTGTGCCAGTGGTGGCTGATCCTCACAAAATCAATGAGGAGGAAGAGGTAACAAGTCATGCCATTTACAAACATCTTGAGTTGGTTATTCTGACTGATGATGATGAAGAAGAGGAGGATGAGAATGTCCCAGAAGATTCTAGTAATGATGAAACAAAAGATTCAAAGGACAATAAGGATCATGATGATGACAATCAAGGTCTTGGTCCAGATGCTGGTGGAGAGAAATTGACAATTGCTGATCAAGAAGATCAAGCACATGTTGAAAGACATGATGCTGAGCAACCTCCCAGCAACAACAAGAATATGCTACAACTCCCGCTGACCAATCCACTCCAGCAACTGAACAAGTTGCTGAGACTGATGAAGAACTTGCCAGAAAGCAAGATGAAATAGCTAAAGGAAAAGCAAAGCTTTCTTATGCCGAGATAATGAACGTGTATTTTACACTTTCATTCGAGTCTTTTTCACCAATTTAGCAATCCTCTAGGTTAATTTAGCTTATATTTTAGTGCATTTTATTAGAATTGTGTCACGTTTCCCTTCTCTTTGCATTTTTCAGGTTTTAGGTAAAAAACGTATTTTTATGGGCAATATTAATGAAGAAGACGAAGTTTTGGTGTTTCGAGGACATTCGTGGTGTATCTAGAAGGTTCCGGATGAGATTTGAGGCCTAGGGGACGAGTTTCAAGTCTTAAAGGTCACTAGAAGGCAAAATCCAAGTCCAAAAAGGAAAAGCGACCAAAATCTCGCTCCCACCGACCTGGATGTCCCAGGCGAACCGCCTAGGACGTGGGGCGAATCGCCCCACACCAGGCGAACCGCCTGGCACCGGGGGCGGTTCGCCCAGGGGGTTTCGACAACTATATATATGTTTGCCTATTTTCTACGTTTTTCATACCTTTTCACCTTATTTTAAGAGACAAATTCTCCAGAGCCTGTTCTGGGAATTATTAGCATAGAAGACTCTTTTTCTTATTGATTTGGAAGCTTAAGCATAGAAATTGGACATCTTTGATTCTCGATTCTTGCTTGTGAGTTAGCAATTCATCGGAGATTGACAACCTTCGTTGGTAACTTGTATCTCACGATTTTTCTGCTTTTATTTATTTCATTCAACATGTTTTCATTGAATCTTGCTTTGATTCTTGTTGATTGCAATTTATCTATGAGTAGCTAAATCTATCGTTGGTGATAGTAAGTGATTTCTTAGCTAGGGTTCTTGATTATGCATGAGTGGCTTCGCCCGTTTAAGACTTGATTTATTGTTTTATTTCTTTGATCTATCTAAGCCATCTATCTTTGTAGTGTTGAATTGAAAGGAACACATAGGACAATTCACGGTCATAGATTTCTATACAAACTTCAAGTACTTCATGCATGATTATTACCCGTTACTTTGAATGATCATACTATCACTAACTTCTATTATATTGATAAGAAAAATCTGTGCTTTGCTTGATTCCTGATTTATAGTTTAAGTTAAATTAGATAAAGCTAGTTATAGTCCTTAGAGATCGACACTCGATGTTATTTTACTTCTACACTACGTGCCTAGGTTTTCGTTGTAGTTGTGAGTTGCCTTTGGCTAAAAACAAATTTATTTGATTAATTGAGTCTGACAATCTCGTTTATCAAATTGGCGCCGTTGTCGGGGACTATACTCCTTTTTTTCTCTTTAGCTTATTTATATTTTCAGCATTCAATTCCCTACAGAAGAACAGGCTCTGGGGTTTTCTCTCAAAAAATTTCACTTTCTTACCCTATTTCTTTCCCCCTATCTTTTTCAGTAAATTCATCTAATCTGATCTCAGTTACCTTGCATGCTTGTGCTCTCGAAGTTCTTGGTTACGTTGTGTTTGTTTGCACTCTTTGTGTTTTTCTTTGCAAGTTTTGTTTTTCTTTTGTGGATTCTGCTCCTTGGTTTCTTGTTTCCTAATGTGCAAAAACTAGTCATACGAAAGGATGAGTCAACGAGTTCCTTTGCCCCGGTATGTGATGCCTCGAGGGCCTTGCATAACATTGGATGAAGATTGCAAGGATTATGACTTTGATCTTCGTACTTCTCCATTCTCTCCACGTTTTCGATGGGTGATGATCCAAGAGGGTTCTTAGACACGTACGAGGAAGGTGTGGTGAGGATACCTCGTAAGACTGTGGAGGGGGTTATTTTATCACATGAGCAACTTTGTGTGAGAGGATTTATGGGAGCCTTGAAAGGGTACGCTCGAGGATGGCTCAGAATCCCGCCGGAAAAATCGTTGCGCACTTGGGGTGAAGTAACCAGCAAGTTTCTGGAACATTGGGATAGGGACTCCCCTCCCGGGTCAAGGTCATGGACGTCTCGCTTCAGTAGTCAGCCACCAGAAATCGACATTGCCGATGACGAGGAATATGGAGAAGAATCCGTTGATGAAGTCTCCTCAGTGCTTAGCTTGGTTTCCACGTCCTTACTTGCGGATGTCGAGGTTGTTGGTCAAGAGGAAGTCGTGGAGGAGGTGATGACTGAATCCATTGCTTCACTTGAGTCAGAAAGTGATGGCGTGAGTTGTGTTGAGGTCGACGAGCCAATGTCTGAAGATTTTGGTGTCTCTGAATCAATTGCTGCAGATACTCTTGATCTTGACTCCTACGTTCTGGTCCATGCACTCACCTATGAGTTCCAAAGGAGTTTTGATCCTTTTTTCTATTTTTATTTTCCATCTGATTCCCTTGGTTATTTTTTAGATTTAGATTTTATTGGTTTTGTTAATTTTAGTTTTCAGGGAATCATGGACTTGCTTGAGCAGATACGGAGAGGAGCCAAGGATGGTTCCCAAGATGCGAGGAGTACTGGAACGGATGCACAAGATTCGTTTCCATTTGATAATGGATAACATTAGTGGTAATGGTTGCATGTAGTTTAGTTTTATCGCTTTCTTGCATTGCATGCATATTTATTTTGAGCATGTCATTGTGTTTTATTTCATGTTTTCGTATGTTTTTGGTGATGAAATAGGTTTTAAGATGATAATTTTGTGTTATGGTAGGAAAAAGGCGTCACCAGGAGCCTGGAGTTGCCAGGCGAACCGCCCCCCACGTGGGGCGATTCTCCTGGCAAGTCCAGACAACCTGGGACTTTCTGGACGCCCCAGGCGAATTGCCCCCCACCGGGGGCGGTTCTCCCCGGGTGTCCAGAAACCTGGGACGTTCTGGACGCCCCAGGCGAATCGCCCCCCACCTGGGGCGGTTCGCCCCGGGTATCCAGAAACCCGAAGTTCCGGATTTTCGTTTGGAACCCCAATTTTCTCCTATTATGCTAAATTATTGATCTTTTTACCTATTTTATCGCCCGTTTTGGTTTCTCACGAGTTTCCTTGAGTCATATAGGTTACAGGTACAAGTTGCTCTCACCTTAAATCCACTTTTGACGTTCGGGACGAGCGACGACGTTCAGGTTTTGGGGGGGTTATCGCTGGCTATCTCTATACTTGTTTTGCTTATGATAAACTCGTGAAACCTTTTGTTTGCATTTGCATTTGCACGTTTACCGCTTTCTTAGTATTTAGTTGCATACACTACATTCATCCTAGTAGAGTTTTGCATGTTTTTGTGTGGAGTTTATTGCCAAATGTTTTGAACTTTTTTATTGGGGGATTAAGTAGTTATGACCTTTGACCATGCGTTCCATCTCTATGAATTTGTTTGAGGTTTTTCTCGCTTGGCTTGTCACATTATATATGCACTTAGTTAAGCTTGGTAGTCTCGACATCACTTAGTGGTGTTTTCTCTACTGCGGTTCACGAAGGCCTTTATAATAAGATGATGCATGTTAGAGTCTTGTGGTGGTTCTCCCGTGTAATTATGTACCTAAGAGGCAACAAGTCTTCACCTTGCTTTGAGATTGCTAAATGCCTAAGAAGGAGGTAGTGTGAGATTGTGTGATCCTTTGTTTGAAACCTATTCTAACGAATAGGTTTGGGGAGGGGGTTATGCTATCATTATGACTTGTTTTTTCGAGTTTGAGTGTTGTGATTTGTTTTCCTTTTTCGTAAAGTTTGTGCTCCAACCTATTATTTCGAATAGGTTTGGGGATGTCGTTTGTGAGTCATTATAATTTCTTTTTCGTTGTGCTACTGCTGGCTATATACAAAAAAAGAAAGAAAAAAGAAAAAATCGGAAAAAAAGAAAAAAGAAAAAATTACAGAAAAAAGAAAAAAATCTGAAAAAAAAAATAAAAAAGAAAAGACCCCAAAAAAAGCAAAGAAGGGTCCAAAGAAAGCCAAAAAGCAGTTTAGCGAAGTGTTTGTCTCGTTTTTCAATTTTTGTAATGTTCATAATCGAGTTGTAAAGTGTGTCTTTTGTTTGTTTGAGTGTCATCTGTTCTAGACCACCGTCGTCCTGCCATTCAGGAAGTGGTAATAGTTTATGACTTTGCTTGAGAGATGGGTAGAATAAGGGAGTGTGATCTTTTAGGGAACCCTCCTTCGTTTGATGAGAGCCAGTATTGGTTCGACCTCTTTGAGGGAAAGTCTTAACTTGGTGAACAGTAGTAAGTCCTCAGTTTCATAGGCACGGGACAACCATTCGTATTTTAACATGTTTCATTACGTCGTCACTGACTAGGTCCAGGTAGAGAATTTTACGAGAGACTATCTTGTTTAACATAGTGCATATGTGAATGTGTATGAGTCAATCGAGACATTCTTCAACCAATATCCATGTTATGATTTGTATGTCATTGTTCATAAGTTTTTGATAGACTCAATAGATTAGTTCATTTCATTTCGCATGAGACTCCATTTTGTGTGTTGCATTGGTTTTTTGCATTAGAGTCTAGCTTAGTTGCTTGAGGACAAGCAAAGGTTCGGTTTGGGGAGTTTGATGAACGTGTATTTTACACTTTCATTCGAGTCTTTTTCACAAATTTAGCTATCCTCTAGGTTAATTTAGCTTATATTTTAGTGCATTTTATTAGAATTGTGTCACGTTTCCATTTTCTTTGCATTTTTCAGGTTTTAGGTAAAAAAACGTATTTTTATGGGCAATATTGATGAAGAGGACGAAGTTTTGGTGTTTCGAGGACATTCGTGATGTATCCAGAAGGTTCCGGATGAGATTTCAGGCCTAGGGGACGAGTTTCAAGGCTTAAAGGTCACTAGAAGGCAAAATCCGAGTCCGAAAAGGAAAAGAAGACCAAAATGTCGCTCCCACCGACCTGGATGTCCCAGGCGAACCGCCTGGGACATGGGGCGAATCGCCCCACACCAAGCGAACCGCCTAGCACCGGGGGCGGTTCGCCCAGGGGGTTTCGACAACTATATATATGTTTGCCTATTTTCTACGTTTTGCATACCTTTTCACCTTATTTTGAGAGACAAATTCTCCAGAGCCTGTTCTGGGAATTATTAGCATAGAAGACTCTTTTTCTTATTGATTTGGAAGCTTAAGCATAGAAATTGGACATCTTTGATTCTCGATTCTTGCTTGTGAGTTAGCAATTCATCGGAGATTGACAACCTTCGTTGGTAACTTGTATCTCACGATTTTTCTGCTTTTATTTATATCATTCAACATGTTTTCATTCAATCTTGCTTTGATTCTTGTTGATTGCAATTTATCTATGAGTAGCTAAATCTATCGTTGGTGATAGTATGTGATTTCTTAGCTAGGGTTCTTGATTATGCATGAGTGGCTTCGCGTGTTTAAGACTTGATTTATTGTCTTATTTCTTTGATCTATCTAAGCCATCTATCTTCGTAGTGTTGAATTGAAAGGAACAAATAGGACAATTCACGATCATAGATTTCTATACAAACTTCAAGTACTTCATGCATGATTATTACCCGTTGCTTTGAATGATCATACTATCACTAACTTCCATTATATTGATAAGAAAAACCTGTGCTTTGCTTGATTCCTGATTTATAGTTTAAGTTAAATTAGATAAAGCTAGTTATAGTCCTTAGAGATCGACAGTCGGGGTTATTTTACTTCTACACTACGTGCCTAGGTTTTCATTGTAGTTGTGAGTTGCCTTTGGCTGAAAACAAATTTATTTGATTAATTGAGTCTGACAATCTCGTTTATCATGAGAAAAATTTGCTCGAAGCTCAGGTCACTGATGCAAACCTAGAGGAAGATGAAATCTTCGATGAAGATTATCAAAGAGCAGTCGAAAATAGCATTCAAATTAATATGGCTGGAACACAACATTTAGACATTGCTCAATCTTCAGGAGTGAAAACTTTGGAAGAATCCTCCCTTCCACCTACTACTGGTGAAACTCCAGTTGTTGAGTCTCAAGAGTTGCTCTCACAAACCACTCAACAAAAAGAATCTGAGGCAAAAGACCTTGGAGTCAAGGGTGCTGGTCTTGATGAACCTGATGAAGAGGAAGATTTATCAGATTTCTCAGCACCTGAGGAAGAAAAGAAGTGGAAATTCCTCCAGCATCCATCAATTCTAATGAAGGAGATGATGAAAGAAACAGGTTGCTGAGAAATGAGGACCAGTTTGCCACTGAGCTAAAAGCTCACTCACTTGCTCCCTCTATGGTGCCTTTCTCAAGCGTTGAGGATTTTACACAAACAATAAGGCACTAATGGCTGTTCATAAAGCATGCCAAGAAAAGGATGATGCACTGCTTGCTGAAAGTCCACTCAATATCGAAAAGATACTGACCACTGTGCTAAAACGCACTACTACTCTCACCATACCTCAGAAAGATATCAGTCTACATCACAAGAGCTATGAAGATGATGTCAGTAAAGCACTAAAGCTTGCTAAAAGTGAATTAACAAAGGCTCAGGCAATTATGGAAGATAAAATCAACAATGAGCGAAGACATGAGGAGAATCTGACGTTTATCAATGAATAATTGTCAAAGTTTACTTCTGATTAGCAAGACATGATTCTTAAGTACAACAGCCTTCATTCTCTTGCTGAAAATTGCAACGAGTTTTTCTCTGCTTACATCAAACCGATGTTGCAATCCATGTTTAAGGGGGAAGATACACAAAAAAAAAATGTCAAAACACATGTCATCTACTACTCCCTCTCCTGCTCTGCTTAAATTTCCTGGACCACCACCAACGGAACCTCTTGCTGAAATAGAGCAAAGTTCTAAAAGGAAAGCTGAAACAGACTCTGAAAGAAGTTCAGCAAATCCAAAAAGGAGAAGAACTGCTGCTGATACTTCAGAGAACTGCCAACTTGAGAGTCATCAAGGAAATAATGATGATGATGATGACAGAACTATTGCTCAGGTTATCAAAGCAAAGCCCATCAATGCCAAGACTCAATCTGGCAACACAAAATTGCTATCTTCGGGTTCTTCAGCAAGGAACAAAGATAGTAATTCCAAGCAAAGAAGAAGACAAAGAAGGACCATTGAACAAGAGGCAAACAGAGGAAAAGCTCGAGGAGCTGTTGGCTTGGGTGTACAATACACCAAAACAAGCAACAATGAGACCACTCAAAGTGTGATCAGAAATCGACATTGCCGATGACGAGGAATATGGAGAAGAATCCGTTGATGAAGTCTCCTCAGTGCTTAGCTTGGTTTCCACGTCCTTACTTGCGGATGTCGAGGTTGTTGGTCAAGAGGAAGTCGTGGAGGAGGTGATGACTGAATCCATTGCTTCACTTGAGTCAGAAAGTGATGGCGTGAGTTGTGTTGAGGTCGACGAGCCAATGTCTGAAGATTTTGGTGTCTCTGAATCAATTGCTGCAGATACTCTTGATCTTGACTCCTACGTTCTGGTCCATGCACTCACCTATGAGTTCCAAAGGAGTTTTGATCCTTTTTTCTATTTTTATTTTCCATCTGATTCCCTTGGTTATTTTTTAGATTTAGATTTTATTGGTTTTGTTAATTTTAGTTTTCAGGGAATCATGGACTTGCTTGAGCAGATACGGAGAGGAGCCAAGGATGGTTCCCAAGATGCGAGGAGTACAGGAACGGATGCACAAGATTCGTTTCCATTTGATAATGGATAACATTAGTGGTAATGGTTGCATGTAGTTTAGTTTTATCGCTTTCTTGCATTGCATGCATATTTATTTTGAGCATGTCATTGTGTTTTATTTCATGTTTTCGTATGTTTTTGGTGATGAAATAGGTTTTAAGATGATAATTTTGTGTTATGGTAGGAAAAAGGCGTCACCAGGAGCCTGGAGTTGCCAGGCGAACCGCCCCCCACGTGGGGCGATTCTCCTGGCAAGTCCAGACAACCTGGGACTTTCTGGACGCCCCAGGCGAATTGCCCCCCACCGGGGGCGGTTCTCCCCGGGTGTCCAGAAACCTGGGACGTTCTGGACGCCCCAGGCGAATCGCCCCCCACCTGGGGCGGTTCGCCCCGGGTATCCAGAAACCCGAAGTTCCGGATTTTCGTTTGGAACCCCAATTTTCTCCTATTATGCTAAATTATTGATCTTTTTACCTATTTTATCGCCCGTTTTGGTTTCTCACGAGTTTCCTTGAGTCATATAGGTTACAGGTACAAGTTGCTCTCACCTTAAATCCACTTTTGACGTTCGGGACGAGCGACGACGTTCAGGTTTTGGGGGGGTTATCGCTGGCTATCTCTATACTTGTTTTGCTTATGATAAACTCGTGAAACCTTTTGTTTGCATTTGCATTTGCACGTTTACCGCTTTCTTAGTATTTAGTTGCATACACTACATTCATCCTAGTAGAGTTTTGCATGTTTTTGTGTGGAGTTTATTGCCAAATGTTTTGAACTTTTTTATTGGGGGATTAAGTAGTTATGACCTTTGACCATGCGTTCCATCTCTATGAATTTGTTTGAGGTTTTTCTCGCTTGGCTTGTCACATTATATATGCACTTAGTTAAGCTTGGTAGTCTCGACATCACTTAGTGGTGTTTTCTCTACTGCGGTTCACGAAGGCCTTTATAATAAGATGATGCATGTTAGAGTCTTGTGGTGGTTCTCCCGTGTAATTATGTACCTAAGAGGCAACAAGTCTTCACCTTGCTTTGAGATTGCTAAATGCCTAAGAAGGAGGTAGTGTGAGATTGTGTGATCCTTTGTTTGAAACCTATTCTAACGAATAGGTTTGGGGAGGGGGTTATGCTATCATTATGACTTGTTTTTTCGAGTTTGAGTGTTGTGATTTGTTTTCCTTTTTCGTAAAGTTTGTGCTCCAACCTATTATTTCGAATAGGTTTGGGGATGTCGTTTGTGAGTCATTATAATTTCTTTTTCGTTGTGCTACTGCTGGCTATATACAAAAAAAGAAAGAAAAAAGAAAAAATCGGAAAAAAAGAAAAAAGAAAAAATTACAGAAAAAAGAAAAAAATCTGGAAAAAAAAATAAAAAAGAAAAGACCCCAAAAAAAGCAAAGAAGGGTCCAAAGAAAGCCAAAAAGCAGTTTAGCGAAGTGTTTGTCTCGTTTTTCAATTTTGTAATGTTCATAATCGAGTTGTAAAGTGTGTCTTTTGTTTGTTTGAGTGTCATCTGTTCTAGACCACCGTCGTCCTGCCATTCAGGAAGTGGTAATAGTTTATGACTTTGCTTGAGAGATGGGTAGAATAAGGGAGTGTGATCTTTTAGGGAACCCTCCTTCGTTTGATGAGAGCCAGTATTGGTTCGACCTCTTTGAGGGAAAGTCTTAACTTGGTGAACAGTAGTAAGTCCTCAGTTTCATAGGCACGGGACAACCATTCGTATTTTAACATATTTCATTACGTCGTCACTGACTAGGTCCAGGTAGAGAATTTTACGAGAGACTATCTTGTTTAACATAGTGCATATGTGAATGTGTATGAGTCAATCGAGACATTCTTCAACCAATATCCATGTTATGATTTGTATGTCATTGTTCATAAGTTTTTGATAGACTCAATAGATTAGTTCATTTCATTTCGCATGAGACTCCATTTTGTGTGTTGCATTGGTTTTTTGCATTAGAGTCTAGCTTAGTTGCTTGAGGACAAGCAAAGGTTCGGTTTGGGGAGTTTGATGAACGTGTATTTTACACTTTCATTCGAGTCTTTTTCACAAATTTAGCTATCCTCTAGGTTAATTTAGCTTATATTTTAGTGCATTTTATTAGAATTGTGTCACGTTTCCATTTTCTTTGCATTTTTCAGGTTTTAGGTAAAAAAACGTATTTTTATGGGCAATATTGATGAAGAGGACGAAGTTTTGGTGTTTCGAGGACATTCGTGATGTATCCAGAAGGTTCCGGATGAGATTTCAGGCCTAGGGGACGAGTTTCAAGGCTTAAAGGTCACTAGAAGGCAAAATCCGAGTCCGAAAAGGAAAAGAAGACCAAAATGTCGCTCCCACCGACCTGGATGTCCCAGGCGAACCGCCTGGGACATGGGGCGAATCGCCCCACACCAAGCGAACCGCCTAGCACCGGGGGCGGTTCGCCTAGGGGGTTTCGACAACTATATATATGTTTGCCTATTTTCTACGTTTTGCATACCTTTTCACCTTATTTTGAGAGACAAATTCTCCAGAGCCTGTTCTGGGAATTATTAGCATAGAAGACTCTTTTTCTTATTGATTTGGAAGCTTAAGCATAGAAATTGGACATCTTTGATTCTCGATTCTTGCTTGTGAGTTAGCAATTCATCGGAGATTGACAACCTTCGTTGGTAACTTGTATCTCACGATTTTTCTGCTTTTATTTATATCATTCAACATGTTTTCATTCAATCTTGCTTTGATTCTTGTTGATTGCAATTTATCTATGAGTAGCTAAATCTATCGTTGGTGATAGTATGTGATTTCTTAGCTAGGGTTCTTGATTATGCATGAGTGGCTTCGCGTGTTTAAGACTTGATTTATTGTCTTATTTCTTTGATCTATCTAAGCCATCTATCTTCGTAGTGTTGAATTGAAAGGAACAAATAGGACAATTCACGATCATAGATTTCTATACAAACTTCAAGTACTTCATGCATGATTATTACCCGTTGCTTTGAATGATCATACTATCACTAACTTCCATTATATTGATAAGAAAAACCTGTGCTTTGCTTGATTCCTGATTTATAGTTTAAGTTAAATTAGATAAAGCTAGTTATAGTCCTTAGAGATCGACAGTCGGGGTTATTTTACTTCTACACTACGTGCCTAGGTTTTCATTGTAGTTGTGAGTTGCCTTTGGCTGAAAACAAATTTATTTGATTAATTGAGTCTGACAATCTCGTTTATCATGAGAAAAATTTGCTCGAAGCTCAGGTCACTGATGCAAACCTAGAGGAAGATGAAATCTTCGATGAAGATTATCAAAGAGCAGTCGAAAATAGCATTCAAATTAATATGGCTGGAACACAACATTTAGACATTGCTCAATCTTCAGGAGTGAAAACTTTGGAAGAATCCTCCCTTCCACCTACTACTGGTGAAACTCCAGTTGTTGAGTCTCAAGAGTTGCTCTCACAAACCACTCAACAAAAAGAATCTGAGGCAAAAGACCTTGGAGTCAAGGGTGCTGGTCTTGATGAACCTGATGAAGAGGAAGATTTATCAGATTTCTCAGCACCTGAGGAAGAAAAGAAGTGGAAATTCCTCCAGCATCCATCAATTCTAATGAAGGAGATGATGAAAGAAACAGGTTGCTGAGAAATGAGGACCAGTTTGCCACTGAGCTAAAAGCTCACTCACTTGCTCCCTCTATGGTGCCTTTCTCAAGCGTTGAGGATTTTACACAAACAATAAGGCACTAATGGCTGTTCATAAAGCATGCCAAGAAAAGGATGATGCACTGCTTGCTGAAAGTCCACTCAATATCGAAAAGATACTGACCACTGTGCTAAAACGCACTACTACTCTCACCATACCTCAGAAAGATATCAGTCTACATCACAAGAGCTATGAAGATGATGTCAGTAAAGCACTAAAGCTTGCTAAAAGTGAATTAACAAAGGCTCAGGCAATTATGGAAGATAAAATCAACAATGAGCGAAGACATGAGGAGAATCTGACGTTTATCAATGAATAATTGTCAAAGTTTACTTCTGATTAGCAAGACATGATTCTTAAGTACAACAGCCTTCATTCTCTTGCTGAAAATTGCAACGAGTTTTTCTCTGCTTACATCAAACCGATGTTGCAATCCATGTTTAAGGGGGAAGATACACAAAAAAAAAAATGTCAAAACACATGTCATCTACTACTCCCTCTCCTGCTCTGCTGAAATTTCCTGGACCACCACCAACGGAACCTCTTGCTGAAATAGAGCAAAGTTCTAAAAGGAAAGCTGAAACAGACTCTGAAAGAAGTTCAGCAAATCCAAAAAGGAGAAGAACTGCTGCTGATACTTCAGAGAACTGCCAACTTGAGAGTCATCAAGGAAATAATGATGATGATGATGACAGAACTATTGCTCAGGTTATCAAAGCAAAGCCCATCAATGCCAAGACTCAATCTGGCAACACAAAATTGCTATCTTCGGGTTCTTCAGCAAGGAACAAAGATAGTAATTCCAAGCAAAGAAGAAGACAAAGAAGGACCATTGAACAAGAGGCAAACAGAGGAAAAGCTCGAGGAGCTGTTGGCTTGGGTGTACAATACACCAAAACAAGCAACAATGAGACCACTCAAAGTGTGATCAGAAAAAGACAAGGCTTTTTCATCTTAAAGCTTGATGATCTCCTTGCCAATGATCACTTCCCAAAACCAGTCCTTGAGAAAATGGACAAATGGAATGTGATTAAAGTTGCGAGCAAAGAAAGAGATCCTTGTCCACTGGATACCTTTGAAGACAGAAACCTTTGGCTTGATGTTGAGGTTAAAACTAGAAGGATGGCTTTGTCAAAAGACATGAGAGATCAGCCACCTTATTTTAGGCTAATTGATATCACTCACTACTATGATGATATCCTTAAAAAGGCAAGACCAAAGCTAATGGTGACTCCATATGAGCTATTCTATCTCACAAAAGAAGATGCTGATGAAGATATAAGATATATGGAGAAAATCTATAAGAAGTACAATCTAAGTGATCTCCAAAACCGACATGCGTGCTGCTGGGGACTTCACATTTGGACTGAAGTTTTGAAAAGACAAGATTCCTCAGCAGACCACAAGCTAATTTGCAGACTTGCAAGGGATATGCAACTTCAAGTCAGAAAGCTTCTCGAAGATTATGAATCAGAGTGTGAAGAATTTCCTAAGCTTGCTGGTGAAAGCTTGAAGGATGTTTACCAAGATTGCTTCTAGATTTCTCTCAGATAGTCGAGTCTTTACTTTTGATTGTTGCTTGCTGAGTTATCTCATGCTTTTATGTAAACCTACTTTGAAATATAACTTTTAGTAATCAATTGCTTTTGGTCAATTTTATTCAATTTTTTTATTATGCAAGTTATCTATGCTTACTGTTTGATTACTTCAAGTATAATTTGCATCACTCAACTGATTTATTCAACATCAGAAACTTATAAAAAGTTGTAATTAATTTAGCCATGGATTGCTAACATCAAAAAGGGGGAAATTTGTTAGGAAACTTGTAATTCTGATGAGCAATTAACCATGCTAAATTAAGTAAAGTCCAGTAACTAGTACACTTAAGATCCATAGGAATTTAGAATTTTAAGGACATTGTAAAAGAGAAACGTTTGCTGAAAGACTTAGTGTAGGTACTAGTTAGGTTCTTAAACTTGCTCATGATGTACTTTATTTTTAAACAATCTATTGAAGACCTGGAACCGCTCAGAAAATACAAAATTCGAAGACTGAAGACTTAGAAGAATTCTGAGAAAGGTATCTACAAAGGCACATGTTGCTTCAGAAAGTGAGATTCTCAGCAACAACCTGCATAAGTGAAAATCTATATGACAGAGTAGGTTGTGTCTGCTGAAACTGAGATTGACCACTTGCTGACAACGTATGTGACCTCCTTGCTGAAGAAGTACTTGCATTTTGGCTCCAACGTTCATATTTGAATTTGATTCAAAGAACATTAAATTCAAAGTTAGCACGCGAAGAACATGAAGACAAGAAGACAAATGAAGAGCGCTGCTGAAAGTACAAAAGCAAGATAGTGACATGTTAAGGTACAAGCCTTAGAATTTGAAATTCAAACGGCTCCCTTGAGACAATATAAATAGAAGACCTTAGGTTGAGTAGAAGGGTGTGTCAACAACGTGATCAAACTCTCACTTGTGCTTTAAAACACTCAAATCCTTCTCTACCCTTTACTGCCTATTGATCCGTTCCTAGACTTAAGCTTGAAACAAAGCTACTTGTGAAGAAGTAGAACATTGAAAGCTAAGAAATTAGTTAAGTGTTCTTTCTTCTAAACAAGAACAAGTCTTGACACCAGAAACAACAAACTTGCTTACTGCAAAGTATTACAAGTTGTGTTTCTTTAGATCACTTATTATAGCTGTAAAGTTATATTCAAGTCATCTCATCCCGAACCTCTCTAACTTATCAACACCCTTATTCAGGCGTGGAATTCAGGGGGAACTAATCAAGCATAGTTTTGCTGATTAAGTGTCCCAAGTTTGGTGGAGAACAAGGTTTAGTTCTCAAGTTTTAGGTTGGAAACAAGGCAAGTGTGCTTTGGTTTATGAGAATCATTAGTGATAGGATTTGTAACGAACCTCATATCTTATCATAGTGGATTCAGTCCTAGAAATGACAAAGTGTATTAGTTGAGAGATTACGCCACTCTCAGGTACCACTATAAAAGTGTTTGTGTGATTTACATTTCTGTAGTTACCTTTCAGCAAGCTATTGTGTTTTACACTATTTATTTGCTCACTTGCTGAAACTAGCTTTCTGACAAAAACACATATTGTAAAAGGCTTCAGCACTCTGTTTTTAAGTATCAACAAACTTGTCTCTGAAACGTAACAAGCATTTGATGAGAAAGTTAAGTACCAGCAAACTCATTACTGAAAAGTAATAAGTACTTGCTGAGAATGTTTTAAACGAAGAAAATTTAGAAAAGACCATTCACCCCCTCTAGTCTTTTCTTGTTGTTTAAAGGGACCAACACTTTCGGATAAGGTGAACAAACATGGTGATAAACTTTCTTAGCAGATATCAAACCATCCAAGGAGGGCGCCCAAACACGGGTATCTAGAACCATCCCTAGATGAAAGGAATTAAGGAAATAATATCTTTGGAGATACTCGGAAAAGCCACACAAAACTCCTCGAGAAGATATCAATTACCATTGACCCAATAGTCTGAGATAGGGAACTCAAAGTGGTGTAGTAGATTCTCAGAAATGTTAATACGATCGGCAATGCAATATCCAAGCCAATTGTCAAGCCAAAAACGCACATTTGAATTGGATTTAGGTAGCCAACGAGAGTTATCACAAAGAGATGGAAAGCAAGCCTTGAAACTAAACCAAATTGAAGAGGCCACATAAGCGCGCAACTTATGGTTGCGAAGAAATCGATGATGGAAGATGTCCAAATAAGGCTCCTTAATGTTCCAAATATCCCAACTGAGACTAGAGAGATAGGCTAGATTGGAGACCTCAAGAGAACGAAGATAGCCCCTCCTTTGAGTATATCTCCAGTGCAAACAAAATTTTGGATGCTCGCATTCAAACATTTGAAGAGAGAAAGAGCCCATCTATAAATCACCATGGAATGAACAAAGGAGCCTTGAATAACTGATTGTACCAAACAAACACGTCCCGCCAAGGACAAAGAGGAATCTTTCCATTTGGTTAACTTATTGTTGATAGTATCCGCCAAGGCTTGCAGATGAGAAAATCTCGGGGAGCCACGAAAAAGAGGAACATCCAAATAAGTGAAAGGGAGGTTGCCTTCCGAAATACCAAAAATCTGATGAAGTCGCGACCTTTTCGATACCAAAAGGAAGGAACTAAAAGAAACTCGGGATTTATTTGGATTAAAGAATTGCCTCGACCAGGAGGCATAAAGGCTCAGAATCCGAATGATCTCCTTGGAATTAGCTAAAGTAGCCCTGCAAAAAATAATGACATCATCTGCATAATGAAGACGTGATGGAAAATCAATACCACGTCCAATGAACAGAGGCGAGATATCGCCAATATTGGCAGCCTTGGCCAACGTTCGACTGAGAACCTCCCCTGCCACACAAAATAGCAAGGGTATAGAGGATCCCCTTGTCTGACCCCATGAGAGAAATTAAAATAACCTTTAGGAGCACCATCAAGAAAGACGGAAAGGCGAGCTGAATGAAAAATATGTTGAATCCAATTGACAAAAATCGGAGAGAAACCCCATTGTGTCAGTACGGCAAGAAGAAACACTAATATAAATTATTTAAATAAACACTAAATACCAAGTCGTGGGATTGAAATAAATAGATATAGGAAATGTTTAACCGAAGGGTCCTCTATGTTTTGCCACACACTAAACTAGCTCTTGGAGGATTCCACCAAAGCCACCTCTACATGCCAGACTCTTGCAGGAAGCCACATAATTGCTAATTCAATGGAATTTCAAAGGCAAGAGCTTACACATATATTCTCCAAGTATATCATAGTCCATCGAGTAATTGAAGCAACATTACGAGGGCAAGGAAATTCGTTTTCTCTTCCTTAGACATTATCTCAGCCGACTAGGGTCATTATATTTTAGGGCAGTACTATTCTATTCTCTTTTCTTTTTAGACTTCAAGCTAGGTGACTAGCTCTTGTCTAGGTTTTGGGGAAGGGGTGGGGTCATAGAATTTTTCTACACTTTTGGTATGGTCTAGTCATTTTTGGCAGTTTCATATTGCACTGCATTCACGTTTACTATTTTGTAGTGTAGTATGTGAGCCACTTAGGTTTTGTTTTGTGCATGCGTCACATTTACATAGTCTCAGTAGTAGTTCTACGCAAATCAATTCGAAGTTTTTGGTTGAGTTTTCCATTGTGCTTGTGATAATGGTACCATCCTGTATATGATTATCACTAGCTCATTGTGCAACAAAAAAAGAAGGGTTGTCCATGGAAGATACATGCCAGTTCATTAGATGATGATGAAACCTTGATGATAAAAAGTATGAAGGTGTTCATAGATGTGTCAGAAAAGTGGATGTCAATCAAGCTGATTCCAACTGGTTGGCAAGTAAGTTTGTTGAACAGCTAAAGGAGCACCCTAACCAAAGTGCCAATTAAGCTAGAGAAGTGGATTAACAAGAAAATTGGAGTGTGCTTTTCCTATATGAAGGTTTGGAGGGGTAGAGAGAAGGCCAAGGCAATCATGGGGTGTAACCCTAGGTGAAGAAGGTTTCAAGATCATGCCTATGTATAGGGAGATGGTTATAAGGAGTAATCTAGGATCCATATCTGAGTTGGATTTCAATCCTGCCATTGATAGACCATCATTATTTAAGAGACTATTTTGTGGATTGGATGGGCTGAAGCAGGGCTTCTTGGTAGGGTGCTCCGCCATTTTTTTCTTTGAAGACTTCCACTTGAAAGGCAA
The DNA here is from genome assembly GCA_028274465.1 of Plantago ovata. Classification (NCBI taxonomy): domain Eukaryota; kingdom Viridiplantae; phylum Streptophyta; class Magnoliopsida; order Lamiales; family Plantaginaceae; genus Plantago; species Plantago ovata. Next base: position 61,866,202 of record CM051456.1, read on the forward strand.
GTATGGTGGTGTGCTTCTAAGTGATGTGTCCACACATGCTAACTGTGGCTTACATCCAGTAGCATGGGTTGTAGTTGAGTATAAATGCAAAGACTCTTGGGGCTACTTCCTTCACTGCTTGGAGATGTTTGTTGGACCATGGGATTCAGAGAGACATAGGCATTTTATGGCGGATAGATGCAAGGTTTGTTTTACTACTATGGTGTTTACTTTCTATGTTTTTACTACTTGTATGTCTTTACATTCTAATGTGTTCATTTGCTAATATTGTCGGGTTTGGTGGTTGTGATTGATGAGAATGCATCAAACGTCTACAACAAGAGGTGTGCTAACATATATATGATAATTTCAAGCTCAAATGGGACAGTATTCCCCTAAGGAAATACTATTGGCAAGCTGCAAATTCTTTCAGAGCTTATGGGCACATCAAGGCAATGGGTAAGATAAGGGCAATCAAGAAGCATTTGCTTATTTGAATGACATTCCAATCACATAATGGGATAGATATTCATTTGATCCTACACCAAAGATTGATCAGTGCACTAACAACCTTAGTGAATGTTTCAACTCATGGGTGCTGCCACTAAGGGCATACTCTACTCTCATAAGTTATTGGAGGTAACACTTGCAGCTCTTTTTTATAAATTCCAAATTATTTTCATTAAACGTCTCCTACGTATACAAGCTATGATCTACCAAACTCTTGAAGTATAATGAGCTATCATGAGATTTTCAAACCCTCTTTGGACTCCAGGACATAGTTGTGATCCAAAATATGATAAAACGAGTCAAAGTCCAATCAACCATTTCCTTTTGGCAATAATCTAGGATTACGACAATGCATCCAACTTCGTAGAGGCGCAGTCTCAATATACATCCCTCAAGTTTCACATATCTTCCGGGTTGTTAACGGCACAGTAGAGGACAGAGAAGAATCCATACGTGACCATGTACATATTAACAAGAACCGAGTCGTTTTACTATATCAGAAAAAATTCTCCAGGAACTATGAATTAAACGCGACCTGCAACACACAAACACTCCAGATCAGGTAAGGGTATCATGCTAACGTTACAAGTTACTACAATTTACTCAAGTCATCAATCACCCTCTTAGGAAATATATTGTCATATATACTTACAAGTAAGATGCAATCTGGTTGAAAGTGCAACTCTGTTAATGTTGTGAGCAATGTTATGACTAATGTTATGATAACATTGTACATGTAATTGAGTGCAACATTGGAGAGTGCACTTGGATATTTTTATATATATTTTTTGTTATTCGATTTTGTCTTTATTCACTAATTTAATTAGTTCCATAGTTGTGATTATTTAATGTGTGAAGGTTATTAATGATCGAGTTATGAAGAGATGGATAAAGTCAAGAGAAGTAAAGTGATGTTCATCCTAGTGAAGATAGGAAAGATGTGAAGACCTAATATGATGAGGAACGGCCATGCTATTGAAGATTGAAGAGTTTAACTAGGTTTGTACTGATGAGAGCGTGTGACCTAGTTACTTGGTCTCAGAAATCCTTATGCTAGTTAAACTAAGTTGAAGACGGATTTACTTGGAAGATCTGATGACACCGAAAAGTGTCATCTTTTTCTAAGGCTTTTGCGATGTTTTCGTTCTCTTCTCCCTTTGGTTTTTGGTAGTTTTGTAGGATAAAATCACGTTTTGTGTTTTTTCTATTTCCAAGGCCGTGTTTCTAATCCGTTCATTTTTTGGGCAAAAGAACGCATTTTTGGATGCATTTTGATCATAGTTGAAGCCCCCGGATTTTCGGGTCGAGATCTTGCCCTTATTGTGCTTGAAGAGCCATGTGTCTCCTAGGAGCACCCGGAGACCTCAAGGCGTCGTTGGAGAGAGCCCCAGGCCACCGGCAAGCAATGGTCATGTATATAAGTTTTGTGGAAATACCATTTTATCCAACTTACGAGACACGGGCTCACCGTTTAAGCCATAACTTTTGCATACGATGTCTGATTGACCTCAAACTAGTGCTCAGTCATAGCTTATTCCAAGATATTTCCAATGACATATGATACATGAACTTTGGGAACGGGACGACCGAGTTAGAAAATTTAGTTCTGGAGCAGAAAACAGTACCTGAGGCGGGGTGCTCTGCCGGATGCCTCGCCCAAAGGCGAAATCTGCAGGATTGGACTTTAATGCTCATTTTCAGTTACTTATACTCCTCCCAACCTTCCTTGATCATCACCATTCAGATCTGGAGAGTCTCTACAGTCTCTTGACTCTCCACCACCATTGAAGAAGCTTGGAACACTTGGGAGGAAGATTTGTAGCCTCAATTCATAATCCGACACCATAGAGTCGTAGGGATTGTTCATACCTCTGTTCTAGGGTAATTCGTGCTTCCTCTTAAGTTCGTACTAAACCGTCACAGGAAACTACTTAGGTGTTGTGTAGTCTTCGTCTGATAATAGCGGGTATTCTTCACGTAGCGTCCTCGCACCTGAAAGAGACTGGAGGGGGGCTTAGTGTCTCTTACCCGGTCTGTAGGATATCAGACCGGAGTGTTGACTTTACGAGTAGGGAGTTGAAGACTTCCCTAGTGAGAGAAATATTGTGAGTAGGTGAGTAGTAGGTGAGAGCTATTATTGCTTACCTGGGGATTATTAATGAGACTCCCTTATATACTCATAGTATTTTTATTGCCACTTTATGTAGTATCGTGACAAGTGTCCGGCTAGATAGAGGCCTCCTTTGGCCCAAGCCCATTTAGGAGGGCATTATTGGTTCTTGGAGCTCGAGGAGAAGAACTCGCTTGAGGACCCGGAAAAATACTTCTATTGGGCTCTAGTGTTGCAACCTATTCCTTATCTGGCCGGTCTCTCTCCTCCAGTTTATACTAGATACAAGGGTTCAAAATATACCGATGATGTCCTCTTCGGTAACTGATGAACGTGTCAGATTCAGTCAAATAAATTTGTAATTAGCCAAAGGCAATCCACAACTACAACGAAAACCGTAGTATAGCAGTAGAATGACTCGAGTGTCGTTCTCTCAGGACTATACTAGCTTTATCAAATCTAATTAAGAATATAAAACAGCAGATAGAAAGCAAAAGGGATTTCAAGCAGATAATGGAGATTGGTGATAGTATGGTCCTTCTTAACATAATGGGTCGATAATCATGCATAAATTCCTCGGTCTTGCATAGAGATCTTTGAATCAATCTAGTGTCCTGTTGCAAGTATTAAGCACTACGAAGATAATTTGGTCTGACTAGTCAACAACGATTGTCCTAATGTGTTCCGTAATTATTCAACACTACGAAGATAATTGGTCTGATGGTCGACTAGTGTCCAATTGTGCATCAATACAACATACGAGAATTTTGGTTACAACTGATCAACGAAATAAAGCAATGACACGGAGTATAATGCGCGATATAGCCATTAGCATGATTATCTTCCCTCGCTAAGAATTCACGTACTACCACCAACGATAAATTTAGCTACTCATAATAGGCATGCAATCAATAGAAATCATAGAAGAAAACATGTTGAAAGAATATAAAATAAGTAGAATAACACTGTAAGATACAAAGTTACCGAGGGTTGTCAGTCTTCGGATGATTGTCGTCCTACAAGCTTCAATCTGCTATGAAAAAGTATCCCCTAAGCTATGGAACTCCCAGGACAGGCCCTGGGAAGTTCCTACCTAAAACTATAGAGAGAGGTGAGAAAGTAGGCTTGGAAAGATATGATTTTCGGAGACAAAACTGAGCACTATATATAGGCCCCGAAATATTCCCGGGCGGTTCGCCCCACAGTAAATTCGCGGAATTTCCGCGTTTTCGACGCGGTTTTGGATTTCTTCGCCTTTTCGGACTCGGTTTCTGACTTCTAGTGGCCTTCTAACCTCCAGATTCGACCCCTAGACTCCAAATCCTATCCGGAAACCTTCAGATACTCCAAATAGGCTTCTGGAACACAATTCCTTGTAGACTTCAATATAATTGCCCGGAAATCTCCGAATTTCAACCAAAACCTGTAAAATAAAATCTAAAGGGAAACGTGACACTATTCTAATAAAATGTACTAAAATATAGCTAAATTATCATAGAGGATAGCTAAAATAGGTGAAAAAGACTCGAATAAAAGTGTAAAATACACATTCATCAAACTCCTCAAACCTAACCTTTGGTTGTCCTCAAGCAACTAAGCTAGACTCTAATACAAAAAACATGCAAGACACAAAAATGGAGTTTCATGCCAAATAAAACGAACTAATCTACTGAATCTACCAAATAACATATGAACAAAAACCATATAAATCAAAGCATGAATATAGGTTGAAGAATACCTCGATTGACTTATACACATCCACATAAGCACTTATGTCAAGACAAGATAGTCTCTCGTAACATTCTCTACCTGGACCTAGTCAGTGACGACGTAATGAAGCATGCTAAGATACGAATGGTTGTCCCGTGCCTATGAAACTGAGGACTTACTGCTGTTCCACCATGTTAAGACTTTCCCTCAAAAGAGGTCGAACGAGTACTGGGTCTCATCAAACGAAGGAGGGTTCCCTATAGAAGATAACACTCCCCTATTCTACCCATCTCTCAAGTAAAGTCTTAAGCTATTCACCACTTCCTGAATGGCAGGACGAGGGTGGTCTAGAACAGATGACACTCAAGACAAAAAGATAAAAAATAAAAATTACAACATGATTACGAACAATACGAAAAATGGAAAAGACTCAAACTTTTGCTAAACTGCTATTTGGCTTTCTTTTTTGGACCCTTCTTTGATTTTTTGGGGTCTTCTTTTCTTTTCTTTTTTCCAGATTCTTTTTTTTCTTTTTCTCTTTTTTTTTTTCTGGAATTTTTTTTTTTTTCGATTTTTCTAGCCAGCAGTAGCATAACAAAAAGAGAAACACACGACTTCCCCAAACCTATTCGAAAGAATAGGTTGGAGTACAAAATTCACGAAAAATGAAAATAATGAACTCACGATACGAAAATGAAAAACAAAAACAAGTCTATGATGGTGTAACCCCCTCCCCAAACCTATTCGGAAGAATAGGTTATAAACAAAGGATCACACAACCTCACACTACCTCCTTCCTAGGCATTTAGCAATCTCAAAGCATGGTGAAGACTTGTTGCCTCTTAGGTACATAATTACTCGGGAAAACAACCATAAGACCCTAACATGCATCATCCTATTATAAAGGCCTTCGTGAACCGCAGTAGAGAAAACACCACTAAGTGATGTCGAAACTACCATGCTTAACTAAGTGCAATACATAAATGTGACAAGCCAAGCGAGAAAAACCTCAAACAAGTTCATAGAGATGAAGCATACGATTAATGACATAGCTAGTTGATCTATCCAATAAAAAGTTCAAAAAATTCGGCAATAAACTCCATATAAAACATGCAAAACTATCATAGGAAAGCAGTAAACGTGCAAATGCAAAAAATTTCACGAGTTTTTCATAAGCAAGATAAGTGTAGAGATAACCAGCGATAACCTCCTCCCCAAACCTGAACGTCGTCGCTCGTCCCGAACGCCGAAAGTGGATCCAAGGTGAGAGCTAATGCTTGTATAAGTGACCTATAATACTCAATCAAACTCGGATAGCGCCATTGTTTAAAGTCTTTGACTCGACTCCTGTCCGCCCCTATCTCTTCTTTCTGCGGGTACTAGATTTCCCCTTCATCGATCTCCTCTCCATGCCACGAACCTGTGAATAAGAAAGAATATAGGCTGCAAGACCACAGTAGTGAGTAGTAATATCAGGCGGTTCAGGTGGATCAGGTAAGGCTTTCAACACGTGTTGCTTGCCATCTACTTCAATAGTGCAAGTTCTTTGGTAGATGTCCATCACGGAGCGTAGTTTAGTCAAGAATGTTTGCCCTAGGAGTATGACATCCCCCGTCCCAGGTGCAGATGCCGGCATAACTACGAAATTGGTGTATATAGATGCTTCACCAATCTTGACCAACACGTTTTTCACAACGCCCTCGGGTCTCATAAAGGATCCATCCGCCAGACGCACAATAGCTCTTTGCTCAGATAGTTTCCCAAGGTTGCTCTTTTCAAACACGTTCAAAGGGATTATGTTTGAGTAGGATCTCGTGTCTAGTGTGGCACGGACATCTTCAAGCTCACCAATCCCTACCTTAACATCGAAACTTTTAGGGAGTGGTTCGGGATCCTCTTGCTCCTCATCACTTTTGTCAGAACCAAGGTTCTTCTCTTCTTCCTCAGCCTGTAGAAGTTCTTCCTCCATGCAACACTCGCACCTAACGACCTTTCTGATGGTGCTTTCGTCAGGTACATCACCAGTCAATTTCGACTTCACAGTGTTGCTAGGCAGTTTGCCTTGTTCTCTACCTGCTCCTCGGTCGATCAACTCTTGCAACTTTTGATGGGCAAGCCTAGTGCTCTCTTCCAACCTATCGAGCCTTGCCCTAGTCTTCTCTGAATCTTCTTCATAACGTTTGAGAAAACTTTGTGTGTGATCGACCATCTTTTGCAAGTTCTCCATCAGTTGAGCCGACTTCGACTTTGGTGGCTCTTTTGGAGCGGGGTTTTCGCAGTGATCATTACCATAGTTCAGCCTACTACGGTCTTGGTTAGGTCCGTAAGTTTGGTTAGCCGGTGCATATCCTTGATTGTTACGGTATCCTCTTCTCCAAAATCCACCTCGAGGATTCCTACTGTCTTGTCCGTAGCTAACTTCCTGAGTACCAAACTCCGTAGCAAAGGCTTCTTCTTCGCCTCCTCGAGCCCAGTTGCCATCATCGTATGCCAGCTCCGATCTACACATATGAGCCCCATGCCCATAGTTCTTGCATATTCGGCATACTTCGTTCGAAACAGTTGGTAAAGCACTCGAATTGATCCCCATTCCCCCTATACATAGGGGCTTCTTGAGTCGGTGGAGCTTCAGGTCCACGTCTCCTAACCATTGCTCTTGGGTCCTTGAACTGCGAACCCTTAGCGAGCCTTTCGAAAACTGCCCAGACGGCTTCTGCGGTTTCCTCCCAAATATTGCTTCGGCATTGGAAATCCACCACTTGTTGGTTCTCGAAGGTTAGTCCATTGTAGAAGTGTTGGACTAGGTCAGAGAGTTCAAAACCATGGTGAGGGCACTTGTTCGTGAGATCTTGGAACCTCTCGAACGCGGTGTAGATGGTCTCATCATAGTCTTGCTTGAATCCAGTGATCTGTGCCTTAAGCGCGGTAGTCAGAGTGTGTGGGAAGTATTTCTCCATGAAAGCTGAAAAAACCTTTTCCCAAGTGTCCAGCGAGCCTGCTGGAAGAGAGCTCAGCCATGACTTGGCTCTGTCGCCAAGTCCCATAGCAAAAACCTTCATCCTCAACTCATCCGTTGTTATGTCAGCTCCGGGTCGTGGGAGTTGGTTGACGAAATCATCGATATCGTGCAAGTACCCCATCACATCTTCCCTTGATAAGCCATAGAACCTCGGAAGTTGTTGGAATGCGTGGTTCTTGATCTCCAGATCTCGGGTTGCAGACTAAAGAACTATCGCTGGTCCCCTCATACGATCCTTGGTGGGTTGTACCCATGCCTTCAGTGGTCTAGCTTCTGCCATTCCGTCGATTTCCTTGAATAGACTAATTAGATATTCAGAGAAATCAGTTTCCTCTATTTCCTCTAGTACGCGCCTTTCAAGTAGTCGCCTTCTTTGGTGGTAGACTCTATCGATGTCAGCAATTGAATTAGCAAGCGGTGTTCCTGCAGAACGTGTATGCGGCATACACTATCTGTGACAGACTTGGAAACGTGATTAGAAATAAACTAGGAAAGCAGTATCAGAGAGAGATTAAAAAGGAAAACTAAAACTAAAAGAATTAGGAATCTAAAGCTGTAAGTATAAACAAATTAAACAGAAAAAAGGAGTATAGTCCCCGGCAACGGCGCCAATTTGATGAACGTGTCAGATTCAGTCAAATAAATTTGTAATTAGCCAAAGGCAATCCACAACTACAACGAAAACCGTAGTGTAGCAGTAGAATGACTCGAGTGTCGTTCTCTCAGGACTATACTAGCTTTATCAAATCTAATTAAGAATATAAAACAGCAGATAGAAAGCAAAAGGGGGTTTCAAGCAGATAATGGAGATTGGTGATAGTATGGTCCTTCTTAACATAATGGGTCGATAATCATGCATAAATTCCTCGGTCTTGCATAGAGATCTTTGAATCAATCTAGTGTCCTGTTGCAAGTATTAAGCACTACGAAGATAATTTGGTCTGACTAGTCAACAACGACTGTCCTAATGTGTTCCGTAATTATTCAACACTACGAAGATAATTGGTCTGATGGTCGACGAGTGTCCAATTGTGCATCAATACAACATATGAGAATTTTGGTTACAACTGATCAACGAAATAAAGCAATGACACGGAGTATAATGCGCGATATAGCCATTAGCATGATTATCTTCCCTCGCTAAGAATTCACATACTACCACCAACGATAAATTTAGCTACTCATAATAGGCATGCAATCAACAGAAATCATAGAAGAAAACATGTTGAAAGAATATAAAATAAGTAGAATAAAACTGTAAGATACAATGTTACCGAAGGTTGTCAGTCTCCGGATGATTTCCGTCCTAGAAGCTCCAATCTGCTATGAAAAAGTATCCCCTAAGCTATGGAACTCCCAGGACAGGCCCTGGGAAGTTCCTACCTAAAACTATAGAGAGAGGTGAGAAAGTAGGCTTGGAAAGATATGATTTTCGGAGAAAAAACTAAGCACTATATATAGGCCCGAAATTATCACGGGGCGATTCGCCCCAGGACTCCGGCGGTTCGCCCCACGATTATTTCGCGGAATTTCCGCGTTTTCGACGCGGTTTTGGATTTCTTCACCTTTTCGGACTCGGTTTCTGACTTCTAGTGGCCTTCTAACTTCCAGATTCGACCCCTAGACTCCAAATCCTATCCGGAAACCTTCAGATACTCCAAATAGGCTTCTGGAACACCAATTCCTTGTAGACTTCAATATAATTGCCCGGAAATCTCTGAATTTCAACCAAAACCTGTAAAATAAAATCTAAAGGGAAACGTGACACTATTCTAATAAAATGTACTAAAAATTAGCTAAATTATCATAGAGGATAGATAAAATAGGTGAAAAAGACTCGAATGAAAGTGTAAAATACACATTCATCAGTAACTATCTCGAGGACCATGTTTTGAATACCATTACTTGCGTTGTAGATATTTTTCCAACTTCTTTTCTGATGCTTTTTTTGGTACTCTTCGCTCTTCTAACTTTTTGAATTTGCTGATTATTGGTTCCAGTGGATAATGTTGAAGACACTTGAGGAGAAAGAGGAGCAGAGGAGGAAGCAATGCCTTCCTGGCAAAAATACCAAGATCCTCGGTTCCTTAGACATTACCAATCCGAAGAGCGCTGCCGAGCATCGCGATACCCTCGCGCGTGAAGGGATTGTTGAGGCCGAGGACCCGGTCGAGGCGCTGAAAAAGGCCGAGGAAGATGCAGCAGCTCGGCACGAGAAGGAAGATGTGGGTGGCAACCTCGAGAAGTGGCCTAAATAGAAGGTTGTTCCTTCAAAGAAGTCTGGCGGTTGGAAGAGGCTTTTAAACCTCGTTGGGACCAATGAGCCCGCTCGCAAAAGGGGCAAGACTATGGGGATCGACTAGGCCTCTGAGATAAAGCGCCTGGCTCAGCTATCTGACTTGGATCGTGCTCATGAGTTTAGCCTCTGCGCGCTGCAGGTGCCTTCTTTTAAATTATACAAATTACTTATTTTGCTTCTCGCTCCTTGGAGCTATTGACAGTATCCTAACCTCTATCTTTCTTTGTAGCTCGAGAACCTTAACAAAGCCTATGACCACGTAGAAGCTGATCGGTCTGACATCAATCAGTTGATCAAGGACCTGGAGAAGAGTCTTGAGGCCGAGAAGGCCAAGAACAAAGTGGCTGGCGACGAAGTAAAGAAGGCTCATGCCAAGGTAGATCAGCTCGAGAAGGAGTTGGCTCGGGAGAAACAGAGGACCCAAGGTTATAAGGGCTTCTAAGCGACCTTGTCGCTCTGTATGCAGAAGTTCAAAGACAGTGTCCTGTCCTTCCTCCTCGGTAGCCGGCTAGAGACTGCTCGGTCCTTCATGGCTTCCGCTACCTATAAGTTGGCCACCCAGGACATTAAGGATTCAGCGCGCGAGGAGGGTTTCTTTTCTTGCATCGGGCAATTAAAACGGATCGACCTTCTGCCCAAAGACTTTGATGCGGATGCGTGCGAGGACATGCACGCTGGTCGGAGAGAGGACTTGTCTCGATATCCCGACTAGGTTCCGACCGATGAAATGCATCATGCATGTGAATTCGGGAAGCTGGTCACCGATCCGGAAGTGCCATATCCGAGTAAGCCCTCTTATCTTCCTCGGTGGGTTCCTGAGTGCCTAAGGGCCGGGGTGCTTCATCATTTTGAGGAGGCTCCTCTTCGCAACGCACATTGGATTCAAATATACCAACCGGTTATGGGGCGCGAGGAGAACTTTGTGGAGCCAGAGCTGATAACTTTTATGCCAACGCCATAAAGGAGGTTCGCGAGAAGGATAGCGATGGAAATGTGCATTCTCTGCAGAGCCCCAACCGAGGAGGTGCATCGACTAGCAGCACTCCAATCACTCCGAGCGACTTTACAACAAGCAGAACCCGTTGAACCGAGGAGCTTTGAAGACTTAGAAGCCCAAGTATGCTCAGTGAAGTTGTACTTTTTTCCTTAAAGTTATTTCCGAACAATTTTCTATGCTTTCTATTCGGCCCTTTGTGGCACCTGCTCGAACTCGGATGTAATGTAATTGACAACTTCTCCATTTTCGTAGTCCTCGTTCTTTCAATTCAATGCTTTTTACTTCTCGCTCTATTGTTTTATACTTATGCATTTTACTAACTCCTTGTAGTTATGACGTATAACTGGGTTAGAGTAGAAACTTTGCGCGATACCAGGATCGAGGAAGTCTTGTCCTCGCTCTCCTCATGAACTTAAAAAATCTAAGTATTGGTGGCACTGCCCGTAGGTCGTGACATTCCACCAATTAGATAACCCATTCAAAAATCCTAAGTGTAGGAATCTTGCTTCTCGATCTAAGTTGTCAGTGGCTTCTCATTACTCTCCTCGGATCCTTTTCTTTAAAGGATTCGGCCGATGAATTGAGGAGTACACAAACCGAGGAGGTTTGGATCATCCAGAATCGAGTTCTCTTTTCTTTGAGAAGGATCGAGAAGGAAACGATTTGGAAGTAGATCGAGCATCTCTTTTCTGTATTTATGGTTGAACTTCAGGAAACATAAAGCTTCTTAACACTTTCTTGTTGAAAGATATGCATTGCATTGATTTGTCGGAAATTCAATTACAATGGTGGGCTTCATGGCCGACTTTCTTACAACATTTTCCATACTTCAGAGGTTTCTCTACTTCGAACTTCTACTTCCGAAAAACATTTAAACCAGATAGATGAGGGTACCTCTCACACACACTTGTGAGGAATCCCTCTCGATCCAAGAGTTGGGGGCGTTTCACAGGAGCTCTTCAAAAAGCTTGTTTCTTATACACCTTAGGCATAGAACCTCTGGAGGTTGGAGGTATTCCATGGGTTCTTCAACACTCTTCCTTCCATGTCTTGGAGACGGTAGCTTCCATTGGATCTTGCTTCAACAATCTTGTAGGGGCCTTTCCAGTTGGGTTGCATCTTCCCAACTTTGCCCAGGATGTCCGCTCTTCGGAGTACTAGGTCTCCTACCTGGAAGTCTCTTTCCTTCACACTCTTGTTGTAGGCTCTCGCGATCAACGCTTGCTACCTCATGATGTTGGTTAAAGCGGTTCTTCTCGCTTCATCTAGTGTGTCTAGATCGAACATCCTCGCGGTATGATTGTCCTCGGGTTGATACCCATGAATCCTGAGAGTCTCCACGGCCACTTTTGGTGGTATGAACGCTTCAGAACCAGAAACTAGAGAGAAGGGGGTTTCCCTTGTGGCAGTCTTCGAAGTTGTGCGATATGCCCATACCACTCCATCAAGCTCGTCGACCCAATCCTTGTTGGTCTTTTGCAAGTTGTTGACGGCTTTTGTTTGCCCATTGGATTGAGGATGTCCTACTGAGGTGTACCTCCTTTCAATCTTCATTTCCATGCACCACTCGTTGAACCTATGTCCGCAAAACTAAGAGTCATTATCGGAGATGAGGACTCTGGGTAGGCCAAATTGACACACGATGGTTCTCCATACAAAATTCATCACCCTCTGTTCGGTGATAGTGGACACTGCCTCAACTTCCGCCCATTTGCTAAAGTATTCTACCGCAACAATGATGAACTTCTTCTGCCCCATGCCTCTTGGGAAAGGACCGACTATGTCGATATCCCAAATATCAAAAGGGCAAGTGATCGAGATAGGCATAAGGGGCTTGGTCGGGACATTGATTAGATTGACGTGCAACTGACACTCCTCACACTTCATCACAAATAAGGAAGCATCTTCGCGAACAGTTGACCAGTAGTAGCCTTGGCGGATGACTTTTTGTGCAAGGGTTCTCCCACCAGCATGGTCTCCGCAACTTCCTTGGTGCATTTCTCCCAAAACGTTTTGCACTTCTTGCTCAGCGACACATGTCAAGTAGACTCTCTCAAAGGATCTCTTATACAAATGGTTTCCTTGTATGATGTAGCGGCCAGCTTTTCCTTTGATTCTTTGTGCTTCAGCTTTGTCATGAGGAAGGCTACCGTGCATGAGATAGGTAGCGATCCCCTGCATCCAACTTGGTTGAGTATCAATGGCCAAGACGTTTGGCTTTGATGACCATAGAGATGATGCATTGATTTTCATAAGTATCACATTCAGGGTTTCCACACCTCCGGAGGTTGAAGCGTATTTTGATAGATCATCTTCTCTTTGGTTGAGATCTCTCGAGAATTTTTCAATCTCACAACTTTCAAACTTTTGGATTTCTTCTGTGATGGCGCTCTTGTACTCGGCTAGTGAATGCTTCTTTGTTTTGAACTTTCCTGAGATTTTCTTCTCGGCCAATTGAGAGTCAGTGAAGAGGTGGAGCTTGTTCACTTCAATTGCTTTTTCCATATGTAGAGCTATGAGGATAGCTTCATACTCAGCTTCATTATTGGAGACCGGAAAGCGTAGAGTAACGACATACTCGAGCTCCGCTCCTCCTGGACTTTTGAAGTAGATTCCTATTCCGCCATTTTTTTCCGAGGAAGATCCATCAACATGAAGAATCCACACGTCCCCATGGTCGGTGAGCTCTTTAGGTTTTGAAGAGACGTTCCTCTTAACCTTGGGCGCCTCGATTTTTTCTGCTAGGAACACTTCGTGTCTTTTCCTCTTTGATTGTGACATTTCTTTGAGTTCTTTCAGAGCATCTTCTAAAGCTTGCATTGCCTCGCTCTGCCGTGGTCGCTCCTCGACCATCATCATGACATTTTGCCTTTTTGGAGGGTTTTCCTCTGACACTTCCTTAGAGGGGTACTCTACCAGGAAGTCGACAATAACTTGGGATTTTTTTGCCAACTGTGCTTGGTAGTCAGTGTCATACTCGCTCAACTCGATTGCCCACCTTGATAGCCTTCCTGAGTTTTCTGGCATTCCAAGGACTTGCTTGAGAGGTTGCTTCGTCAGGACCACAACCTTATGAGCTCTGAAGTAAGGCTTCAGTCTCCTCGTCGTGTAGACAAGAGCGAAGGATACCCTCTCGATATCCATGTAACGTGTCTCGGCTCCAGCAAGTACTTTGCTCAAGTAGTAGATGGGCAAGTGGTTGTTTCCTTGTATTCTTACCAAGACCGAGCTAATGGCTTCCCCAGTTGCTGCCACGTATAAGTAAACTACTTCTCCTTCCATGGGTTTTGATAAGAGTTGAGGGGAGAGTAGATACTCTTTGAGTTTCTCGAAGGCTTCCTCGCACTCTTTTGTCCATTCGAAGCGGTTGCTCTTTCGCAAAACTTTGAAAAATGGAAGGTTCTTCTCGTCGGATCTTGAGATAAACCTGCTTAACGCGATGGACTTCCCTACCAATTGTTGTACCTCATTGATGGTTTGGGATTGAGGCAACTCGAGGATCGCCTTGATTTTTTCAGGGTTTGCTTCAATTCCTCTTTCCGTTACCATGTAACCGAGGAACTTCCCTCCTTTTACCCAAAGGTACATTTTGCCGGATTGAGCTTCATGCCATACTAGCACTTTGTCAGGTATCCTACGTGTTGCTCCTCAGTCTTACTCTTGACCAGCATGTCATCGACATATACCTCCATCGTTTTTCCCAACTCTTCCTTAAATATTTTGTTGACCAACCTTTGGTAGGTCGCTCCGGCATTTTCTGAGACCGAACGACATCACGTTGAAGCAGTAAACATTTCCGTTCGCAAAGAAGGCGGTCTTTGGCACATCATCTTTGGCCATTTTGACTTGGTAGAACGTCTGGTATGCATCCATGAAACTCAAGAGGGCACACCCTGCTGGAGTCGACCAGCTGCTCGATCCGGGGTAGTGGGTAGTGATCCTTCGGAAAAAACTTGTTAAGTCTCATGAAGTTGTTGCACATTTCCACTTGCCTGGTCCTTTCTCTACGAGGACTACATTGCAAACCCAGTCGGAGTATCTTACTTCTTTGATGTGACCAACCTTAATCAATCTTTGCACCTCCGCCTCGATGATGACATTATCTTCCGCACTGAAGTCTCTTCGCTTTTATCGAATATGGGTGATTGACGGATCGACGTTTAGACGGTGAATAGTGACTCTTGGGCCGATCCCTTTGAGGTCCTCGGTACTCCACGCGAATATGTCGTTGTTATCTCTTAAACATTGAATGACCTTCATTCTTACTTCAGTGGTCATCTCGGTACCAATGTTGGTAACTTGTCGACACTTCCTTCGACAATTTGAATTTCTTCGAGGGTTTCTCTCGCCTATATCTTGTTTTCCTCGAAGAACTTCTTCCTCTTGGAAGAGGGTGGTATTGAGGGTAGAACTTGATACTCCTCGAGCTCCTTAACAGCTCCTACTAGGGTATCTCTCTCCTTCTTTTGGATTGCTTTCCTTCGCCTAAGTGACGGACTTCGTTTTTTCGATTTTTTCTTCACTCGTCGAACCGTATAAAAACGGTAAGGAGCATGATGAACTAAGGGTTGCTCCTCGAGCCATTGACCGAGATTCGGTTCTCCAATGGAAACTTTGGAAGTGAATTTTGCCGACATACTATAGCATTCCCATGCTTCTCTTATGTTCCCCTCTTCTTGTCCAATCCCCAATGGAGTGGGGAACTTCAACTTGTTTTGGACCGTAGATACTACGGCTCGGAATTGAGAGAGGGAAGGCCTTCCCAAGACTGCGAAGTAGTCAAAGGGCATATCTACGACCACGGAGGGCACGTTTTGAGTTACTCTTCGTGGAGCACTCCCCATTGAGACCGTCAAGTTGATCATTCCAAGGGGCATGATGGGTTGTCCTCCAAATCCTACAAGGGCACTCCTCACTTCTCTAATACCTTCCCTTGGGTTCATATGCATCTTCTTCAAAGTGCCCGTGAATATTAAGTTAGTCGAACATCCGGTGTCGACTAGGATCCTTCCCATGTTGTAAGACTGAACATCGTGGGATAGCACTAGCGGGACACATGGGTCGTAGATGCTTCCTCCTCCGGCGTGCCGTAGAGGGAGTTCGCTATCATCAAAAGAAATCACGTTGGTTCCTGGTTGTGCAACTTTGGCATACTTCACATCTCTAATCTTGAGATTATCAGTTGTGATCTCCCTTTGGTTTTGAGTGTCGCCTCCCGCGGGTCCTCCAACGATTGTAAGAGTATGGGTGCTTCCATTTACGGGAGGATTCTCATAATTGTTGAAATTATGAATGTCGTCGTAACGATGATTTCCTTGGGGATGGTGCTCGATCCCCACTCGTGGTGGTGGAGGGAGGATGGCTAGTGGTTCTTCCTTTTAAATATAGTTGACCAACTGTCCATTGCGAATCATCCTCCCAATCTCGTTCTTGAGCTCGACGCACTCGTCGGAAGTGTGTCCCTTTCCTTTGTGAAATTGGCAAAATTTCTCGGAGCTTTTGTTCTTTCGATTCTCTTGGACTGGAGGTGGCCATGAGACGTCTAGCTTCCTCGAGACTATATAGTTCAAGATGTCGGATCTTGGCCTATTTAAGTTGGTGTAGTTGTTGTAGCTCCTTGGAGGAGATCTCCTCGGAGGGGTTCTCTTGTCTCTAAACTCATTTCTTGCAGGACCTTCCTTGATCAAACCATGCTTTTGATCCCTCCTTTGCTTTCCAGGATTTTGTTGCCTTGGAGGATATGCCTTCTCTCTTTCTTTTACTTTTCCTTTCTCCTTGTGAGGGTTGGTTCTCACAATGACTGTTTTCCAGAACTCTTCCGCTTCAAGGAAATCCTTGCGAACTTTCGCTAGTTGAGCTTAACTTTCGACACATGATGTTGAGAGCACCTCTTGGAATTTGACATTGGTAGTGTTACCATACAAGTATTCCTTCCTTTCAATGATTGAATGGTCCTCAACCTGGAGGGCTGCTTCATGAAAATGGTTGATGAAGTCCCTCAGATCTTCATTATTTTTCTGAACAATTTTGGCCAAGTATCTCACTCTTCTTTTGGTGTTCATGACCTTCTCGAATCTCCTATAGAACTTTTTGCAAAGCTCTCTATAGGACTTGATCGAGCGCTGAGGAAGGCGCGACCACCATTTCATGGCTTCTCTTGAAAGATTAGCCAGGAAGAGTAATGCTTTCGTCTTTGAATCATGACCATATGCATCCATTTTGGTACCGAATCTCACCAAGTAGTCCTTTGGACAACTTGTTCCATCATTTCTTTTGAAAGTAGGGAAGCCTCTCTCGATTTTTGCTTGATGACTCCTTATCTCATCACACAATGGACTCAGATCTTGGTCTTGCTCTTTTTCTTGCACATCGCCTCTTAGGGTTTCTATCTGAGCTTCGAGTGCGGTCTTTCTTGTTTTGAGTTCTTCCAAAGTGAGCTTCCTCCCCGTGATTGGGTCGATCCCAATCAAGGGGGTTACCTCTGCTACGGCCCTCAAAGCGTTGTTCTCCGCTACCGCCTCGGGTTGATTCTGAGAAGTTACTTGGTTGGGCATGACTTGGTTTGGGAGAGTGGGTGTCGTAGCGACCACATGAGCTTGGTTTTCTTGAGGAGCTACATTTTGCATTGACGCGCGTATCCTCTTATCAATTAGGTCCCTCAAATCATCAGGAGCACCTTGTGGTCCTAATCTGGATTGAACTCTTGAAGGTCCAAGTCTAGATTGGATTGGCCTTGTGTTGGCTCTTGAATGTGCTTCATCTTGAACTAGAGGTGCTCTTGGTTGGGATTGACGAGGTGCTGCGGCAAAATTATCATGAGGTTGCTCCTGTACTCGGGCTTGTTGTACTCCCTGGGCTTGGAGTTCTGCCTCAACCCTAGCAGCCTCATTCTCTCCTACATATCCTTGTATAGTGAGAAGGAACAAGCCGTATTGAGCTTCGCCCATCCCGATGTCTGATGGTCGGACTACTCGTCAGTTAGAAATGGTGAAGTTCAATGCGGTTGGCTGAGTAGGATTCGCTGCTACATGAGGAGGATGTCCTCTTGGAGCGACAATGTTTGTAACCCTTAATGCTCCATAAGCACTTCCAGCTGGGAAGCCTTGGGATTATTCTCTCCCGATCTTTATTGATTCCTCTCACCATTGTTATTTCTAGGTGCCCTTGAAGCAGCTACCTTCCTCCTCCTCGGCCATTTATAGGGGGACGACCCCTTGGGCGAGGAGGATTCTCCATACTGCATTGGCAAGTCGAACACTTCTTCTAGGAGGCATCTCGAGAAGTGTCTCGATGATAGTGTCTCAGTTCGACTAGTAGGGAAAGGAATGACCTTTTGATCAGATTCCCACAGACGGCGCCAAATGTTGAAGGGTAATTTGTGCTTCCTCTTAAGTTCGTACTAAACCGTCAAAGGAAACTACTTAGGTCCTCTTTGTGTAGTCTTACTCTTATAATAGCGGGTATTCTTCACGTAGCGTCCTCGCACCTGAAAGAGACTGGAGTGGGGGTTAGTGTCTCTTACCCGGTCTGTAGGATATCAGACAGGAGTGTTGTTAGGAAACTTGTAATTTTGATGAGCAATTAACCATGATAAATTAAGTAAAGTCCACTAACTAGTACTCTTAAGGTCCATAGGAATTTAGAATTTTAAGGACATTGTAAAACAGGAACGTTTGCTGAAAAGACTTAGTGTAGGTACTAGTTAGATCTTAAGCTTGCTGATGATATACTTTGTTTTTACGAACGAACTATTGAAGACCTAGAACCACTTAGAAAGTTGAAGATTCAAAGACTGAAGACTTAGAAGAATTATGAAAAAGGTATCTACAAAGGTACATGTTGCTTTAGAAAGTGAGATTATCAGCAACAACTTGCATAAGTGAAAATCTATATGACTGAGTGGTTGTGCTTGCTGAAACTGAGATTGACCACTTGCTGAAAACATATGTGACCTCCTTGCTGAAGAGTACTTGAATTTTGGCTCCAACGTTCATATTTGAATTTGATTCAAAAGAAATTAAATGCAAGGTAAGCACGCGAAGAACATGAAGACAACAAGACAAATGAAGAACGTTGCTGAAAGTACCAAAGCAAGATAGTGACATCTTAAGGTACAAAGCCTTAGAATTTGAAACTCAAACGGCTCCCTTGAGACACTATAAATAGAAGACCTTTGGCTGAGTAGAAGGCGTGTCAAGAACGTGATCAAACTCTCACTTGTGCTTTAGACACTCAATCCTTCTATACTCTTTACTGCCTATTGATCCGTTCCAAGACTTAAACTTCAAACAAAAGCTACTTGTGAAGAAGTAGAACATTGAAAGCTAAGAAATTAGTTAAGTGTTCTTTCTTTTGAACAAGAACAAGTCTGGACACAAGAAACAACAAACTTGCTTACTGCAAAGTATTACAAGTTGTGCTTCTTTAGATAACCTGTTATAGCTGCAAAGTTATATTCAAGTCATCTCATCCCTAACCTCTCTAACTGATAAACACCCTTTATAGGCGTGAAATTCAGGGGGAATTAATCAAGCATAGTTTTGCTGATTAAAAGTCCCAAGTTTGGTGGAGAACAAGGTTACAGTTCTCTAGTTTAGGTTGGAAACAAGGCAAGTCAGCTTTGGTTTATGAGAATCATTAGTGATAGGATTTGTAAGGAACCTCATATTTTATCACAGTGGATTCAGTCCTAGAAAGGACAGAGTGGATTAGTTGAGACATTACGCCACTATCAAATACCACTATAAAAGTGTTTGTGTGATTTACTTTCCTGCAATTAGTTTTTAGCAAGTTACTTTGTTTTACACTGTCTTTCTGCTTACTTGCTGAAACTAGTCCTTTGATAAAAGCACTTATTCTAAAAGACTTCCGCACTCTGTTTTTAAGAATCAGCAAACTCATTACTGAAAAGTAATAAGCACTTGCTGACAAAGTTAAGTATCAGCAAACTCATTACTGAAAAGTAATAAGTACTTGCTGAGAAAGTTTTAAACGACGAATGTTTGAAAAGACTATTCACCCCCCCCCCTCCTCTAGTCTTTTCTTGATGTTTAAAGGGACCAACAAGTGGTATCAGAGCTGGAGGTTCTTTAACCTTCAGCACTGAACCTAGATCCCCTTAGGTGCGTTTCGTAAATCACTTTCACTTGATCAGTTTGGTAGTTATTTGCTGACAGGATGTCTTTAGGAGACGCTCCTTTAATGAAGCTGGAAAACTATGAGAAATGGCGAAACAACATGATGTTACATCTTGAGGCCATTAGTGATGAGATGGTAACTATCATAAACGATGGACCAATCAAGATCACTAAACTTTAAAGAAGCTTTCCTCACAAAACCATAGATCCTGCTGGAAAGGAAACTATCTTAGGAGAACCGGACACCGTTGTACCAAAACCAAGAGAGGAATGGACTTCAGATGAAGCCAAAAGATTCCGTCTTGATGGCCAATCAAGAAACATCATTATTCAATCTACTCCAGATACTATACAGTGCAAACTTTGAGGTGCTAAAACTGCTAAGGAAGCTTGGAGAATGGTTCAAGATCTTTGTGCTGGATCTGACAAAACCAAGGAAAACAAACTCGAATTGCTAAAGTTCAAGTTTCAAAACTTCACACAAGGTGCCAATGAGTCACTGGAAGACTTGGATTTCAGATTCACAACTCTAGTTAGTGAAATGGCTGCCTTAGGTGTTGGAAACTTCTATTCAGATTCTCAAAAGGTGAAAACCATTATTAAAAGTCTAAATCAAGAATGGATCCACACTCAGAATTTCTACTATAATCAAGGAATGCCAAATATCACTCCAACCGAGTTGTTCTCTCATCTTGCTACTGTCAACTATGAGACAAAGTAAAGAGAAAGTGTGTTTGCTGAAAAATCACAAAACATTGCTCTTGCTGGCAAGCCGTCATCTTCTGAAAAGAAGAATAATAAAGAGTCTGCTGATAAAAACGCTCTTGCAGTTTGAAACATGAAGAAATTCATCAGTAAGGAACTTGAAAGGCGAAAAGCAAAAGAGAAGCTGAAAAAGCATCTTGGTAACAGCTACCATAAGTAAAAAATGAAGCTAGCTCGCTGAACAAGCAAGCTCAGCAAGCAAACTCCTCCGAAGAACCAGCAGTTGGCAATGATCTTTGCTTTTATTGTAAAAAGCCTGGACACTTCAAAGAAAATTGCCCCTTACTGAAAGGGAAATCTGGTGAAAAGAATAATAAGTTCAAGAAGGCTTTAATTGCTGAAGAAAAGAAAAAGCTTCAAGCAAAAATCGATGTCCTTTGCATTGAAAGAAGCTCTGAAGACAGTGAGGTATAAAGTTCAGACACTGCAGAAGAGGAAGCCACTCTGGACGTAGAGATAGGCAAAGAAGTCTGTGGAATTTCCATGGAAGCTTATCTGGATGTGTCAAACTACGAGTTCTGCCTCATGGCCGATCAGGTAAATTGTCCTACCTCTGACTCTAATTCAGAAAGTGAAGATGACATTGACCTTGATAGAATTCAAGGAGAAATCGAAAGATTTGAGAAAACTCTTAGCAAACAGCAAGAGAAACTACTGAATGCTGAACTTCTGACTAAGCAAACTACTGAAAAGTACGTCGTGCTGGGCGTTGAGTCAGAAAAGAAGGATGCTGAAATATTGCATCTCAAGAAGTTAGTTGCTGAAGCTACAGAGAAAAATGCTCAAATGGCAATAGAATTGAAAGAATAACAATCATCAATTCTAAAGTTATTTGCTGAAATACAAGAGATGAAAAAGATGAAAGTCAATTTCAAATCTTATGCGGATGCTAGTAACACGCTAACCGAACTAAACTGTTATCTGAGATATCCATCTCAGAAAGAAGGTTTAGGTGCCACGTATGAAGGTGATGATGTGATACTTTTGAGTAAAGACAAATCACCAATTACCTTTGTTCGCACTACTGATAGTGGTGAACCAGAACTCTATCAAATTGGTCAATCTAAGGTTGCTGAGATAAGCAATCAAGTACCAACGACCAAGAAGACCGTTGTTGCTACTCAAAGTAACAAGACTTCAAAAGCAAAAACAGGTTGCTGAAAAGCAAACTGTTCAGCAAAAGGATGTTGTAAAGTATTCCACCAAACAAGTTGCTTAAAATCAATTTGTTAAGCCAAAAGGCAAGATTACTAAAAGTAATCAGAAGACCTTTGCTGACAAAACTGAATCAAGTAAGGTTGCTGAGACAAAAACTCAGCATACTCCAAAAAGTGGACTTGGGTACAAAACCAAGCAAAGTCAACTATTTCATGAGTATAAGCAAAGTCAGCAAAGATACTTCAAAGAGCTGAATTAATCCAAGCCCAAGAGTACTGACAATACTCAAATGCTAGGACTAGAAGGAACCTTGCTAGAAAAGAACTTATTGAAAAGTATGTTCAGCAAAAGGGTCAACCAAGCAAGACACCACATCAGAAAGTGGATTTAATCAGCAATGATCAAAAGTCTTTCGGTTCTAAACCATCTAGTTCCTCAGCAAGTAGAAAACAAGTCAAGATCGAAAAACTCAAGACTTGGGTTTTCACTGGACGTTTCTTGAACATGTTAATGTTCATCCAATATAGGATAATTAACTTGTTTGCCCTTGATTGTGCAGACTTCAGCCACGGAGATAAACTATCCATTTTGGCACTTTGACAGTGGCTGCGAAAAGCACATGACGGGCAATAAGAAAAACCTTATAAACTATAGACGGTGGTCTAAAGGTCCAACAATAAGGTTTGCTCATGGAGGCTTTGGTTCAACTAAAGGCTATGGTGACGTGAAGTTAGGGTGTATCACTATTTCGGGAGTTCTCTATGTCAAAAATCTTAAGTTTAACCTTTTCAGCATGAGTCAGTTTGCTGACAAAGGTTACTTCATCAAAATTAAAAGTGATGAATGTAAACTTATTGACTTTGAGACAAAGAAGGTTATCATGGTTGCTAGAAGATCAGGAGGTCTCTATACCGTAGATTGGTCTTCAGCAATCATTGAAAAATGCCTTATCTCAGAACATGATTGGCTTGCTGAAAAAGCATGGTTATGGCATAAACGAACAAGTCACCTAAACTTAAAGACGCTGAATAATCTGTCTAACAAGGAACTTCTAGTTGGATTACCTAAGGTTACTTTTAAGAAGGACGGTATTTGCATTGCATGTCAGCAAGGTAAGCAAACCAAAACTTCTTTCAAGAACAAGGCAATATCGTCAACTACAAAACCTTTACAACTCTTGCACATGGACTTGTTTGAATCTTCTTCAACAAGCTATGCTGGCAAGAAGTATGGTCTGGTGGTGGTAGATGATTATTCAAGATTCACTTGGGTAATTTTTCATGAAACAAGGACTGAAATACCTAACTTGCTGAATAAGCTCGAAGTCATGAAAAATGACAAGGTAAAAATCATCAGAACAGACCATGGTACTGAGTTTGTAAACCAGTACATAACTGTGTATTGTACTTCTAAAGGCATACAACATCAGTTATCCTCAGTAAGGACACTTCAACAAAATGGTGTTGCTGAAAGGAAGAATCGTACTCTTAAGGAAGCAGCTAGAACAATGCTTCCTGACACTGAAATAAGTGAAGCTTATTGGGTTGAAGCGATTAATACGACCTGCTATACTCAAAATAGATGTTTGATAACTAAGGAATACAACAAAACTCCCTATGAGTTATTTGTTGGAAGACCTCCTAACATCACTCATCTAAGAGTATTTGGTTGCAAATGCTTTGTTCTTAACAATGGTAGAGAATATTTAAGAACATTACAACAAAAAGGCACAAAATATTTAAGAATCAGTGCATGTTGTATTCTATGAAAAGACACAAGGAGTCCCTGCTGAAGAAGAAATATCAGAATGTATGACGAAATTACTCATACACGAGCAATGAACTGATTCCAATGCTGGAGATGTCAAATCCATTGAACTTAATGATGATTCTGACAATGACACTCCAACTCCACGTCATGACAAGATAAATGTAGTCCATGATAAAGAATTTGGCTAAAGACGCAGTTGCTCCCGATGTTGCTGAAACTATGCAACCTCCTGTATCTGCTGATGAGTTATCTCAAACCAGCAATGCTGAACAAGCAGTTGCTGATGAACCAGTTCCAGCAGAGACACAACCAGATACCAGTAGTACTGAACAAGTACATGCTGAAACGCAAACATATCCAGATCCAAAGAGTAGAAAACCTGTTAAATAATGGATTAGAGATCATCTCTCTAAGGATATGATTGGTGATATTGACAAACGCCAAGTGACTAGATCCAAAGTATCTACCAATCAAGAACTTGCTGAAGAAGCAATTGTTGTTGAAGTAGAAGCTTTGTTCTCTTTCTTTGTTTCAGAAATTGAACCCAAAACCATAGAAGAAACTTTAAAGCATTCTGAATGGATCAAGGCAATGCAAGAAGAACTGGATCAATTTGAAAGGAACAAAGTCTGGAAACTTGTACCGCTTGCTGAAGGAAAGAAAGCAATTGGTACAAAGTGGGTGTTCCCAAAAAACTGAGTGAGTCTGGAGAAGTAACAAGGAACAAAGCAAGTTTAGTTGCTCAAGGTTATTGTCGGACTGAAGGATTGGATTATGATGAGTCTTATGCACCAATTGCAAGATTGGATGCTATTAGACTCTTCTTAGCCTATGCTGCTCATAATGACTTCATAGTTTATCTAATGGATGTTAAAAGTGCATTCCTAAATGGTGAACTTGCTGAAGAAGTCTATCTAGAACATCCCCCTGGCTTTCAACTTTCCTCAGAAACCAAGATGGTATATAAGCTTCAGAAAGTTGTATATGGTCTAAAGCAAGCACCTAGAGCTTGGTATGATACCTTAGCTAAGTTCTTGCTGGATAATGGTTTCAAGAAAGGTGAAGTTGATAAAACCTTATTTAACATGAATCATGATGGTAAAATACTCCTAGTCCAGATTTATGTGGATGACATAATTTTTGGTTCCAAGGACAAGCAACTTTGTGATGATTTTGCCAAACTCATGACAAACAAGTTTGAAATGAGCATGATTGGCAAATTGAATTATTTCCTAGGATTGCAAGTCAAGCAACTCAAGGATGGAATATTCATAAATCAAGCAAAGTATGCAAAGGAAATGCTCATAAAGTTCAGGATCAAAGAGGAAGAGAAACCTAAAAAGATCCCTATGAGTGTTGGTACCAAATTGGGCTATACTAAACAAGACAAAAGTGTGGATGAACACAAGTATAGAAAGCTCATTGGTTCCTTGTTGTATCTAACAACAAGTAGGCCTGACATTCAGTATGCTGTTTGTGTGTGTGCAAGGTTTCAATCTGATCCTAGAGAATCACACTACAAGAAAGAACTCAAAATACTGAAATATGTCAAAGGCACAGTCAATGTTGGATTATGGTATCCAAAAGATTCTGGATTAGAATTGGTTGGTTATTCAGATGTTGACCATGGAGGATCAACCCTTGATAGAAAAAGTACCTCTGGAACTTGTCAATTTCTAGGTACAAGATTAATTTCATGGTTCAACAAGAAGCAAACTTGTGTGGCCAATTCATCCACTGAATCTGAATACATTGCGGCTGGTTGTTGTACTGCTCAAATCCTTTAGATTCAGCAACAACTAAGAGATTATGGTATTTGTGCAAAGAAAACACCAATTTTTTGTGATAATACAAGTGCTATTGCTATTACGCAAAATCCTAAGTTCCACTCAAGTACAAAGCACATTGATATTAGACATCCTTTTGATTGGAGATCATGTGGAAAAAGGGGATATTGAGGTTTGTTGGTCCCTTTAAACAACAAGAAAGGACTAGGGGGGGGGGGTGAATAGTCTTTTAAACTTTTCGTCGTTTAAAACTTTCTCAACAGGTGCTTACTACTTTTCAGTAATGAGTTTGCTGGTACTTAACTTTCTCAGCAAGTACTTACCGGCTGTTTGGAGCTCTTTTGAGCAAACTCAATTAAGGAAATCTCATATAAAGAGGAATAGTGAACTCAATTAAGGAAATGGGTTGAAATTGTGTTTGGAGTTAAATTGGAGAAAAATAGATGTATAGAGTAGGGGTAATAATTAGATGTAAGAAGGAATGTTTTTGATTTGTACCAGGTACGGAATTTGAAGAGAATCTTTTTGGTTGTTGTGTTTTTTAATGTGGGAGTGTGCGGAGGATAATATAAACATGGATGATGAATTGAAAAACAAAAATTTAATTTACTTGTTTTCATCTTCATAGTACCCTGTTTTTAGTTTCAAATACTCAAATACGTTGACATCACAACAAAACCCAAAATATGGTTCAAATACTACCATAAAACATTGATGATAATACAAACACACAACACGAAATTACTGGTAGTTTCATCGCAGTACACCGACTACACGAATTTAGTTCAGAGGCTGGCATTCGAATTTATTTAGAATTCAATACGTAGCTTGTGGGTGTTGTTCAGAATGATGGGAACATGTAGTCCATCTGTCGATAGCAAGGATATACAAGTCTCTGTGGGATTTGGACCTGGTGGACCTCGTCCAAGTGTTCAGGGAGAACCAGATCCCCGCTTTCTGTCTCCACAACCCATTGAGGGTTTGCACCGAACGCTTCACGTGTTTGTCGTAGTGTTAGATGAAGGCGGCTCAACTTTTCACGAAAAAACCTGAGAGGAAAAGGCCGGGGGCCATCAGTCGGCATTCGATCTATGATATATTGTCATTCACTGGGTCTTGGAGAGGGAAAAATTATGAGTCCTTCTGTGTAGGCCTCATATAGTAGCGTTATGAAAGTTCGAGTTCGGGCGGTTGTCAAATAGGTAGTCGGTGCATTGATGTGAACTTGTTGACCATTTGGGTGTGCGCCTTGGACATTGGGCTTTCCTCCCTGCACATTTTGGTTGGCTCCTTGATTCATGCCTATAAAGTTTAAGCCTAAAACTGGTAATTTTAATGCATACATGGGTGAGAATATAAAGTGGCAGTCATCTATAAGCTCTACACTAGCAATTAATAACCGCTAAATATTGACTTTGCAGGGTATGCGAATGTAAACATTAATTTTGCTTTAGTTGGTAGACGTAATGAAATTTGATACACGTACCATCCGCATTCCATCCAATAACCATATTTTGTTTGGGGGGGGGTGTGGGTTAGGTAAAAAAAATAAGCAAACAAACGAATGCAACAACGGGTCTATTCATGATGTCACTACCGTACAAGAGTCTTATCCTAGTGGATTAACTTATAGATAATACGTATTTTCCTTTGCAGATCATGTCGGGCCTACATGCAAATGGCCTAAATGTCATCCTCATCCAGAACGGGGTGGTTTATGGGGTGCATTGCAAAGTAACGACACTTCATATTGTCCGTGTAACCCAACCACATACGTCCAATCCTTCGGTTATGCATGAGCCTCTCGTGGCCAGTTAGGATACTGTCCATATCGTGCTTTAGTCTAGGCCAAAGGCGGGCAACCTCAGATCGGATTCACATGTTCTCCGGTGTAATCCTGCTAGCCGCGTGATCATTGAGAGTTAAATTGGGAGAAAAATTTAATTTACTTGTTTTAATTTTCATAGTTCCCTGTTTTTATTTTCAAATACTAAAATACTTTGACATCACAACAAAACCCAAAATATGGTTCAAATACTACAATAAACCATTGATGATTATACAAACACACAACAAAAAATTACTGGTAGTTTCTTAGCAGTACACCGACTACAAGAATTTAGTTCAGAGGCTGGCATACGAATTTATTTAGAATTCAATACGTAGCTTGTGGGTGTTGTTCAGAACGATGGGAACATGTAGTCCATCTGTCGATAGCAAGGATATACAAGTCTCTGTGGGATTTGGACCTGGTGGGCCTCGTCCAAGTGTTCAGGGAGAACTAGATCCCCGCTTTCTGTCTCCACAACCCATTGAGGGTTTGCACCGAACGCTTCACGTGTTTGTCGTAGTGTTAGATGAAGGCGGCTCAACTTTTCACGAAAAAACCTGAGAGGAAAAGGCCGGGGGCCATCAGTCGGCATTCGATCTATGATATATTGCCTTTCGCTGGGTCATGGAGAGGGCAAAAGTATGATTCCTTCTGTGTAGGCCTCATATAGTAGCGTTATGAAAGTTCGAGTTCGGGCGGTTGTCAAATAGGTAGCCGGTGCATTGATGTGAATTTCTTCTTGACCATTTGGGTGTGCGCCTTGGACATTGGGCTGTCCTCCCTGCACATTTTGGTTGGCTCCTTGATTCATGCCTGTAATGTTTAAGCCTAAAAATGGTAATTTTAAAGCATACCTGGTGACAATATAAAGTGGCAGTCATCTATAAGCTCTACACTAGCAATTAATAACCGCTAAATATTGACTTTGCAGCGTATGCGAATGTAAACATTAATTTTGTTTTAATTGGTAGACGTAATCAAATTTAATACACGTACCATCCGCATTCCATCCAATAACCATATTTTTTTGGGGGGGGGGGTGTGGGTTAGGTAAAAAAAATAAGCAAACAAACGAATGCAACAACGGGTCCATTCATGATGTCACTACCGTACAAGAGTCTTATCCTAGTGGATTAACATACAGATAATACATATTTTCCTTCACAGATCATGCCGGGCCTACATGCAAATGGCCTAAATGTCATCCTCATACGGAACGGGATGGTCTATGGGGTGCATTGCAAACCAACGACACTTCATATTGCCCGTGTAACCCAACCACATACGTCCAATCCTTGGGTTACGCATGAGCCTCTCGTGGCCAATTAGGATACTGTCCATATCGTGCTTTAGTCTAGGCCAAAGGCGGGCAACCTCAGATCGGATTCACATGTTCTCCGGTGTAATCCTGCTAGCCGCCTGATCACTGGCCTGATCAAAGCAGAACAAGCAATGCCATTAACTCCAATATAAGTTACCATTCAAACAAAAGCAGAACTGCAATTTCAATAAAAAAAGAAAGAAAGGGAAAAAATACTGCAATCCATTTTTTGGGTTTCAGACACCAGCAGTATCCATACAAGGCACAAGAAACTAAAGGCACGGCAAACTACAAAAAATTTTGAAATAAAATCTCATAAATAAATTCAAGCAACAACAGGCTGGAAGCAGAAAAATCAATGCCAATATATCATATATGCGTAACCATCCAAACAAAAGAAGAACTGTATATCCCAAAAAAAATAAAAAAAATTAAATTGCAAATCAATACATTGTACAGGCAAGAATAGGAAGCATGAGGAATTTCAAGCACAAACCTAAGGTATCAAAGAGGTAAAAACAAAAAATCGAGTTGAAGAAAATAAAGATTGGAGTACTTGGACTGAAATCTCACCGCAACAGTTCCATTCCCGGCCATTGATGGAGCAGCAAGCGCGAGGATCTTACGTACGCGCACCACGCGCCACCGGAAAGTTGCCCGCCGCCGTCCAAACCCTAGATTCCCCGGCCTCCAATCCCATAGAAAGAGATGCAGAGGGAATTAGAACCCATATCAATGCCAAAGTACAAGAAAGAAGAGGGATACGAGAAGAAAACGTACCGTCAACATTCACCGGAGTTGCGGCCAATTGGTCGGACATTTTTCCACCACCATCTCAAAGATCCAAACCGATGGAATTGTAGATCGTCGAGAGACGATCTCAGTGGTGCAAATGGATTTCGAATCGATGCCGGAAAAGGACGGGAAATAGGGCGGAGAAGGGTGGTTGTGGCGGGTATTTTTTTTTCTCCCATCAGAGACTGACAACCCTAGAGAGAGAGAGGGTAAGCTAAAATAAAGAAAAGAGAAACGCCCAAATCGAGTTTTGTATGAATAGTGTGAGGTCTATTTTCCAAACGAGATCCAAACGTAAAAGTCGATTAAGAGCGCACAAAAGAGTTTCTAAAACGAGCTCCAAATGTACCGTTATTACTTTTCAGTAATGAGTTTGCTGGTACTTAAAAACAGAGTGCGGAAGTCTTTCACAATAAGTGCTTTTCTCAGAGAGCTAGTTTCAGCAAGTGAGCAGAGTGACAGTGTACGAGAAATGTAACTTGCTGAAAACTAAGTGCAATAAAGTAAATCACACGAACACTTTTATTGTGGTATATGAGAGTGGCATAATCTCTCTACTAATCCACTTTGTCCTTTCTAGGACAGAATCCACTATGATAAGATGTGAGGTTCCTTACAAATCCTATCACTAATGATTCTCAGAAACCAAAACACACATGCTTCGTTTCCAACCTTAACTAGAGAACTGTAACCTTATTCTCCACCAAACTTGGGACTTATAATCAGCAACACTATGCTTGAATAATTCCCCCTGAATTTCACGCCTGAAAAGGGTGTTTATCAGTTAGAGAGGTTTGGGATGAGATGACTTGAGTATAACGTTTTCAGCAATAACAAGTTATCTAAAGAAACACAACTTGTAATACTTTGCAGTAAGCAAGTTTGATTGTTTCTGGTGTCAAGACTTGTTCTTGTTCGAATGAAAGAACACTCAACTAATTTTTTAGCCGTGAATGTTCTACTTCTTCACAAGTAGCTTTTGTTTCAAGCTTAAGTCTTGGAACGGATCAATAGGCAGTAAAGAGTATAGAAGGATTTGAGTGTTTAAAGCACAAGTGTGAGTTTGATCACGTTTTTGACACACCTTCTACTCTTGCCTGATGACCTCTATTTATAGTGTCTCAAGGGAGCCGTTTGACTTTCAAATTCTAAGGCTTTGTACCTTAATATGTCACTATCTTGGTTTTGTACTTTCAGCAGTATCCTTCATTTGTCTTCTTGTCTTCATGTTCTTCGCGTGCCTACTTTGCATTTAATGTTTATTTGAATCAAATTCAAATGTGAGCGTTGAAAATTCAAGTACTTTTCAGCAAGAAGGTCACATATGTTGTCAGGAAGTGGTCATTGTCAGTTTCAGCAAGCACAACCTACTCTGTCATATAGATTTTCACTTATGCAAGCTGTTGCTGAAATTCTCACTTTCTGAAGCAACATGTGCCTTTGTAGATACCTTTCTCAGAATTCTTCTAAGTCTTCAATCTTCGAATCTTCAAATTTCTGAGCGGTTCTAGGTCTTCAATAGTTCGTTTGTAAAAACAAAGTACATGATCAGCGAACGAATGAACCTAACTAGTACCTACGCTAAGTCTTTCAGCAAAAGTTCCTCTTTTACAATGTCCTTCAAATTCTAAATTCCTATGGACCTTAAGAGTACTAGTTACTGGACTTTCCTTAATTTAGCATGGTTAATTGTTGATCAAAATTACAAGTTTCCTAACAAATTTCCCCCTTTTTGATGTTACCAATCCATGGCTAAATTAACTGTTACCCTTTTAGAGGTTCCTGATGTTGAATAAATCAGTTCATTAATGCAAACATACTTGAATAATAAAACAGTAAGCATAAAGTAATTTTCATAATCAAGAACCAATAAGAGTCAAAAAGTTCATTGCTGATAGTCATCTTTTAGTAAGTTTACAAGAAAGTTCATAGATAACTAAGGCAATCAGCAAACAAAACAAAGCTTATCAACGGACTATTCTATTCCAGCCGAGGATTCTCTAAGAATCTCTTTTACACTCTTTTCAGCAAGAGCAGTGAATTCAACACAGTCCTTCTCGTAATCTTCAAGTAGCTTACGGACTTCAAGTTGAATAATTCTTGCATTCTTGCAGGCAGTATAGTGATGGTTTTCACCATTCATCTCTTTGTAGTGTATTACCCACAAGTGGATGCCCCAATTGCTAGCATGTAGTAACTGAGTGTCTGAAATTCCCTTGTTGGCATGAATCTTCCTTAACCAGAGAAGGTCTTCTTCTTGATCCTTTGCAGTGAGATAAAAGTACTCATGAGGAATCAAACCATATTTCTTTTTGGACTTCTTGGTATGAGGATCATTAAAGTAAGCAACATCCATTGGCTTGATTAGATCAGGCTCTTGTTTCATCTTCTTGCTGAGGGAAGTTCTTCTTACCAAAATTTCAATGTTCAACCATTTTATAGCAATGTTCCTTGGGTAGGGAGGAGGATCCCTTTCTTTCTTTGTGACATTCAATCCAATCCATGTGTACATTTGATTCAGTACAGCAGTTGGAAAGAAGTCATTGGCCAAAAGATCTTCCAGCTTTATGATCCAGCAACAATGGAGGTTTCTGATCACATTCTGAGTGGTTTCCTCATTGTTGGTCATTGTGTAATCAATGCCAATGCCGATGGCAATGTTAGCTAGACTTCTTTATTCCTGTATTTGCTTTCTTCTTCTTGACTTAGCATTTTCATGATCCTTTGTTGAAGATCTGGAGTCAAAAGAGAAATGTTTGGATTGGCCAGATGGAGTTAAGGCAGAAAGAGGCTTGACCCTTATAGCTTGAGATATTGTTTGGTCATCATCATTATCATCATCTTCATTAATGCCTTGATGACTTTCAGAATGACAGAATTCTTGAGTATCAGCAGAAGTTCTTCTCCTTTTAAGATTTGCTGAACTTCTTTCAGAATCTGTTTCAGCTCTTCTTTTAGAACTTTGCTCTGTTTCAGCAAGAGGTTCTCTGGGAGGCAGTCCAGGCAGCTTTAATGGAGCTTCAGTGGGCTTAGTGGACTTGTCTCTTGAAGAGTTTCTTTTTCTAGAATCTTCCCCCTTAGACATCGATTGCATCATCGGTTTGATGTGAATAGAGAAAAACTCATTGCAATTTTCAGCAAGAGTAGTGAGGTTGTTGTATTTAAGAATCATGTCTTTCTGATCAAAAGTCAGTTTAGATAATTCTTCTTTAATAAAAGCCAAGTTCTCCTCATGTCTTCGCTCATTGTTTACTTTTTCTTCTAGTATAGCCTGAGCCTTTGTCAATGCGCTTTTGGCGAGCTGGAGTGCTTGACTGACATCGTCTTCATAGCTTTTGTAATGTAGACTTATGTCTTTATGAGCTATTGTAAGTGTAGTTGTGCGTCTCAGCACAGTAGTCAGTATCTTTCCAATGTCAAGTGGACTGTCAGCAAGCAGTGCATCATCCTCTTCTTGGCATGCTTTGTGAACAGCCATTACTGCTTTAATTCTTAGAGTAAACTCCTCAATATTTGGAAACGGCACTAAATAGGGAGTAAGTGAGTGGGCTTTGATTTCTGTGGCGATTTGATCATCGTTTCTCAACAAGCGACTTCTCTCCATATCTCCTTCATCATTAATGAGAGATGCTGGCGGAATTTCTACCAACTTGGGTTCAGCTTTCTTAGTCTTTTCTTCGTCATTTGTGGAGAAATCAGATAGATCTTCTTCTTCAAAAGGTTCATCGAGACCAGCAACCTTGACACCTAAATCCTTAGCCTCAGTCACTTTAGGTTGAGTGGTTGCTGAAGGCAACTCTTTTGACTCAACAACTGGAGTTTCACCAGTAGTAAGTGGAAGGGAGGATTCTTCCTTGTTGTTCACTCCTGAAGATTGAGCAATATTGAGATGTTGAGTGTGTCTGTCGTGAATCTGTAGACTATTCTGTAATTCTCTTTGATAATCTTCATCCATTTCTTCATTTTTTCCAAGGTTTGAATCAGTGACCTTAGCTTCGAGTAATGCTAACTCGGCATCAGAAAGCTTAGCTTTGCCTTTAGGCATTTCAGCCTTCTTTCTGGAGTACTCTTCTTCTGTCTCAGCAACTTGTTCAGTTGCTGGAGTATTTTTCTCAGCAGGAGTTGGAGCAGATTCTTGTTGCTGACTGGGAGGTTGTTCAGCTTGCTGATTTTTAGCAACGGCGTGATCTAATTGATCTGCAACTGACAATTTTACTCCGCCAGCATCCGAACTAGGACCTTGATTATCATCATCGTCCTTGTTGTCCTTTGAATCCTTGGATTCATCATCACTTGTGTCTTTAAGGATATTTTCATCCTCTTCTTCCTCATCATCATCCGTTAGTATAACCAACTAAAGATGTTTGTACTTAGCAGCACTTGTAACCTCTTCTTCCTCATTGATTTTGTGGGGATCCGCCACCACGGGTACAAAGGAATCCTTGAGCATCACAACTTGTTCAGCTAGAGAGGAACTCTTTGAACTTAGCTTTCGTATTCTATCTGATTGTTGCAATCAGATTTGCGCTCATTTGCTGAGAATATGAGAGTTCTTCAGGAAGTATGGAGTGTACAAACGTCTCGAGTTTGAAGAGTGAAGCTCTCTTCTTTTCATTTGATATGTGGATGTGAACATCTGAGAAGTCCATCCTTTTGTACCTTTGCCAGTTGCTGACTGACTTAGTAACTCTGGTCAAAGTGTTTCTTTTGATGTTTGAGTATAGTTCTTCGGAACTAACTTCATGGACTTCTGTGATGTGAACCGCTTCATCATTCTTCTTTTGAGCCTGAATAAAAGTAAGGTTAGTTTCAGGAAGTTTTTGGAAAGTAGTTTTAGAGTCTAAAACTGTAACATGAATTACCGACTGATTTTCAGCAAGCTCATGTTGCACACTGAGTTGTGCGGGAACTATTTCCATTGCTTCAGGAGCTGTAGCAACATCCTTGAATTGTTCATCCTGAAATAACACTTTGTTAGATACAAGTACTAAGTTTTTAAACTTAGTAAAATTACCAAAACTTTTATCTACCTGCCTCAGTCCTTTCTGCATTGAAAGATTCTTAAATATCTGGGACTTGTTCTTCAGCAGACTTCTTCTCTTGCTCTATTTGAAAAGGTTGTGCAGATTCAGCAATCTCCCTTGTCTCTGAATTGACAAGTTGAGCAGAAACATCAAGACCACTATGTTCACTACTTGTCATAAACAGGTCCACTGACTTATTGGATTTGTCATCAATCTCCATATCCATTTGCTGGCTTAGGTCAGTCAGCACCAGTTGGACTTTGTCAATAGAAGTGATTGGTGAACTTTGTCTAATATTCTCATCATCATGAGATGCGTCGTCGAATGATGTTTCTTGTTGAGTTTCAGCAAACTCTGGGACTTGAACTGTTGCAGTTTCAGCAACTCGTTCTTCAGTAATTGCAGGTTTAGCAACTTCTTGGACTTGATTAGTTGCTATTTCAGCAACTGTCTCTTTTACTCTTGTTGCTTTACTAGTAACATTTTCAGCAAGTGCAACCTTTCTTAGATCTGCAACTATGTCACTTGCTGGTTCCAGAGTAGTATCAACAAGACTATCTACAATGTAGACATCTTCTATTCTTTCTAAGGTAGGATTTTTGTTTCCACTGCCTTGTGGTCTTCCTTCAGCAGATGGAT
Organism: Plantago ovata; assembly: GCA_028274465.1. Taxonomy (NCBI): domain Eukaryota; kingdom Viridiplantae; phylum Streptophyta; class Magnoliopsida; order Lamiales; family Plantaginaceae; genus Plantago; species Plantago ovata. The sequence continues at coordinate 61,901,053 of CM051456.1, forward strand.
CCAAGTTAATTGGATCTGCAACATCTACTATAGTGGTTTGCTTTTCAGCAACCACTGGAGTGTCATCATCTTGAATGACATGGACAACCGGCACGGATTTTCTTGCCGTTGTTTTCTTTCTTGGGAAAGTGGTCTTTGTCCTTGACTCCTTAGGAATAGGATCAACTGATGAAGCTGCAGTCTGAGTATCATCATTAGTTTTCCTCTTTTTCTTTGATCTTTTGCTGGGTGCAGTAGTGTCAACAACCGCAGCAGTCTTAGCAATATTCGCAGTTGTTGCATTCTCAGCAACATTTGCAGCGGTTGTATTCCTTGACTGTTTGTCAGTCTCAACAACATTTTCAGCTGTTGCATTCCTGGATTGGTTATCAGTCTCAGCAACATTTGCAGTTGTTGCTTTCCTTGACTTCTTGTCAGCAGCCTTGGGTCCATTCAGCTTGTAGAAAACTCTTCCCACATTGCATACTGATTTCTTAATCGATAATGGGTTTCTCAACTGAATCTGGTAATGTTCAAGGATGTAGCATATTTTCAGTCCATCCATCACTGGAAGGTGAGACAGTGTTGTCTTCAACCTTGACCTTGAACTTTGTAACACAATCAACAAGTCTGTTGAAAATGTACTTAGCCCAGTTGATGTCTGTTTTTCTTTCATAGATATGCATCAGCAGTGGCCATCTTCTCAGACCTACTTGGTCTATTCCTCCAACTTGGGAGTCTAGATCTTTGATTAGTAGCAGTGTTACTAGACCATGTGAATGGCAGAGATGCTTCCTTTTGTGTGCTTATTCCAAGTCATAGGAGCAATCTCTCCTTTCTTCATCCTTTCATTTCTGACATCACTGTAGAAAGCTTCTATTTCTTCATCAGTGGCAGTGATGTCATCTTCAGTTCCAGTAGTTGGAATATGAAAGATGTTTGCTAAATCAATCCATTTCAGGATGATTTGCTTTCCTTGAACTTTTGTAGAAATCACTTTTTCAATGATTCCTTGTCCATCAGTAAGGGTTTGGATTTCTGCATTGTTGTAGAATTCCATAGTGTCCAACATGCTCACTTTCTTAGTGCGAGCAGTGATGAAGAAAAGTAGGCCTTGTTGATTTATGTAATTCAACGCCTCAAGATTTTCTTCATCCAGTTCTTGTTCATAGAAGTATCTTATATACTTCTCTTTGGCAAAACCGCCCCATTGCATCATCTGCTCACACTTTGCAGTGTCGAGATATGCAAGAGGCATGGGTCTCTCTGTGATTCAGTCGGTTTTCAACACGATTTTCACCGTGTTTTTCACCGGAGTTGTTACCGGAGTGGGAGTAGTGCTTTTTCCAGCACTGTCTGCCGTTGAAGACTTGGTGTTCTTAGATGATTGTCTCTTGGGAGCCATCTCTTATATAGTATGAAAGGTTGGGGGAGTACGAAAAATAGACTTTTCTGTTTGACCGGAGGTACAGTAATTCAGAGCACATGCTAGGGAATTTTTGAAGAGAAAGGAAATGTGAGTTAAAGAATTTTGTCTTTCTCTAACTCTTCATTTATATAGTATCTCGGTTATGTGAGAAGCTCAATGGTTTTGAGTTCTCAACAAGGGTAAAACAAAGATTCAACGAGTTAGTGGAGCCTTTATGATGATGTCGTTTTTCACCAATTAAATTTGTTTAAAAGCCTAAGAACACTTATCACTACACAAACTAGAGTGCAATGGCAAGTTGTCCCCGAGTGTCGTTCTCTCGGGACCTAACGTTGCTTTGCTTGAGGTTTTTGCTAGTAATTTCAGTCAACGAGTTCAAATGTTTGTAGAATCGTTTCCTTTGAACAAAGCAACGAGAAATCAGATTGTTGTAAATTAAGTTTGGAAAACGGTTGGTGGTAGAAATCAAATACACATGCATGGGTTACGAATATGCTCACAAGTTCAGTGCGTAAAACCTTCGATCAAGTCTGCTAAGCAACTCGTCTAGGTAACTTTAAGACACACATCATAAAAGACCACTATCAATACTTTAGAGTTGCTTGTCACTAACACCATTTATCTGGCATGCTGCAAATCTCTAACATACAAACCTATAGCTTTCATTGACCAAGAGTTTGTCACTATACTCAATTCGAATATATTTTATAGGCAACTAAGAATCATACGAAGGAATTTGCAGCAAGATTGAATCACAATCTCATGTAAGCATAAACATAACCCATAGCATGCATATTCTACATTCTACCACCAACACAAAAGATTTAGGTACTCATATTCATCAACATAGACATCAATTCATATGAATAATAATCAGAATACATCATATCAAACTACAAGACAAGAGAGTGATACAAGTTACCACAAAAGCTGTCACTAATCGGTGGAAATCAAAGAAAACCTCCCCGTAGATGATTACAAAGGATGAATTCCAATCAAAGCCTTGAATCCCAAGCTAAAATACAATGTAATCTGAGTTTTCTCTGAGTTTTGGGGCTTAGGAGCTCTCCAAAACGAAGTTACAGTTCAAAAGATATTCAAAAAATGATCAAAGATCAGATCTAAGAAGGAAAATCCGAAAACATAACCGCTGCTAAGCGGACCGCTTGGAGAAGCCAAGCGGAGCGCTTGGCAAGCGAAGCGCTTTGGCACTCCAAGCGCTTCGCTTGGCTTCTGTGCCAAAGCTCCTGGAAATTGAAGCGGAGCGCTTCACTATTCCAGGCGCTTAGCTTGGCTCCTGGACAGATTTTTGTCTTCAAACTCAATCGTTTTGCCCTCGCATGGCCCTCGGGTGCCTTGGACTCATCCTTCTCGATGCTTATTGATGCTCAAACACTTACGAACAAGCCACGGAGATTGGGGAACTTCAACGGGGCCATCTTTTCATCAAAAAGGCTCGTTTTTAGCTCCAAAAACGCCGTTTCGTACCTAAGTGCCTGAAAATGCAGAAAACACAAAACGTGACACTATTCAACAAAACTAACCAAAAAACAAGGCTAGAAGATAGCAAAAGAAGGTAAAAAAGACAAGATGAACGCGTCAAAAATACGTTCATCACTTTACATTAAATGCGTAGTGGTCCACTAACACGAAACCGTCAGAGCATGCTTTCTATTTGTAATATTAACCGTTAGATCATCAACTGCTTTAAAATCAATGGCCACGATTGTATTTCATGTCATGATTTACAGCTAGTTTATTTGTTCCACGATTAACGTCACAATTGATTTTATCTTGATTCACGAGATTTGATCTCTTTTACTTCAAAGCTAATTGCTTGCTGAAGTATACAAGAATCTTTTCAGAAATTTTAATCCTTCTGACTTTAGCAATTACTTTTCACTTAACAAGCCTTATGGTTGCTTAAAGTTCACCCTTAATCAAATATCTCATTTTTCTTTGGGTTAAAGATATTTTTGAGTTCCCGTCTCAGTAAATTCCTTTTATATTGAGATATTTTTAGGTAAATTCTCTTTTACTGAGATACATTTTTACTCTTTGCTGAGTTTCCGTCTCAGCAAGTGATCAAGTTTCCTAACAAATACCCGGTTTGAAGGAATTTCTTACTAAATGCATGTCTCAGCAAACATTTCGTGTACAAACATTTCTTTCAGAGAGGTCAGTGGAAAGGGACTTTTCAAGGAATAAATAACCTTTAAGCAACCATTGGCTTGCTGAATGCCTGTTTCAGCAATCCTCCAAATGTATCCCTTTTTATTGAGGTAGTTCAATCAATCCAAGGTTATACCTTAGCATTGCGAACCTTTGCTTGTCCTCAAGCAACAAACTATCCTAAATGCAACACAAAAGGAGGCTCATGCCAAGTAAAGTGAACTAATCTATTGAATCTACCAAATGCTTATGAACAAAACCAAATGAGCATGACATGTGCAAATAGGTTGAAGTATGCCTCGATTGCGAATATACACATTCTCAAGTGCACTTGGTTAAACAAAGGAGTCTCACGTAACATCTTCTACCTGGACCTGGTCAGTGACGACACAATGATGCATGTTATCATACTACAATTGCCCCGTGCCTATGAAACCGAGGACTTACTTCTGTTCACCAAGCGAGACTTTTCCTCAAGAGAGGGCGAACCAGTACTGGCTCTCATCAAACGAAGGAGGGGTTCCCTTAAAAAGATAACACTCCCCTATTCTACCCACACTCTCAAGAGTGAGCCTCTTTCAACCACTTCTTTAATAGCAAGACGAGGGTGGTCAAGAACAGGCCTTGGACAAAGGCGACACGAAACGAAATATAGAATTTACAACTCGACACTTCACAAGGACAAAATATTTACATGGCACTTGACACTACGAGACTGCTTTTGGCTTGCAACGACCCTTCTTTTGCTTTTGGGTCTTATTCTTTATTTTCTTTCTTCTCTTTTATTTTATTTATTTTCTCTTTTTCTTTCCTCTTTTTTTTTCTTCTTTTCTTTTTCTCCTTTTTTTTTTCTTTTATATAGGGGCAAGCAGCAGTACTAAGTGTCAAAAACATCTCCCCAAACCTATTCGAATGAATAGGTTTGAGCACAAAGACGAAAAAGAAAAAGGAAAGACTCTTTTACAAAGACACCTCCCCAAACCTATTCGAAAGAATAGGTTGGAACACAAAACAAAAGGAAAAAGAAAAAGGAAACTTTACAACGACTCAAAGACGAAAGACAAGATCAAATAAGGCAACCCCCTCCCAAACCTATTCGATAGAATATGTTTAATACAAGGAATCGCACACCTCACACTACCTCCTTCCTAGGCATTTGGCAATCTCTAATCGAGGTGAAGAACTTGTCGCCTCTTACATACATAATTACACGGGTTACAACCATAGACTCTAACATGCATCATTTCATAAGGCCATCGTGAACCGCAGCAGAAGAAACACCACTCAAGGTGATGTCGAGAATACTAAGCTTAACTAGTGCACATGCGAATGTGACAAACCAAGCGAGACAAGCCTCAAACTACTTGCAAAGTGATGCAACATATGATCAATGGTCATAAACACCTAGTCACTCAATAAAAAAGTTCGAAAGACTTGGCAATAAACTCCACACACAACAACGTGCAACAACTAATCTAGGGATGATATGCATGCAAAAATTTGAAAAAAGACGACAAATCACATGAACTTGAGTAAAATCAGGCATGTACGAACCACACAAGCATATAGTACTGCAAATCCAATACCCCCTCCCCAAACTTAAACTTTTGCTCGTCCTCGAGCAAAGAAAAGTTGAATGAAAAGGAAAAATTGGATTGAAAGTACACTTCCCTGAGATAAAGGTTCGTTTCCAATCTCCTATATAAGAGTAGTACTTGAAAAGACTCAAGAAACAAATGAAAACGGGTGCGCAAAGGTGAGAAGAATGGAAAAAAAACGTGAAAAATCTGGGTACAGGGTCCAGGCGTTCCGCCAAGCGGTTCGCTTGGTCAAGCGGAGCGCTTGGGAGGCTCCAGGCGCTCCGCTTGAATTTCCAGGAAGTTGCAAAACTTCCTGGAATTTCAAGCGGACCGCTTGGCCCTGTTTCCTGATTTTCGATGTTTTTTCCTATCTTAATCACCTAAGGCACCAAGACAAAAAACCAGACTAAACTAATCACGACAAAAGGCACATGATGAACGTGTCACATTCAGTCAAATAAATTTGTAATAGCCAAAGGCAATCCACAACTACAACGAAAACCGTAGTGTAGTAGTAGAATGACTCGAGTGTCGTTCTCTCAGGACTATACTAGCTTTATCAAATCTAATTAAGAATATAACACAGCAGATAGAAAGCAATAGGGGGTTTTCAAGCAGATAATGGAGATTGGTGATAGTATGGTCCTTCTTAACATAATGGGTCGATAATCATGCATAAATTCCTCGGTCTTGCATAGAGATCTTTGAATCAATCTTGTGTCCAGTTGCAAGTATTAAGCACTACGAAGATAATATGGGTCTGACTCGTCAACAACTAACGTCCTGATGTGTTCCGTAATTATTCAACACTACGAAGATAATTGGTCTGATTGGTTGACAAGTGTCCAAGTGTGCATAATGATCAATACAACATACGAGAATTTTGGTTTCAACTGATCAACGAAATAAAGCAATGACACGGAGTATAATGCGCGATATAGCCATTAGCATGATTATCTTCCCTCGCTAAGAATTCACATACTACCACCAACGATAAATTTAGCTACTCATAATGGGCATGCAATCAATAGCAATCATAGAAGAAAACATATTGAAAGAATATAAAATAAGTAGATAAAAACTGTAAGATACAAAGTTACCGAAGGTTGTCAATCTCCGGATGATTGCGATCCTACGCGCTCCAATCTGCTATGAAAAAGTATCCCCTAAGCTATGGAACTCCCAGGACAGGCCCCGGGAAGTTCCTACCTAAAACTATAGAGAGAGGTGAGAAAGTAGACTTGGAAAGATATATTTTCGGAGAAAAACTTGAGCTCTATATATAGGCCCCGAATTTCTTCTGGGGCGGTTCGCCCGGTGATGGGGCGGTTCGCCCCCCAATATTTCGCGGAATTTCCGTGTTTTTCGACGCGGATTTGGATTTCTTCACCTTTTAGGACTCGGTTTATGACTTCTAGTAGCCTTCTAACCTCCAGATTCGGCCCCTAGACTCCAAATCCTATCCGGAAACCTTCAGATACTCCAAATATGCTTCTGGAACACCAATTCCTTGTAGGCTTCAATATAATTGCCCCGAAATCTCCGAATTTCAACCAAAACCAGTAAAATAAAATCTAAAGGGAAACGTGACACTATTCTAATAAAATGTACTAAAATATAGCTAAATTATCATAGAGGATAGCTAAATTAGGTGAAAAAGACTCGAATGAAAGTGTAAAATACACATTCATCAAACTCCCCAAACCGAACCTTTGCTTGTCCTCAAGCAACTAAGCTAGACTCTAATACAAAAAACATGCAAGACTCAAAATGGAGTTTCATGCCACATAAAATGAACTAATCTACTGAATCTATCAAATAACATATGAACAAAAACCATAAAAATCAAAGCATGAATATTGGTTGAAGAATACCTCGATTGACTTATACACATCCACATAAGCACTTATATCAAGACAAGATAGTCTCTCGTAACATTATCTACCTGGACCTAGTCAGTGACGACGTAATGATGCATGCTAAGATACAAATGATGATTCATGCTAAGATACAAATGGTTGCCCCGTGCCTATGAAACTGAGGACTTACTGCTGTTCCACCATGTTAAGACTTTTCCTCAAAAGAGGTCGAACCAGTACTGGCTCTCATCAAACGAAGGAGGGTTCCCTATAAAAGATAGCACTCCCCTATTCTACCCATCTCTCAAGAAAAGTCTTAAGCTATTCACCACTGGAGTGCTTGACTGACATCGTCTTCATAGCTTTTGTAATGTAGACTTATGTCTTTATGAGCTATTGTAAGTGTAGTTGTGCTTCTCAGCACAGTAGTCAGTATCTTTCCAATGTCAAGTGGACTGTCAGCAAGCAGTGCATCATCCTCTTCTTGGCATGCTTTGTGAACAGCCATTACTGCTTTAATTCTTAGAGTAAACTCCTCAATATTTGGAAACGGCACTAAATAGGGAGTAAGTGAGTGGGCTTTGATTTCTGTGGCGATTTGATCATCGTTTCTCAGCAAGCGACTTCTCTCCATATCTCCTTCATCATTAATGAGAGATGCTGGCGGAATTTCTACCAACTTGGGTTCAGCTTTCTTAGTCTTTTCTTCGTCATTTGTGGAGAAATCAGATAGATCTTCTTCTTCAAAAGGTTCATCGAGACCAGCAACCTTGACACCTAAATCCTTAGCCTCAGTCACTTTAGGTTGAGTGGTTGCTGAAGGCAACTCTTTTGACTCAACAACTGGAGTTTCACCAGTAGTAAGTGGAAGGGAGGATTCTTCCTTGTTGTTCACTCCTGAAGATTGAGCAATATTGAGATGTTGAGTGTGTCTGTCGTGAATCTGTAGACTATTCTGTAATTCTCTTTGATAATCTTCATCCATTTCTTCATTTTTTCCAAGGTTTGAATCAGTGACCTTAGCTTCGAGTAATGCTAACTCGGCATCAGAAAGCTTAGCTTTGCCTTTAGGCATTTCAGCCTTCTTTCTGGAGTACTCTTCTTCTGTCTCAGCAACTTGTTCAGTTGCTGGAGTATTTTTCTCAGCAGGAGTTGGAGCAGATTCTTGTTGCTGACTGGGAGGTTGTTCAGCTTGCTGATTTTTAGCAACGGCGTGATCTAATTGATCTGCAACTGACAATTTTACTCCGCCAGCATCCGAACTAGGACCTTGATTATCATCATCGTCCTTGTTGTCCTTTGAATCCTTGGATTCATCATCACTTGTGTCTTTAAGGATATTTTCATCCTCTTCTTCCTCATCATCATCCGTTAGTATAACCAACTAAAGATGTTTGTACTTAGCAGCACTTGTAACCTCTTCTTCCTAATTGATTTTGTGGGGATCAGCCACCACGGGTACAAAGGAATCCTTGAGCATCACAACTTGTTCAGCTAGAGAGGAACTCTTTGAACTTAGCTTTCGTATTCTATCTGATTGTTGCAATCAGATTTGCGCTCATTTGCTGAGAATATGAGAGTTCTTCAGGAAGTATGGAGTGTACAAACGTCTCGAGTTTGAAGAGTGAAGCTCTCTTCTTTTCATTTGATATGTGGATGTGAACATCTGAGAAGTCCATCCTTTTGTACCTTTGCCAGTTGCTGACTGACTTAGCAACTCTGGTCAAAGTGTTTCTTTTGAAGTTTGAGTATAGTTCTTCGGAACTAACTTCATGGACTTCTGTGATGTGAACCGCTTCATCATTCTTCTTTTGAGCCTGAATAAAAGGTTAGTTTCAGGAAGTTTTTGGAAAGTAGTTTTAGAGTCTAAAACTGTAACATGAATTACCGGCTGATTTTCAGCAAGCTCATGTTGCACACTGAGTTGTGCGGGAACTATTTCCATTGCTTCAGGAGCTGTAGCAACATCCTTGAATTGTTCATCCTGAAATAACACTTTGTTAGATACAAGTACTAAGTTTTTAAACTTAGTAAAATTACCAAAACTTTCATCTACCTGCCTCAGTCCTTTCTGCATTGAAAGATTCTTAAATATCTGGGACTTGTTCTTCAGCAGACTTCTTCTCTTGCTCTATTTGAAAAGGTTGTGCAGATTCAGCAATCTCCCTTGTCTCTGAATTGACAAGTTGAGCAGAAACATCAAGACCACTATGTTCACTACTTGTCATAAACAGGTCCACTGACTTATTGGATTTGTCATCAATCTCCATATCCATTTGCTGGCTTAGGTCAGTCAGCACCAGTTGGACTTTGTCAATAGAAGTGATTGGTGAACTTTGTCTAATATTCTCATCATCATGAGATGCGTCGTCGAATGATGTTTCTTGTTGAGTTTCAGCAAACTCTGGGACTTGAACTGTTGCAGTTTCAGCAACTCGTTCTTCAGTAATTGCAGGTTTAGCAACTTCTTGGACTTGATTAGTTGCTATTTCAGCAACTGTCTCTTTTACTCTTGTTGCTTTACTAGTAACATTTTCAGCAAGTGCAACCTTTCTTAGATCTGCAACAATGTCACTTGCTGGTTCCAGAGTAGTATCAACAAGACTATCTACAATGTAGACATCTTCTATTCTTTCTAAGGTAGGAATTTCGTTTCCACTGCCTTGTGGTCTTCCTTCAGCAGATGGATCCAAGTTAATTGGATCTGCAACATCTACTATAGTGGTTTGCTTTTCAGCAACCACTGGAGTGTCATCATCTTGAATGACATGGACAACCGGCACGGATTTTCTTGCCGTTGTTTTCTTTCTTGGGAAAGTGGTCTTTGTCCTTGACTCCTTAGGAATAGGATCAACTGATGAAGCTGCAGTCTGAGTATCATCATTAGTTTTCCTCTTTTTCTTTGATCTTTTGCTGGGTGCAGTAGTGTCAACAACCGCAGCAGTCTTAGCAATATTCGCAGTTGTTGCATTCTCAGCAACATTTGCAGCGGTTGTATTCCTTGACTGTTTGTCAGTCTCAACAACATTTTCAGCTGTTGCATTCCTGGATTGGTTATCAGTCTCAGCAACATTTGCAGTTGTTGCTTTCCTTGACTTCTTGTCAGCAGCCTTGGGTCCATTCAGCTTGTAGAAAACTCTTCCCACATTGCATACTGATTTCTTAATCGATAATGGGTTTCTCAACTGAATCTGGTAATGTTCAAGGATGTAGCATATTTTCAGTCCATCCATCACTGGAAGGTGAGACAGTGTTGTCTTCAACCTTGACCTTGAACTTTGTAACACAATCAACAAGTCTGTTGAAAATGTACTTAGCCCAGTTGATGTCTGTTTTTCTTTAATAGATATGCATCAGCAGTGGCCATCTTCTCAGACCTACTTGGTCTATTCCTCCAACTTGGGAGTCTAGATCTTTGATTAGTAGCAGTGTTAATAGACCAAGTGAATGGCAGAGATGCTTCCTTTTGTGTGCTTATTCCAAGTCATAGGAGCAATCTCTCCTTTCTTCATCCTTTCATTTCTGACATCACTGTAGAAAGCTTCTATTTCTTCATCAGTGGCAGTGATGTCATCTTCAGTTCCAGTAGTTGGAATATGAAAGATGTTTGCTAAATCAATCCATTTCAGGATGATTTGCTTTCCTTGAACTTTTGTAGAAATCACTTTTTCAATGATTCCTTGTCCATCAGTAAGGGTTTGGATTTTTGCATTGTTGTAGAATTCCATAGTGTCCAACATGCTCACTTTCTTAGTGCGAGCAGTGATGAAGAAAAGTAGGCCTTGTTGATTTATGTAATTCAACGCCTCAAGATTTTCTTCATCCAGTTCTTGTTCATAGAAGTATCTTATATACATCTCTTTGGCAAAACCGCCCCATTGCATCATCTGCTCACACTTTGCAGTGTCGAGATATGCAAGAGGCATGGGTCTCTCTGTGATTCAGTCGGTTTTCAACACGATTTTCACCGTGTTTTTCACCGGAGTTGTTACCGGAGTGGGAGTAGTGCTTTTTCCAGCACTGTCTGCCGTTGAAGACTTGGTGTTCTTAGATGATTGTCTCTTGGGAGCCATCTCTTATATAGTATGAAAGGTTGGGGGAGTACGAAAAATAGACTTTTCTGTTTGACCGGAGGTACAGTAATTCAGAGCACATGCTAGGGAATTTTTGAAGAGAAAGGAAATGTGAGTTAAAGAATTTTGTCTTTCTCTAACTCTTCATTTATATAGTATCTCGGTTATGTGAGAAGCTCAATGGTTTTGAGTTCTCAACAAGGGTAAAACAAAGATTCAACGAGTTAGTGGAGCCTTTATGATGATGTCGTTTTTCACCAATTAAATTTGTTTAAAAGCCTAAGAACACTTATCACTACACAAACTAGAGTGCAATGGCAAGTTGTCCCCGAGTGTCGTTCTCTCGGGACCTAACGTTGCTTTGCTTGAGGTTTTTTCTAGTAATTTCAGTCAACGAGTTCAAATGTTTGTAGAATCGTTTCCTTTGAACAAAGCAACGAGAAATCAGATTGTTGTAAATTAAGTTTGGAAAACGGTTGGTGGTAGAAATCAAATACACATGCATGGGTTACGAATATGCTCACAAGTTCAGTGCGTAAAACCTTCGATCAAGTCTGCTAAGCAACTCGTCTAGGTAACTTTAAGACACACATCATAAAAGACCACTATCAATACTTTAGAGTTGCTTGTCACTAACACCATTTATCTGGCATGCTGCAAATCTCTAACATACAAACCTATAGCTTTCATTGACCAAGAGTTTGTCACTATACTCAATTCGAATATATTTTATAGGCAACTAAGAATCATACGAAGGAATTTGCAGCAAGATTGAATCACAATCTCATGTAAGCATAAACATAACCCATAGCATGCATATTCTACATTCTACCACCAACACAAAAGATTTAGCTACTCATATTCATCAACATAGACATCAATTCATATGAATAATAATCAGAATACATCATATCAAACTACAAGACAAGAGAGTGATACAAGTTACCACAAAAGCTGTCACTAATCGGTGGAAATCAAAGAAAACCTCTCCGTAGATGATTACAAAGGATGAATTCCAATCAAAGCCTTGAATCCCAAGCTAAAATACAATGTAATCTGAGTTTTCTCTGAGTTTTGGGGCTTAGGAGCTCTCCAAAACGAAGTTACAGTTCAAAAGATATTCAAAAAATGATCAAAGATCAGATCTAAGAAGGAAAATCCGAAAACGTAACCGCTGCCAAGCGGACCGCTTGGAGAAGCCAAGCGGAGCGCTTGGCAAGCGAAGCGCTTTGGCACTCCAAGCGCTTCGCTTGGCTTCTGTGCCAAAGCTCTTGGAAATTGAAGCGGAGCGCTTCACTATTCCAGGCGCTTAGCTTGGCTCCTGGGCAGATTTTTGTCTTCAAACTCAATCGTTTTGCCCTCGCATGGCCCTCGGGTGCCTTGGACTCATCCTTCTCGATGCTTATTGATGCTCAAACACTTACGAACAAGCCACGGAGATTGGGGAACTTCAACGGGGCCATCTTTTCATCAAAAAGGCTCGTTTTTAGCTCCAAAAACGCCGTTTCATACCTAAGTGCCTAAAAATGCAGAAAACACAAAACGTGACACTATTCTACAAAACTAACCAAAAAACAAGGCTAGAATAGCAAAAGAAGGTAAAAAAGACAAGATGAACGCGTCAAAAATACGTTCATCACTTTACATTAAATGCGTAGTGGTCCACTAACACGAAACCTCAGAGCATGCTTTCTCTTTGTAATATTAACCGTTAGATCATCAACTGCTTTAAAATCAATGGCCACGATTGTATTTCATGTCATGATTTACAGCTAGTTTATTTGTTCCACGATTAACGTCACAATTGATTTTATCTTGATTCACGAGATTTGATCTCTTTTACTTCAAAGCTAATTGCTTGCTGAAGTATACAAGAATCTTTTCAGAAATTTTAATCCTTCTGACTTTAGCAATTACTTTTCACGTAACAAGCCTTATGGTTGCTTAAAGTTCACCCTTAATCAAATATCTCATTTTTCTTTGGGTTAAAGATATTTTTGAGTTCCCGTCTCAGTAAATTCTTTTTATATTGAGATATTTTTAGGTAAATTCTCTTTTACTGAGATACATTTTTTCTCTTTGCTGAGTTTCTGTCTCAGCAAGTGATCAAGTTTCCTAACAAATACCCGGTTTGAAGGAATTTCTTGCTAAATGCCTGTCTCAGCAAACATTTCGTGTACAAACATTTCTTTCAGAGAGGTCAGTGGAAAGGGACTTTTCAAGGAATAAATAACCTTTAAGAAACCATTGGCTTGCTGAATGCCTGTTTCAGCAATCCTCCAAATGTATCCCTTTTTATTGAGGTAGTTCAATCAATCCAAGGTTATACCTTAGCATTGCGAACCTTTGCTTGTCCTCAAGCAACAAACTATCCTAAATGCAACAAAAAAGGAGTCTCATGCCAAGTAAAGTGAACTAATCTATTGAATCTACCAAATGCTTATGAACAAAACCAAATGAGCATGACATGTGCAAATAGGTTGAAGTATGCCTCGATTGCGAATATACACATTCTCAAGTGCACTTGGTTAAACAAAGGAGTCTCACGTAACATCTTCTACCTGGACCTGGTCAGTGACGACACAATGATGCATGTTATCATACTACAATTGCCCCGTGCCTATGAAACCGAGGACTTACTTCTGTTCACCAAGCGAGACTTTTCCTCAAGAGAGGGCGAACCAGTACTGGCTCTCATCAAACGAAGGAGGGGTTCCCTTAAAAAGATAACACTCCCCTATTCTACCCACACTCTCAAGAGTGAGCCTCTTTCAACCACTTCTTGAATAGCAAGACGAGGGTGGTGAAGAACAGGCCTTGGACAAAGGCGACACGAAACGAAATATAGAATTTACAACTCGACACTTCACAAGGACAAAATATTTACATGGCACTTGACACTACGAGACTGCTTTTGGCTTGCAACGACCCTTCTTTTGCTTTTGGGTCTTATTCTTTATTTTCTTTCTTCTCTTTTTTTATTTATTTTCTCTTTTTCTTTCCTCTTTTTTTTTCTTCTTTTCTTTTTCTCCTTTTTTTTTCTTTTATATAGGGGCAAGCAGCAGTACTAAGTGTCAAAAACATCTCCCCAAACCTATTCGAATGAATAGGTTTGAGCACAAAGACGAAAAAGAAAAAGGAAAGACTCTTTTACAAAGACACCTCCCCAAACCTATTCGAAACAATAGGTTGGGACACAAAACATGTAACGACCCGACCCACTAACGGGCCGAGACCCAGCCCAACGGGCCGGCAAGGTTACTCATGGGCGCTCTCCGGGGTGATATGCTGGCCCCACAGACCAACACGGGTTCTAATCCGCACACTTTGTCCTCACTCGTGCGCGCACCGGGAACTTCCCAGTGGGTCACCCATCCTAGAATTGCTCCAGAGCAAGCACGCTTAACTTTGAATTTCTTCTAGGTGAATTCCCGAAAAGAAAGGTGCACCTTGTTGGTATGAGTAGCATTCTCAACCCTTTTTAAACCTCTGAAATCTGGGGCTTTACAATCACCCCCTCTTAAATTGCGCAACGTCCTCGTTGCGCGCTGTCCCGAGACCAACCATCCGTGCAGGATTCTAGAGGTGGCCCCTACGGGCTCAAGAGGTGGCTCCCACCGTCGATACGGTGTAGCACTTTGCCCCATATGGCACTTAGTTCCTGCAGTTCCGGATAGTCCCGCTCTGATACCACTTGTAACGACCCGACCCACTAACGGGCCGAGACCCATCCCAACGGGCCGGCAAGGTTACTCATGGGCGCTCTCCGGGGTGATATGCTGGCCCCACAGACCAACACGGGTTCTAATCCGCACACTTTGTCCTCACTCGTGCGCGCACCGGGAACTTCCCAGTGGGTCACCCATCCTAGAATTGCTCCAGAGCAAGCACGCTTAACTTTGAAGTTCTTCTAGGTGAATTCCCGAAAAGAAAGGTGCACCTTGTTGGTATGAGTAGCATTCTCAACCCTTTTTAAGCCTCTGAAATCTGGGGCTTTACAAAACAAAAGGAAAAAGAAAAAGGAAACTTTACAACGACTCAAAGACGAAAGACAAGATCAAATAAGGCAACCCCCTCCCAAACCTATTCGATAGAATAGGTTTAATACAAGGAATCGCACACCTCACACTACCTCCTTCCTAGGCATTTGGCAATCTCTAATCGAGGTGAAGAACTTGTCGCCTCTTACATACATAATTACACGGGTTACAACCATAGACTCTAACATGCATCATTTCATAAGGCCATCGTGAACCGCAGCAGAAGAAACACCACTCAAGGTGATGTCGAGACTACTAAGCTTAACTAGTGCACATGCGAATGTGACAAACCAAGCGAGACATGCCTCAAACTACTTGCAAAGTGATGCAACATATGATCAATGGTCATAAACACCTAGTCTACTCAATAAAAAAGTTCAAAAGACTTGGCAATAAACTCCACACACAACAACGTGCAACAACTAATCTAGGGATGATATGCATGCAAAAATTTGAAAAAACACGACAAATCACATGAACTTGAGTAAAATCAGGCATGTACGAACCACACAAGCATATAGTACTGCAAATCCAATACCCCCTCCCCAAACTTAAACTTTTGCTCGTCCTCGAGCAAAGAAAGTTGAATGAAAAGGAAAAATTGGATTGAAAGTACACTTCCCTGAGATAAAGGTTCGTTTCCAATCTCCTATATAAGAGTAGTACCTGAAAAGACTCAAGAAACAAATGAAAACGGGTGCGCAAAGGTGAGAAGAATGGAAAAAAAACGAGGAAAATCTGGGTACAGGGTCCAGGCGGACCGCTTGGCGGAAGCCAAGCGGTTCGCTTGGTCCAGCGGAGCGCTTGGGAGGCTCCAGGCGCTCCGCTTGAATTTCCAGGAAGTTGCAAAACTTCCTGGAATTTCAAGCGTACCGCTTGGCCCTGTTTCCAGATTTTCGATGTTTTTTCCTATCTTAATCACCTAAGGCACGAAGACAAAAAACTAGACTAAACTAATCACGACAAAAGGCACATGATGAACGTGTCACATTCAGTCAAATAAATTTGTAATAGCCAAAGGCAATCCACAACTACAACGAAAACCGTAGTGTAGTAGTAGAATGACTCGAGTGTCGTTCTCTCAGGACTATACTAGCTTTATCAAATCTAATTAAGAATATAACACAGCAGATAGAAAGCAATAGGGGGTTTTCAAGCAGATAATGGAGATTGGTGATAGTATGGTCCTTCTTAACATAATGGGTCGATAATCATGCATAAATTCCTCGGTCTTGCATAGAGATCTTTGAATCAATCTTGTGTCCTGTTGCAAGTATTAAGCACTACGAAGATAATATGGGTCTGACTCGTCAACAACTAACGTCCTGATGTGTTCCGTAATTATTCAACACTACGAAGATAATTGGTCTGATTGGTTGACAAGTGTCCAAGTGTGCATAATGATCAATACAACATACGAGAATTTTGGTTTCAACTGATCAACGAAATAAAGCAATGACACGGAGTATAATGCGCGATATAGCCATTAGCATGATTATCTTCCCTCGCTAAGAATTCACATACTACCACCAACGATAAATTTAGCTACTCATAATAGGCATGCAATCAATAGCAATCATAGAAGAAAACATATTGAAAGAATATAAAATAAGTAGATAAAACCTGTAAGATACAAAGTTACCGAAGGTTGTCAATCTCCGGATGATTGCGATCCTACGCGCTCCAATCTGCTATGAAAAAGTATCCCCTAAGCTATGGAACTCCCAGGACAGGCCCCGGGAAGTTCCTACCTAAAACTATAGAGAGAGGTGAGAAAGTAGGCTTGGAAAGATATATTTTCGGAGAAAAACTTGAGCTCTATATATAGGCCCCGAATTTCTTCTGGGGCGGTTCGCCCGGTGATGGGGCGGTTCGCCCCCAATATTTTGCGGAATTTCCGTGTTTTTCGACGCGGATTTGGATTTCTTCACCTTTTCGGACTCGGTTTATGACTTCTAGTAGCCTTCTAACCTCCAGATTCGGCCCCTAGACTCCAAATCCTATCCGGAAACCTTCAGATACTCCAAATATGCTTCTGGAACACCAATTCCTTGTAGGCTTCAATATAATTGCCCCGAAATCTCCGAATTTCAACCAAACCAGTAAAATAAAATCTAAAGGGAAACGTGACACTATTCTAATAAAATGTACTAAAATATAGCTAAATTATCATAGAGGATATCTAAATTAGGTGAAAAAGACTCGAATGAAAGTGTAAAATACACATTCATCAAACTCCCCAAACCGAACCTTTGCTTGTCCTCAAGCAACTAAGCTAGACTCTAATACAAAAAACATGCAAGACTCAAAATGGAGTTTCATCTCACATAAAATGAACTAATCTACTGAATCTATCAAATAACATATGAACAAAAACCATAAAAGTCAAAGCATGAATATTGGTTGAAGAATACCTCGATTGACTTATACACATCCACATAAGCACTTATATCAAGACAAGATAGTCTCTCGTAACATTCTCTACCTGGACCTAGTCAGTGACGACGTAATGATGAATGCTAAGATACAAATGATGATTCATGCTAAGATACAAATGGTTGCCCCGTGCCTATGAAACTGAGGACTTACTGCTGTTCCACCATGTTAAGACTTTTCCTCAAAAGAGGTCGAACCAGTACTGGCTCTCATCAAACGAAGGAGGGTTCCCTATAAAAGATAGCACTCCCCTATTCTACCCGTCTCTCAAGTAAAGTCTTAAGCTATTCACCACTTCCTGAATGGCAGGACGAGGGTGGTCTAGAATAGATGACACTTAAGACAAAAAGATAAAAAATAGAAAAACACAATTACGAACAATACGAAAAATGGAAAAGACTCAAAACTTTGCTAAACTGCTATTTGGCTTTATTTTTTGGACCCTTCTTTGCTTTTTTGGGGTCTTCTTTTTTTTTTTTTCTTTCCAGATTCTTTTTTCTTTTTTCTCTTTTTTTTCTGGAATTTTTCTTTCTTTTTTTTTCGATTTTTTTCTGGCCAGCAGTAGCATAACAAAAAGAGAAACAAAATGACTCACACGACTTCCCCAAACCTATTCGAAAGAATAGGTTGGAGTACAAAATTCACGGAAAAGGAAAATAAACTCACGATACAAAAAATGAAAAACAGAAACAAGTCTATGATGGTGTAACCCCCTCCCCGAACCTATTCGGAAGAATAGGTTATAAACAAAGGATCACACAACCTCACACTACCTCCTTCCTAGGCATTTAGCAATCTCAAAGCATGGTGAAGACTTGTTGCCTCTTAGGTACATAATTACTCGGGAAACCAACCATAAGACCCTAACATGCATCATCCTATTATAAAGGCCTTCGTGAACCACAGTAGAGAAAACACCAAACTCCTCGTACATAATGCGCCCTATGTCGACCTGATGTCCATCAATGAGGAAGTAGAGGAGCTCGGCGTAGTAGGGCTGAATCCATGTGTCATTCTTCCTCGGGATCAAGTCGGAGATGCAAAATTTCATCATCACCTTAGCTTCGATGCTAAGGTCGCTATAACCGATCCGTCCAGGTGCTGCCCCAACTTCCGGATATCTGTACTCCCTGTTGCAGATCACGTCGGTGATGTGTCTCCCAATTCCTTTGTGACCCCAAACTTGACAGCGTCCTATACCCCGCTCTATTCGCTGCAGACACAGGAATGTCAATCCTCCTGTCGGGAATGATAGACCTTCCTCCGTCGGCCATCTCCTCCTCTAGCCGTTGTCGCACCTCTATCGCAGCGTCAGACAACTCGTACAAATAGTGAGACGGTTGGGAGCTTGATGCCACTCCCTTCCCCTTTTTGCTAGAGCCGGCTCTCCTTGTCCTCGGTGCCATGATTCCTACAATCAGCAATTAGTATCTTGTACGATGCAAAACAGACCTATGCATATGTAAATAAACGAGCGATCAAACGAGTAAAATTCTCAAAAAATCCAACACCTCAAATTCCCAAAGCCTAGTCTAGCTAATTCATTACGTAACATATTAATATACCTACTACAATAACATATCACATTTTGCTCTTGCTAACAACAAATGCCTTGAATCACAAGGTTCAATCCATATCATAAAAATCAATTTCTAGCATAAATACTCAATCTCAACTATCATGCATTCTACCATTACATTCATCAATTTCATATCAATAAACACATGTTTAAACAAGGAATGAAAGTAAAAGAGACAATTTTCTAACAAGACATATATCATCCAATTAGCAAAATCTCAAATCATCAAACCAAGCCTAATTGAACATGTAATTGACAATGAATAATGAATCTAATCACATAAATCATCAACCCATACATCATACAAGCCTAATTGAAGCATAAATCAAAAAATCCCCAAATTGTAAAAATTAGGGTTCATGTGATGATACCTCAAATCCGGAAATTGAATGAGCTAGGAAGAAATTTGTTCGGATAGAATGATAGAGCACGTTACGGGCTTCGAATGAAGGTAAAGAACACACAAAATGATGGAGAGATGAAGAAGTTATGAAGATTTGAAGTTATTTTGAATATGGAGGAAATTTTGGAGTTTGGAAGATGAAAATGGAGGAAAATGGGGGTTTGGGGAAGAAACCCCCGATTTTCTATGTTCTGGAGGTGTGGGGCGGACCGCCCCGCGCGCGCTCTGGTCGTGGGGCGATTCGCCCCATACGTGGGGCGATTCGCCCACCACTTTTAGGTGGGAGACGAACGTTTTTTTGGAAAATAAAAATGCGATTTTAAGTCCCCGAAAAAGTTTTTAGTCCCCGAAAAATCATTTTCCTCAAAAAATCACTCGAGAAGTCGCACTCGAACACAACATAGGCACATACGACACAGAACCGAACAAATTCACATATGAAAAGCAAATTGTTCAAGTATGAATGCATGCAATAAAGCGGTAAAGAAAGCGATAAAAACCCCGGGTTGCCTCCCGGATAGCGCCATTGTTTAAAGTCTCTAACTCGACTCCTGTCTTCGCCTATCTTTTCCTTCTGAGGGTACTAGACTACCCCTTCATGATTCTCCTTCCCGTGCTTTGATCCTGTGAATAAGAGTGAACATAGACGTTAAGACCACTGTAATCAATAGTGTTAGAAGTATCGGGTGGATCAGGTGGATCAGATATGGCTTGCAACACGTGTTGCTTGCCATCCACTTCGATAGTGCAAGTCCTTCGGTAAATGTCCATCACTGAGCGTATTTTGGTCAAGAATGTTCGTCCTAAGAGTATGACATCCCCCGTTCCTGGTGCTGATGCTGGCATAATTACAAAATCGGTGTGGACAGAAGCTTCACCAATTTTGACTAATACATTCTTCACAACGCCTTCCGGTTTCACAAGAGATCCATCCGCGAGTTGCACAATAGCCTTATGAACAGTTAGTTCTCCAAGGTTACTCTTCTCGAAAACGTTCAAAGGGAGCACATTAGAGTAGGATCCAGTGTCTAGTGTGGCTCGCACATCTTCAAGCTCCCCAATCCAGACCTTAATATCGAAACTTTGAGGGAGTGGCTCGGGATCCTCTTGCTCCTCTTCACTCTTGTTAGTACCAAGGTCCTTTTCTTCTTCTTCGGCCTGTGGGGGCAGTTCCCTCTTGCAACTCTCGCACTTAGAAACCTTCTTGATGGTGATTTCAACAGGTAGATCACCCACTAAGTTAATGGATAATGACTTCTCAGTGTTGCTAGGCAGTTTGCCTTGCTCCCTACTTGCTCCTCGATCGATCAACTCTTGCAATTTTTGATGGGCAAGCCTAGTGCTTTCTTCCAACTTATCGAGCCTTGCCCTAGTCTTCTAAGAATCTTCTTCATAACGTTTGAGTAAACTTTGTGTGTGATCAACCATCTTCTGCAAGTTCTCCATCAGTAGAGCTGTCTTCGACTTCGGTGGCTCCTTCGGAGTGGGGTTTTCGCAGTGGTCATTACCATAGTTCAGCCTACTACGGTCTTGGTTAGGTCCATAAGTTTGGTTAGCCGGTGCATATCCTTGATTGTAACGGTATCCTCTTCTCCAAAATCCACCTCGAGGATTCCTACCGTCTTGTCCGTAGCTAACTTCTTGAGTGCCAAACTCCGTAGCAAAAGCTTCTTCTTCTCCTCCTCGAGCCCAGTTGCTATCATCGTATGCCAGCTCCGATCTACACATATGAGCCCCATGCCCATAGTTCTTGCATATTCGGCATACTTCGTTCGAAACAGTTGTTCCGGTGGCACTCTTGAGGACTTGCTTCAATTCGTTGGTAAAGCACTCGAATTGATCCCCATTCCCCCTGTAAATAGGGGCTTCTTGAGTCGGTGGAGCTTCAGGTCCACGTCTCCTAACCATTGCTCTTGGGTCCTTGAACTGCGAACCTTTAGCAAGCCTTTCAAAAACTGCCCAGACGGCTTCCGCGGTTTCCTCTCAAAAATATTGCCTCGGCATTGGAAATCCACCACTTGTTGGTTCTCGAAGGTTAGTCCATTGTAGAAGTGTTGGACTAGGTCGGAAAGTACAAAACCATGGTGAGGGCACTTGTTCGTGAGATCTTGGAACCTCTCGAACGCGGTGTAGATGGTCTCATCATAGTCTTGCTTGAATCCAGTGATCTGCGCCTTAAGCGCGGTAGTCAGAGTGTGTGGGAAGTATTTCTCCATGAAAGCTGAAAAAACCTTTTCCCAAGTGTCCAGCGAGCCTGCCGGAAGAAAGCTCAGCCATGACTTGGCTCTGTCGCCAAGTCCCATTGCAAAAACCTTCATCCTCAACTCATCCGTTGTTATGTCAGCTCCGGGTCGTGGGAGTTGGTTGACGAAATCATCGATATCGTGCAAGTACCCAGCACATCTTCCCTTGATAAGCCATAGAACCTCGGAAGTTGTTGGAATGCGTGGTTCTTGATCTCCAGATCTCGGGTTGCAGACGAAAGAACTATCGCCGGTCCCCTCATACGATCTTTGGTGGGTTGTACCCATGCCTTCAGTGGTCTAGCTTCTGCCATTCCGTCGATTTCCTTGAATAGACTAATTAGAGATTCAGAGAAATCGGTTTCCTCTATTTCCTCTAGTGCGCGCCTTTCAAGTAGTCGCCTTCTTTGGTGGTAGACTCTATCGATCCCAGCAATTGAATTAGCAAGCGGTGTTCCTGCAGAACGTGTATGCGGCATACACTATCTGTGACAGACTAGGAAAGGTGATTAGAAACAAACTAGGAAAGCAGAGAGAGATTAAAAAGGAAAACTAAAACTAGAAGAATTAGGAAGCTAAAGCTGTAAATATAAACAAATTAAACAGAAAAAAGGAGTATAGTCCCCGGCAGCGGCGCCAATTTGATGAACGTGTCAGATTCAGTCAAATAAATTTGTAATAGCCAAAGGCAATCCACAACTACAACGAAAACCGTAGTGTAGTAGTAGAATGACTCGAGTGTCGTTCTCTCAGGACTATACTAGCTTTATCAAATCTAATTAAGAATATAAAACAGCATATAGAAAGCAATAGGGGGTTTTCAAGCAGATAATGGAGATTGGTGATAGTATGGTCCTTCTTAACATAATGGGTGGATAATCATGCATAAATTCCTCGGTCTTGCATAGAGATCTTTGAATCAATCTTGTGTCCTGTTGCAAGTATGAAGCACTACGAAGATAATATGGGTCTGACTCGTCAACAACTAATGTCCTGATGTGTTCCGTAATTATTCAACACTACGAAGATAATTGGTCTGATTGGTTGACAAGTGTCCAAGTGTGCATAATGATCAATACAACATACGAGAATTTTGGTTTCAACTGATCAACGAAATAAATCAATGACACGGAGTATAATGCGCGATATAGCCATTAGCATGATTATCTTCCCTCGTTAAGAATTCACATACTACCACCAACGATAAATTTAGCTACTCATAATAGGCATGCAATCAATAGCAATCATAGAAGAAAACATATTGAAAGAATATAAAATAAGTAGATAAAAACTGTAAGATACAAAGTTACCGAAGGTTGTCAATCTCCGGATGATTGCGATCCTACGCGCTCCAATCTGCTATGAAAAAGTATCCCCTAAGCTATGGAACTCCCAGGACAGGCCCCGGGAAGTTCCTACCTAAAACTATAGAGAGAGGTGAGAAAGTAGGCTTGGAAAGATATATTTTCGGAGAAAAACTTGAGCTCTATATATAGGCCCCGAATTTCTTCGGGGGCGGTTCGCCCGGTGATGGGGCGGTTCGCCCCCCAATATTTCGCGGAATTTCTGCGTTTTTCGACGCGGATTTGGATTTCTTCACCTTTTCGGACTTGGTTTATGACTTCTAGTAGCCTTCTAACCTCCAGATTCGGCCCCTAGACTCCAAATCCTATCCGGAAACCTTCAGATACTCCAAATATGCTTCTGGAACACCAATTCCTTGTAGGCTTCAATATAATTGCCCCGAAATCTCCGAATTTCAACCAAAACCTGTAAAATAAAATCTAAAGGGAAACGTGACACTATTCTAATAAAATGTACTAAAATATAGCTAAATTATCATAGAGGATAGCTAAATTAGGTGAAAAAGACTCGAATGAATGTGTAAAATACACATTCATCAGCACACAGGCCACAACTACAAAAGCAAATAAGGAGTACAAGAGTCTAAAGTCATATAATCAATTAAGAGTATCAAAAAGGAGTACCACCACCGCAAAATCACTCGGATTCGAACCCTTGCTCTACTTCGAAGCGGTGGAGTATCAGATCGTGTGTCTCTATGTCGATTGGTTCCCTCGATGCCTCGGTGCGCCGGATGTTTGGCACATTTGCTTTCTCACACATAGCAGTGATCAGATGTGGGAAGACTAGTGGGTGGCCGGGTTCTCGTTTAATCTCGAATTGCTGGAAGATGATGTCCCCGGGAGTGATGGGCAAGTTCGCCATGACGGAATAGACTAAGATCCCGACTTCCGGCGTTATCTCTTCGGTTATGAGTCCCGGGATCAGATTAGCTACCACGAAAGGTAGGATCATGCGGGCGTGCAAGTGCAAATCTTTATACTTCAAGGTGTTATCGAGACGCGTCTTCCTCGGCTTGTAGTCCTTGGTTGTCAGAACCCTGGCTATCCTCCTCGGAAATTTCTCAATCGTTGGGTCATAGACATAGTGCACATAGGGATCACTCACATCGTATGCTACCTTATTCTTGTCTTCCCGCAAGGGTTCCTCTAGTCCCATAATGAAACTAGTGATACTCAATGGTGAGAAAGGGACCATCACACCACGAATAGGTACTGCTTCGGCCTTATAGTTATAGTCCTCGAAGGCAATGTGGAACTCCTCGACAAGGTCTCTATCCCATCTGGAGAGTTCTTTCCCATAGAAGATCCATCCTCTCGCCGTTATAAGCCTGGTAAGGTGAGCATAGGGTGCATAGGGTACATCAAAGAAAAGCCCCTTGTTCTCATATTTTGTCCCCTTTAGTACGTCCAAATCCTTTGAAGTAAAGGAGATGCTACGGTCCCAAATCACTGACCGTTCTCCTCCCCTATAGAAGTTGTATCGGAACCTCCGCAATGCGTCCGATTCTTTGTATGGGTCACGGTCGCTTTCATCACGGGGAATCTCCTTGGAGGTTGAAGCTCCATCCTTCCTTGCTTTCTTCTTGGCTCTTGTGTCCATGGTACCTAGGATAATCTTATTAGATAACTTTAAGAGACGATGAGACTTAGACACGACTCCTAGACTACAATACTCACTCAAGTAATCTCATGGTGAGTTTGAAGGCTTGCTAAAGTTCATATTAACAAATCGAGAAGCTTTAACACTCCGTTACGATAAATCCATACGAATCTAAACCAAGCAAACAAACTCTCCAATTGAATCACCCAACCAATCCAACACATTCTCATGCAATCACAACATCACCATAATCATAACATAACTCAAATTCAAGGCTAACAATCATCAAACAATTACATAGCAAAAATTCGAATCATAACATAACTCAAATTCAAGGCTAACAATCATCAAACAATTACATAGCAAAAATTCGAGCACTAGAGTTCATCATAAATCAAGAGGAGCAAAATTCGAATTTAGACATCACATCTAGTAAGAAACATGCTCAATAATCATTATCAAACTCTAATTCACCAATGCATAACACAATTGAAGCTAATTAAGATAAAATCCCAAATTCAAGAAAGTTAGGGTTCATGAGAGGTACCTTTGATTCCTTGTTATGGATGCTTCAAACGTGAAATCTGATCGTTTTAGACGATAGAGGGGGTGATGGGCTTTGTAAAATGCACAAGATTGCAAGAATTGGTGGAGAATTGAGAGAGATTGAGATTTTTGGGGTGCTAAATCGGGAATGGAGGAAGAAAAACGAAGTGGGGGGCTTTGAAACACAAGTGCCCCGCTTAGCTTTCTTAAGGAAAGCCAAGCGAAGCGCTTGGGCGTCCCAAGCGAAGCGCTTGGCAAGCGGTCCGCTTGGGAACTCCCAAGCGCTCCACTTGGATTTCCAGTAAGAATTTTCATTCTTACTGGAAATTCAAGCGGACCGCATGGGCGTGCCAAGCGCTTCGCTTGGATTTCCAGTAAGAATGGAATTCTTACTGGAAATCCAAGCGGTCCGCTTGGGCTTTCCAAGCGGTTCGCTTGGGACCTGAAGCTCCCAAATCCATTTTTTTCCTACTTTTGCTAAATTTTCACCCCAAAAACCTTGTCTAATCAACGAAACAAAATTTTAAACGTGCTTCTAATCTATATGCAATTACCTACAACCTCGGGTTGCCTCCCGAGAAGCGCCTTCATTTAAAAGTCGTTGGCTCGACTCGTCTTAGCTCATGCGGGATCAATTTTGCATCGGGTACTAGACTTCCCCGTCCAAGTGCTCTTCAAAGCACCGAGTCCCTGCACATCTTGACGAACATAAAGAGGACCAAAGAATCCTACAAGTTCGTTAGTATCAACATAAGCCCATGAATTAATTATGGCTAGCAACGTATGTTGCTTGCCATTTACCTCGAAGCTACATGTACGACGATACATGTCTATCACCATATGTACTTTGTTGATGAAGGCTCTACCCAAAAGAACCACATCCTTGAGCTTTGCGGAGGATGTAGGCATGACGATGAAGTTCGTCTTGACCTTTACACCGGCGACTCTTACCACTAGATTTTCGATCACACCCAATGGCTTCTTCATAGACCCATCCGCCAATTGCACCATGCACTTCATTGGTCTTAAGCCAGACAAACCCGACTCTTCGTACACGTTCAAAGGTATGACATTCACACCCGCTCCCGTGTCTAGAGTTGCCACTATTCCATCCTTCTTACCCAAGCCGATTTCCACATCAAAGCTCTCTTGGATAGGCACTTCCACCATATCCACCAACTCATCCTCAGACGATGAGTTTTCATTCACTTCTTCCACTATCGCATCAGATTGTGCGACCACTTTCTCTTCCACGACTACCTTAGGAGTCTCAAGCTCCTCACTCACTTTGCAAGTTTCAGTTATCTTGCAACTTGGCACCTCAACTAGTGCATTGTCTCTCACAACCGTGATCTCCACGGGCAAATCAGTCACCACGGTTATGGCCATAGCCTTCTCCGTGTTTCCGGGAAACTTCCCTTGCTCTCTACTAGCCCCCCGATCTATCAGCTCTTGCAACTTCTTATGGAAGTTGCTACTACTAGCCTCAAGCTTCTCAAACCTCTTATTGTTAGTAGCTTCATTACGATAGTAATGCTCCATAAACTTATTTGTCTTCAACACAAGATCGTTGAGAGAAGAGACAAGAGGTGAAGGAAGCACCCCTCCACCTTGTGGTCCCGAACTAGCAACCTGAGGCGGAGGTGTAGGATTAGAAGGCGGTGCTCCTTCATACCCATTGTTCCCATAGCTGAGACGACTTCTATCTTGATTAGGCCCATAGGCATTTTGATCCGGGTTATGAAGATAACCACGGTTGCCTTGATTCTGGTAACCACCTCGGGGTCCACGGTTTTGTGGCCTCACATTTCCATAACCTTGCCCGTAGTTCACATCTCCAACTACTTGCCCTCCCTCAGCAGCATATACTTCTTGACGGACATCGTTCGTGATATATTGCTCTCTAGCAAATTCAGAACGGCATAAGTAGGCCGGGTGCCCATAGTTCTTGCACACACCACAAACTTCCGTAGAAGGAGAAGGAACGCTTTGCCTCAAAGCTTGCTTCACTTCATGGGCGAACCCATCGAAGGCATTTTGTTCCACTACTACCTTGGCCTCACCTCTTTGCTCCTTTTGGAGCACACGAGCCCTCACATTCCAGTTTTCGGAGTTCCGGTACATCATGTCCAGCTTCATTTGGGCTTGATAAGGAAGCAACTCCCCCATACTACCTCCACAAATACTATCCACTTGAGATTGAATCTCAGGATGTAAACCATTGTAAAAGAATTGGAGAAGCTGACCTTTATCATACCCGTTATGTGGGCATCGATGATGCAACCCCATGAAACGATCATAGGCCTCGTGGAAAGGCTCATCGTACCTCTGCTCGAAGGAGCTAATTTGGCTCTTCATAGCCATTGTCTTGGAAGCGGGGTAGTAACGCTCCATGAACTTATCAAAACATAGATCCCATGTTGTCAAAGACCCGGCCTCCAAAGTATTGAGCCAAGCCTTTGCACGATCACCTAGCCCCATAGAAAAGACCTTCATGCGGAGATCATCATCCGTAACACGAGCTCCTGGTCGCCCAAGATGGAGAACAAAGTTCTCGAGCTCATTCAAGTACCCTATCACGTCCTCATTAGCCATCCCATAGAATTTGGGTAGTTGTTGGAACATGTGATTCTTGATCTCCATGTTCCTTGTGGCATCATTGAGGACAATTGCTGGTCCTCTAGCCCCAACCGTAGGCTTAGTAAGTGTACGTATGGGCCGCTCCGCCATTTCACCTTCCAAGTAAACAGATTCAAGAATTGGCTCCAAAAGATAAGAAGAAGACTCTTCCTGAATACCAGAAGTGGAAGCTCTAGATGCTACTCCTTCAAACTTGAGATTCAAATTCCTCCTTCTCCTTTGAAACAAACGATCGATCTCGTCTACAAAAGGTTCAATAATAGGTCCACCCGTTCGGGTTCTAGGCATGCACTCACCTGAAATACAAAATAGTGAGTATCTCAAGCAAAAAGAAACAAAAACAGAAATGAGACAAAGAAGAGATGTTGGCTGAAAAAACCAAAACAAAAAACACCAACCAAAGGAGTTAAGTCCCCGGCAACGGCGCCAAATTGATGATGTCGTTTTTCACCAATTAAATTTGTTTAAAAGCCTAAGAACACTTATCACTACACAAACTAGAGTGCAATGGCAAGTTGTCCCCGAGTGTCATTCTCTCGGGACCTAACGTGGCTTTGCTTGAGGTTTTTGCTAGTAATTTCAGTCAACTAGTTCAAATGTTTGTAGAATCGTTTCCTTTGAACAAAGCAACGAGAAATCAGATTGTTGTAAATTAAGTTTGGAAAACGGTTGGTGGTAGAAATCAAATACACATCATGGGTTACGAATATGCTCACAAGTTCAGTGCGTAAAACCTTCGATCAAGTCTGCTAAGCAACTCGTCTAGGTAACTTTAAGACACACATCATAAAAGACCACTATCAATACTTTAGAGGTGCTTGTCACTAACACCATTTATCTAGCATGCTGCAAATCTCTAACATACAAACCTATAGCTTTCATTGACCAAGAGTTTGTCACTATACTCAATTCGAATATATTTTATAGGCAACTAAGAATCATATGAAGGAATTTGCAGCAAGATTGAATCACAATCTCATGTAAGCATAAACATAACCCATAGCATGCATATTCTACATTCTACCACCAACACAAAAGATTTAGCTACTCATATTCATCAACATAGACATCAATTCATATGAATAATAATCAGAATACATCATATCAAACTACAAGACAAGAGAGTGATACAAGTTACCACCAAAGCTGTCACTAATCGGTGGAAATCAAAGAAAACCTCTCCGTAGATGATTACAAAGGATGAATTCCAATCAAAGCCTTGAATCCCAAGCTAAAATACAATGTAATCTGAGTTTTCTCTGAGTTTTGGGGCTTAGGAGCTCTCCAAAACGAAGTTACAGTTCAAAAGATATTCAAAAAATGATCAAAGATCAGATCTAAGAAGGAAAATCCGAAAACGTAAACGCTGCCAAGCGGACCGCTTGGAGAAGCCAAGCGGAGCGCTTGGCAAGCGAAGCGCTTTGGCACTCCAAGCGCTTCGCTTGGCTTCTGTGCCAAAGCTCCTGGAAATTGAAGCGGAGCGCTTCACTATTCCAGGCGCTTAGCTTGGCTCCTGGGCAGATTTTTGTCTTCAAACTCAATCGTTTTGCCCTCCCATGGCCCTCGGGTGCCTTGGACTCATCCTTCTCGATGCTTATTGATGCTCAAACACTTACGAACAAGCCACGGAGATTGGGGAACTTCAACGGGACCATCTTTTCATCAAAAAGGCTCGTTTTTAGCTCCAAAAATGCCGTTTCGTACCTAAGTGCCTGAAAATGCAGAAAACACAAAACGTGACACTATTCTACAAAACTAACCAAAAAACAAGGCTAGAAGATATCAAAAGAAGGTAAAAAAGACAAGATGAACGCGTAAAAAATACGTTCATCACTTTACATTAAATGCGTAGTGGTCCACTAACACGAAACCGTCAGAGCATGCTTTCTCTTTGTAATATTAACCGTTAGATCATCAACTGCTTTAAAATCAATGGCCACGATTGTATTTCATGTCATGATTTACAGCTAGTTTATTTGTGCCACGATTAACGTCACAATTGATTTTATCTTGATTCACGGGATTTGATCTCTTTTACTTCAAAGCTAATTGCTTGCTGAAGTATACAAGAATCTTTTCAGAAATTTTAATCCTTCTGACTTTAGCAATTACTTTTCACATAACAAGCCTTATGGTTGCTTAAAGTTCCCCCTTAATCAAATATCTCATTTTTCTTTGGGTTAAAGATATTTTTGAGTTCCCGTCTCAGTAAATTCTTTATATATTGAGATATTTTTAGGTAAATTCTCTTTTACTGAGATACATTTTTGCTCTTTGCTGAGTTTCCGTCTCAGCAAGTGATCAAGTTTCCTAACAAATACCCGGTTTGAAGGAATTTCTTGCTGAATGCCTGTCTCAGCAAACATTTCGTGTACAAACATTTCTTTCAGAGAGGTCAGTGGAAAGGGACTTTTCAAGGAATAAATAACCTTTAAGCAACCATTAGCTTGCTGAATGCCTGTTTCAGCAATCCTCCAAATGTATCCCTTTTTATTGAGGTAGTTCAATCAATCCAAGGTTATACCTTAGCATTGCAAACCTATTATATGGAAGGGTCTTGGTAAAGATGTCAGCAAGTTGATCATCAGTACCTACTTTTACAACCTCAATGTGTCCTTTTTCCACATGATCTCTAATGAAATGATGTCTAATATCAATGTGCTTTGTCCTTGTGTGGAACTTAGGATTTTGCATGATAGCAATAAAACTTGTATTATAAAAAATGATTGTGTTTTCTTTACAGAAATACAATAATCTCTTAGTTGTTGCTGAATCCAAAGGATTTGAGCGGGGCAACAACCAACCACAATGTATTCAGATTCAGTGGATGAATTGGCAACACAGGTTTACTTCTTGCTGAACCATGATATTAATCTTGTACCTAGAAACTAACAAGTTCCAGAGGTATTTTTTCTATCAAGAGTTGATCCTCCATGGTCAGCATCAGAATAACCTACCAATTCTAATCCATAATACTTTGGATACCATAATCCAACATTGACTGTGCCTTTGACATATTTCAGTATTTTGAGTGCCTTTTTGTAGTGTGATTCTCTTGGATCAGATTGGAATCTTGTACACACACAAACAACATACTGAATGTCAGGCCTACTTGCTGTCAGATACATAAAGGAACCAATGAGCTTCCTATACTTGTGTTCATCCACACTTTTGTCTTGTTTAGTATAGCCACATTTGGTACCAACACTCATAGGGATCTTTTCAGGTTTCTCTTCCTCTTTGATCCTGAACTTTATGAGAATTTTCTTTGCGTACTTTGCTTGATTTATGAATATTCCATCTTTGAGTTGCTTGACTTGCAATCCTAGGAAATAATTCAATTTGCCCATCATACTCATTTCAAACTTGTTTGTCATTAGTTTGGAAAAACCATCACAAAGTTGCTTGTCCTTAGATCCAAATATTATGTCATCCACATAAATCAGGACTAAGAGAATTTTACCATCGTGGTTCATGGTAAATAAGGTTTTATCAACTTCACCTTTCTTGACACCATTATCCAGCAAGAACTTAGCTAAGGTATCATACCAAGCTCTAGGTGCTTGCTTTAGACCATATATGCTTTCTGAAACTTATATACCATCTTTGTTTCTGAGGGAAGTTCAAAGCCAGGGGGTTGTTCTAGGTAGACTTTTTCATCAAGTTCACCATTTAGGAATTCACTTTTAACATCCATTTGATAAACAATGAAGTCATTATGAGCAGCAAAGGCTAAGAAAAGTCTAATAGCATCCAATCTTGCAACTTGTGCATAAGACTCATGATAGTCTAATCCTTCAGTCTGGCAATAACCTTGAGCAACTAAACGTTCTTTGTTCCTTGTTACTTCTCCAGACTCACACAACTTGTTTCTGAACACCCACTTTGTACCAATTGCTTTCTTTCCTTCAGCAAGGGGTACAAGTTTCTAGACTTTGTTCGTTTCAAATTGATTCAGTTCCTCTTGCATTGCCTTGATCCATTCAGAATGCTTTAAAGCTTCTCCTATGGTCTTGGGCTCAAGTTTTGAAACAAAGCAAGAGAACAAAGCTTCTACTTCAATAACATTTGCTTCTTCAGCAAGTTCTTGATTAGTAGATACTTTGGATCTAGTCACTTGGCGGTTGTCAATATCACCAATCATATTCGTAGAGGGATGATCTCTCATCCACTTATTAATAGGTTTTCTGCTCTTTGGATCTGGATATGTTTGCGTTTCAGCATGTGACTCTTTAGCATGTACTTGTTTAGTAATACTGGTATCTTGTTGTGTCTCTGCTGAAATTGGTTCATCAGCAACTGCTTGTTTAACATCGCCAGTTTGAGGTAACTCGTCAGCAGACACAGGAAGTTGCGTAGTTTCAGCAACATCGGGAGCAACTGCGTCCTTAGTCGGAAATTCTTTATCATGAACTGTATTTATCTTGTCATGACTTGGAGTAGGAGTGTCATTGTCAGAATCATCATTAAGTTCAATTGATTTGACATTTCTAGCATTGGATTCAATTTTTTGCTCGTGTATGAGTAGTTTCTTCATACATTCTGATATCTCTTCTTCAGCAGGGACTCCTTGTGATTTTTCATAGAATACAACATGCACTGATTCTTCGATCTTTTGTGCCTTTTTGTTGTAAAATCTATAAGCTTTTCTATGCAAGGAGTAGCCAAGAAATATCGCTTCATCTCCCTTTGGTTGAAATGTTCTTAAATATTCGCTACCATTGTTAAGAACAAAGCATTTGCAACCAAATACTCTTAGATGAGTGATGTTAGGAGGTCTTCCAACAAATAACTCATAGGGAATTTTTTTTGTATTCCTTAGTCATCAAGCATCTATATTGAGTATAGCAGGCGGTGTTAATCTCTTCAACCCAATACGCTTCACTTATTTCAGTGTCAGCAAGCATTGCTCTAGCTTCTTCTTTAAGGGTACGATTCTTCCTTTCAGCAACACCATTTTGTTGAGGTGTCCTTACTAAGGATAACTGATGTTGTATGCCTTTGGAAGTGCAATACTCAATTATGTACTGTTTTACAAACTTAGTACCATGGTCTGTTCTTATGACTTTTACCTTGTCATTTTTCATGACTTCGAGCTTGTTCAGCAAGTTCGGTATTTCAGTCCTTGTTTCAGACTTGTGTTTGATAAACACTACCCAAGTGAATC
This sequence comes from Plantago ovata, assembly GCA_028274465.1. Lineage (NCBI taxonomy): Eukaryota > Viridiplantae > Streptophyta > Magnoliopsida > Lamiales > Plantaginaceae > Plantago > Plantago ovata. Next base: position 61,934,166 of record CM051456.1, read on the forward strand.
TTGAATAGTCATCTACCACCACAAGACCATACTTCTTGCCGGCATAGCTTGTTGAAGAATATTCAAACAAGTCCATGTGCAAGAGTTGTAAAGGTTTTGTAGTTGACGGTACTGCCTTGTTCTTGAAAGAAGTTTTGGTTTACTGTGCTTGCTGACATGCAGTGCAAACACCATCCTTCTTAAAAGTAACCTTAGGTAATCCAACTACAAGTGCTTTTTTAGACAGCTTATTCAGCGTCTTGAAGTTTAGGTGACTTGTTCGTTTATGCCATAACCATGCTTTTTCAGCAAGGCAATCATGATCTGAGATAAGACATTTTTCAACGATTACTGAAGACCAATCTACGGTATAGAGACCTCATGTCTTCTAAAAACCATGATAACCTTCCTTGTCTCAAAGTCAATAAGTTTACAATCATCACTTTTAATTTTGATGAAGTACCCTTTGTCAGCAAACTGACTCATGTTGAAAAGGTTAAACTTAAGATATTTGACATAAAGAACTCCCGAAATGGTAATGCATCATAACTTCACGTCACCATAACCTTTAGTAGAACAAAAGCCTCCACCAGCAAACCTTATTGTTGGACCTTTAGACCACCGTCTATAGTTTATAAGGTTTTTCTTATTGCCCGTCATGTGCTTTCCACAACCACTGTCAAAGTGCCAAATTGCATTGTTTGTCTCCATGGCTGAAGTCTGCACAATCAAGAGCAAACAAGTTAATTATCCAAAATTGGATGTCCATTAACATGTTCAAGAAAACGTCCAGTGGAAACCCAAGTCTTGAGTTTTTCAATCTTGACTTGTTTTCTAATTGCTGAGGAACTAGAGGGTTTAGAACCGAAAGACTTTTGATAATTGCTAATCAAGTCCACTTTCTGATGTGGTGTCTTGCTTGGTTGACCCTTTTGCTGAACATACTTTTCAGTAAGTTCTTTTCCAGCAAGGTTCCTTCTAGTCCTAGCATTTTGAGTATTGTTAGTACTCTTAGGCTTGGTTTTGTTCAACTCTTTGAAGTATCGTTGTTGACTTTGCTTATACTCATGAAAAAGTTGATTTTGCTTGGTTTTGAATACAAGTCCACTTTTCGGAGTATGCTGAGCTTTTATCTCAGCAGCCTTACTTGATTCAGGTTTGTTAGTGAAGGTCTTCTGATTATTTTTAGTAATCTTGCCTTTTTAGTCTTAACAAATTGCTTTTCACCAACTTGTTTGGCAGAATACTTACCGCATCCTTTTTCTGAACAGTTTGCTTTTCAGCAACCTATTTTCCTTTTAAAGTCTTGTTACTTTGAGTAGCAACAACGGGCTTTTCGGTCGTAGGTACTTGATTGCTTATTTCAACAACTTTAGATTGACCAATTTGATACAGTTCTGGTTGACCACTATCAGTTGCACGAACAAAGGTGATTGGTGATTTTTCTTTACCCAAGAGTATTACATCATCACCTTCATACGTGGCACCCAAACCTTCTTTCTGAGATGGATCTCTCAGATGAGAGTTTAGTTCAGTCAGCGTGTTACCAGCATCCGCATAATATTTGAAATTGACTTTCATCTTTTTCATTTCTTGTATTTCAGCAAGTAACTTTAGAATTGAGGACTGATACTCTTCCAATTCTATTGCCATTTGAGCATTTTTCTCTGTAGATTCAGCAATTAACTTCTTGAGATGCAATATTTCTGCATCCTTCTTTTCTAACTCAACGCTCAGCAAGACGTACTTTTCAGTAGTTTGCCTAGTAAGAAGTTCAGCATTCTGTAGTTTCTCTTGCTGTTTGCTCAGAGTTTTCTCAAATCATTCGATTTCTCATTGAATTCTATCTAGGTCAATGTCATCTTCACTTTCTGAATCAGAGTCAGAGGTAGGACAATTTACCTGACCGGCCATGAGTCAGAACTCGTAGTTTGACATATCTGGATAAGCTTCCATACCTATTCCACAAACTTCCTTGCCAATCTCTACGTCAAGAGTGGCTTCTTCTTCTTCAGTGTCTGAACTATCTACCTCACTGTCTTCAAAGCTTGTTTCAATGCAAAGAGCATCAATTTTTTCTTGAATCTTTTTCTTTTCTTCAGCAATCAAAGCCTTCTTGAACTTCTTCTTCTTTTCAGCAGATTTCCATTTCAGTAAGGGGCAATTTTCTTTGAAGTGTCCAGGCTTCTTGCAATCAAAGCAAAGATCATTGCCAACTGCTGGTTCTTCAGAGGAGTTTGCTTGCGGAGCTTGCTTGTTCAGCGAGCTAGCTTCATTCATGTATTTATGGTAGTTGTTACCAAGATGCTTTTTGATGAACGCGGATTTATCGGTTCCGAATTCAATCAAATAATATTTGTTATTTAGCCAAAGGCAATCCACAACTACAACGAAAACCGTAGTGTAGCAGTAGAATGACTCGAGTGTCGTTCTCTCAGGACTATAACTAGCTTTATCAAATCTAATTTAGAATATAAAAACAGCAGACAGATAGCAAAGGGGTTTCTAGCAGATAATGGAGATTGGTGATAGTATGATCCTTCAAAGCATAACGGGTCGACAATCATGCATAAATTCCTCGGTCTTGCATGGAGATCTTTGATCAATCTAATGTCCTGTTGCAATTATTAAGCACTACGAAGATAACGATTCTGACAAGTTAATCACTATTGTCCTAATGTGTTCCGTAATTATTCAACACTACGAAGATAAACTCGCGTATAGGTCGACGAGGGTCCAATTGTGCATATTAATTAATACAACATACGAGAATTTAGGCTGAGCCTGATCAACGAAATAAAGCAATAACACGAAGTATAATGCGCGATATAGCCATTAGCATGATTATCTTCCCTTCGCTAAGAATTCACATACTACCACCAACGATAAGTTTAGCTACTCATAATAGGCATGCAATCAACAGAAATCATAGAAGAAAACATGTTGAAAGATATAAAAAATAAGTAGAATAAACTGTAAGATACAATGTTACCGAAGGTTGTCAATCTCCGAAGAATTGCGATCCTACAAGCTCCAAACTGCTATGAAAAAGAGTCCCCTAAGATACGAACCCCCAGAACAGGCTCTGGGAAGTTCCTACCTAAAACTACAGAGAAAGGTGAGAAAGTAGGTCTGGAAAAGTATGATTTTCGGAGAAAACTGAGCAACTATATATAGGCCTCGAAATAGTGTGGGGCGGTTCGCCCCACGCCTGGGGTGGTTCGCCCGAGAGAAAATCTCGCGGAATTCCGCGTTTTCGACGCGTTTTTGGATTTCTTCCCCTTTTCGGACTCGGTTTCTGACTTCTAGTGGCCTTCTAACCTCCAGATTCGACCCCTAGACTCCAAATCTTATCCGGAAACCTTCAGATACTCCAAATAGGCTTCTGGAACACCAATTCCTTGTCAACTTCAATATAATTGCCCGGAAATTCTCGATTTTCAACCAAAACCTGTAAAATAAAATCTAAAGGGAAACGTGACACTATTCTAATAATATACACTAAAATATAGCTAAATTAACATAGAGGATAGCTAAAATAGGTGAAAAGGACTCGAATGAAAGTGTAAAATACACATTCATCAAACTCCCCAAACCGAACCTTTGCTTGTCCTCAAGCAACTAAGCTAGACTCTAATGGAAAAAACATGCAAGACACAAAATGGAGTCTCATGCCAAATAAAATGAACTAATCTACTGAATCTACCAAAAAATATATGAACAAGAACCATATAAATCAAAGCATGAATATAGGTTTGAAGAATACCTCGATTGACTTATACACATCCACATAAGCACTTATGTCAAGATAAGATAGTCTCTCGTAACATTTTCTACATGGACCTAGTCAGTGACGACGTAATGAAGCATGCTAAGATACGAATGGTTGCCCCGTGCCTATGAAACTGAGGACTTACTTCTGTTCCACCATGTTAAGACTTTTCCTCAAAATAGGTCGAACCAGTACTGGCTCTCATCAAACGAAGGAGGGTTCCCTATAAAAGATAACACTCCCCTATTCTACCCATCTCTCAAGTAAAGTCTTAAGCTATTCACCACTTCCTGAATGGCAGGACGAGGGTGGTCTAGAACAGATGATACTCAAGACAAAAAATAAAAAAATAAAAAATAGAAAATTACATCACGATGACGAACATTACAAGAATTGGGAATGAGACACAACACTTTGCTAAACTGCTATTTGGCTTTCTTTTTTGGACCCTTTCTTTGCTTTTTTGGGGTCTTTTCTCTTTTTTTTCCTTTTTTTCTTTCCAAATTCTTTTTTTTTTCTTTTTCTCTTTTTTTCTGGAATTTTTCTTTCTTTCCTTTTTTTCGATTTTTTTAGCCAGCAGTAGCATAATAAAAAGAGAAATAAAATGACTCACACGACTTCCCCAAACCTATTCGAAAGAATAGGTTGGTGGACAAAATTCACGGAAAAGGAAAAACAAACTCACGATACGGAAATGAAAAACGAAAACAAGTCTATGATGGTGTAACCCCCTCCCCAAACCTATTCGGAAGAATAGGTTATAAACAAAGGATCACACAACCTCACACTACCTCCTTCCTAGGCATTTAGCAATATCAAAGCATGGTGAAGACTTGTTGCCTCTTAGGTACATAATTACTCGGGAAACAACCATAAGACCCTAACATGCATCATCCTATTATAAAGGCCTTCGTGAACCGCAATAGAGAAAACACCACTAAGTGATGTCTAGACTACCAAGCTTAACTAAGTGCAATACATAAATGTGACAAGCCAAGCGAGAAACACCTCAAACAAATTCATAGAGATGAAGCATACGATTAATGGCATAGTTGGTTGATCTACCCAATAAAAAGTTCAAAAAATTCGGCAATAAACTCCATATAAAACATGCAAGACTATCCTAGGATGAATGTAGTGAATGCAGTGAATGCAACCTAAAAAACTAAGAAAGCGGTAAACGTGCAGATGCAAATGCAGACGGATAAAGCATGCGAGGTACTATACTCATCCTACCAATACCAAGCTCCAAGCTAACAACACTAGGTCACTTAAATCACATCCCCCCTCATGAAATTAACGCTAGTCCCTAGCAGTAAGAAAATGAGGAAATAAGATGTGATACTAGATGTTACCCCATGGTTTGGCCTCGGTCGGCTGAGTATGCTGTTTGTGAGTTATTGGAACTGCTCCGGGAGCTTTATAGGGTGTCATCAGGTCTTCTGGTATGCGTGGTAGTTTCAATTATAGGCCGGATAGAAACAAATCCTCCATTAGTATCATCATTGCCCGTATGGCCTTCATTGTCACTACTGTCACGCACATCCTCACTAGTAGAGTTGTAGTGGCGAGTAGAGTTCTCAAGATTAGCCGCCGCTGTTATGGAATCCTCCATCCTGGAGCCCTCCAATGGGATGTGAACTGTTGAAGGGGAAAGGGCAGTGGTATCAGGACCTCCCCCTCCAGCGTTTTACACCCCAAGAAGGTTACAGTAAGCTGCTCGGATACTCAGGAGTCTTCTACCATCTTTTCCAATGTTGACCACATTCTCTAAGGGTGATCCGACCGATGTCTATATGATGCTTCCTTTATAGGCAGTCAAGGGGCACCCCAACGAGGGGCCGGGTACCCATGTCATTATGTATTGGAACCAAGCTAGCGCTTCGGAACCTTTTAGCAACTGCGAACTCAAGATTGAATCCGTCGCGATGAGAATGTCCCGGTGCCTTCCAGTTCACTCGAACTCTGCAGTCCTCGTGATGGATTGCTGACGTAGTAATGGTTTCTGTCCCTTCGGTGGTTCATGAATAGGCATAGGAGTCCTTACTCCAGGTGTACTCTAGCTCCTCCTCTTGTGTAATCCACGACGTTGTTGCAAAACCCCTTGGCTCGAACACACATCCAACGAGGTCACTCTTCTTGACATGGTTGTAATCGATCCCCCTCCAATATTTCATAGAAATCATACGGGAATGCTCCTTTCCCTTGGCATGGTTCCTACAAACAACAGTTATTACCTCGTATGACACAAAACTGACTCATGCATATGCTAGTGTAAGAACAAAACACACAAGTGATATGACCAACAATCGAGCTCCCCAAACCTTTAATGTCTAGCCTAGCTTCTTCATCATGCAACATACCAATGTAACTACTACATGCAATACATCACATTATGCTCTTACTAGACAACCAATATCCTAGATAACAAGGCTCAATTCATACCATAGTAGCGAAAAATTCTAGCACCATAAATCCTCATACTCAATAATTAAGCATTCTATCATCAAATCCACCAACATTACACCAATAAACACAATCATATGCAAAAATTCAAAGATAAAGACATATTGCATCACAAGATATATCATCTAGTAGCAAAATTCCCAAATCAACAATCCAAGCAAAATTGAGCATGCAATTGATAGTAAATAACACTTCTAATCACACAAACAACATACCCATGCATCAAATAAGCATAATTGAAGCTCAAAATAGAAAACTCCCAAATTCAAAAATTAGGGTTCTTAGGATGATACATCAGATCTGAAAATCTAACGCATTAGGACGAAATCTGTTCGGATGATAAGATAGATCATGTAATAGGCTTCGATTTAAGCTAAAGAACACTAAATTTGGTCAAGAAATGAAGATGGAATCGCGATTTTCGGATTTTGGGGAGGAGGAATGATGAAGATATGAAGAAAATGAGGAAAAGAGGAAGAATCCGCGTTTTTGACTTCAGGGGCCGTGGGGTGATTCGCCCCTGGTGCGGGGCGAGTCGCCCCACACGGGGCGATTCGCCCCCCATGTGGGGCGGTTCGCCCCGTGCTCCGTAGTTCAGTCAGCGTGTTACCACCATCCGCATAATATTTGAAATTGACTTTCATCTTTTTCATTTCTTGTATTTCAACAAGTAACTTTAGAATTGAGGACTGATACTCTTCCAATTCTATTGCCATTTGAGCATTTTTCTCTGTAGATTCAGCAATTAACTTCTTGAGATGCAATATTTCAACATCCTTCTTTTCTAACTCAAAGCTCAGCAAGACGTACTTTTCAGTAGTTTGCCTAGTAAGAAGTTCAGCATTCGGTAGTTTCTCTTGCTGTTTGCTCAGAGTTTTCTCAAATCATTCAATTTCTCATTGAATTCTATCAAGGTCAATGTCATCTTCACTTTCTGAATCAGAGTCATAGGTAGGACAATTTACCTGACCGGCCATGAGGCAGAACTCGTAGTTTGACATATCTGGATAAGCTTCCATAGCTATTCCACAAACTTCCTTGCCAATCTCTACGTCAAGAGTGGCTTCTTCTTCTTCAGTGTCTGAACTATCTACCTCACTGTCTTCAAAGCTTGTTTCAATGCAAAGAGCATCCATTTTTGCTTGAATCTTTTTCTTTTCTTCAGCAATCAAAGCCTTCTTGAACTTCTTCTTTTCAGCAGATTTCCCTTTCAGTAAGGGGCAATTTTCTTTCAAGTGTCCAGGCTTCTTGCAATAAAAGCAAAGATCATTGCCAACTGCTGGTTCTTCGGAGGAGTTTGCTTGCGGAGCTTGCTTGTTCAGCGAGCTAGCTTCATTCATGAATTTATGGTAGTTCTTACCAAGATGCTTTTTGATGAACGCGGATTTGTCGGTTCCGAATTCAATCAAAAAATATTTGTTATTTAGCCAAAGGCAATCCACAACTACGACGAAAACCGTGGTGTAGCAGTAGAATGACTCGAGTGTCGTTCTCTCAGGACTATAACTAGCTTTATCAAATCTAATTTAGAATATAAAAACAGCAGACAGATAGCAAAGGGGTTTCTAGCAGGTAATGGAGATTGGTGATAGTATGATCCTTCAAAGCATAACGGGTCGACAATCATGCATAAATTCCTCGGTCTTGCATGGAGATCTTTGAGCAATCTAATGTCCTGTTGCAATTATTAAGCACTACGAAGATAACGATTCTGACAAGTCAATCACTATTGTCCTAATGTGTTCCGTAATTATTCAACACTACGAAGATAAACTCGCATATAGGTCGACGAGGGTCCAATTGCATAATAATTAATCCAACATACGAGAATTTAGGCTGAGCCTGATCAACGAAATAAAGCAATAACACGGAGTATAATGCGCGATATAGCCATTAGCATGATTGTCTTCCCTTCGCTATGTATTCACATACTACCACCAACGATAATTTTAGCTACTCATAATAGGCATGCAATCAACAGAAATCATAGAAGAAAACATGTTGAAAGATATAAAAAATAAGTAGAATAAACTGTAAGATACAATGTTACCGAAGGTTGTTAATCTCTGAAGAATTGTGATCCTACAAGCTCCAAACTGCTATGAAAAAGAGTCCCCTAAGCTACGAACCCCCAGAACAGGCTCTGGGAAGTTCCTACCTAAAACTACAGAGAAAGGTGAGAAAGTAGGTCTGGAAAAGTATGATTTTCGGAGAAAACTGAGCAACTATATATTGGCCTCGAAATAGTGTGGGGCGGTTCGCCCCACGTCTGGGGCGGTTCGTCCTAGAGAAAATCTCGCGGAATTCCGCGTTTTCGACGCGTTTTTGGATTTCTTCCCCTTTTCGGACTCGGTTTCTGACTTCTAGTGGCCTTCTAACCTCCAGATTCGACCCCTAGACTCCAAATCTTATCCGGAAACCTTCAGATACTCCAAATAGGCTTCTGGAACACCAATTCGTTGTCAACTTCATTATAATTGCCTGGAAATCCTCGATTTTCAACCAAACCTGTAAAATAAAATCTAAAGGCAAACGTGACACTATTCTAATAAAATGCACTAAAATATAGCTAAATTAACATAGAGGATAGCTAAAATAGGTGAAAAAGACTCGAATGAAAGTGTAAAATACACATTCATCAAACTCCCCAAACCGAACATTTGCTTGTCCTCAAGCAACTAAGCTAGACTCTAATGCAAAAAACATGCAAGACACAAAATGGAGTCTCATGCCAAATAAAATGAACTAATCTACTGAATCTACCAAAAAACATATGAACAAGAACCATATAAACAAAGCATGAATATAGGTTTGAAGAATACCTCGATTGACTTATACACATCCACATAAGCACTTATGTCAAGATAAGATAGTCTCTCGTAACATTCTCTACCTGGACCTAGTCAGTGACGACGTAATGAAGCATGTTAAGATACGAATGGTTGCCCCGTGCCTATGAAACTGAGGACTTACTTCTGTTCCACCATGTTAAGACTTTTCCTCAAATGAGGTCGAACCAGTACTGGCTCTCATCAAACGAAGGAGGGTTCCCTATAAAAGATAACACTCCCCTATTCTACCCATCTCTCAAGTAAAGTCTTAAGCTATTCACCACTTCCTGAATGGCAGGACGAGGGTGGTCTAGAACAGATGACACTCAAGACAAAAAATAAAAAAAATAAAAAATAGAAAATTACATCACGATGACGAACATTACAAGAATTGGAAATGAGATACAACACTTTGCTAAACTGCTCTTTGGCTTTCTTTTTTGGACCCTTTCTTTGCTTTTTTGGGGCCTTTTCTCTTTTTTTTCCTTTTTTTCTTTCCAGATTCTTTTTTTTTTCTTTTTCTCTTTGTTTCTGGAATTTTTCTTTCTTTCCTTTTTTTTCGAATTTTTTAGCCAGCAGTAGCATTACAAAAAGAGAAATAAAATGACTCACACGACTTCCCCAAACCTATTCGAAAGAATAGGTTGGTGGACAAATTCACGGAAAAGGAAAAACAAACTCACGATACGGAAATGAAAAACGAAAACAAGTCTATGATGGTGTAACCCCCTCCCCAAACCTATTCGGAAGAATAGGTTATAAACAAAGGATCACACAACCTCACACTACCTCCTTCCTAGGCATTTAGCAATCTCAAAGCATGGTCAAGACTTGTTGCCTCTTAGGTACATAATTACTCGGGAAACAACCATAAGACCCTAACATGCATCATCCTATTATAAAGGCCTTCGTGAACCGCAGTAGAGAAAACACCACTAAGTGATGTCGAGACTACCAAGCTTAACTAAGTGCAATACATAAATGTGACAAGCTAAGCGAGAAAAACCTCAAACAAATTCATAGAGATGAAGCATACGGTTAATGGCATAGTTGGTTGATCTACCCAATAAAAAGTTCAAAAAGTTCGGCAATAAACTCCATATAAAACATGCAAGACTATCCTAGGATGAATGCAGTGAATGCAACCTAAAAAACTAAGAAAGCGGTAAACGTGCAGATGCAAATGCAGACGGATAAAGCATGCGAGGTACTATACTCATCCTACCAATACCAAGCTCCAAGCTAACAACACTAGGTCACTTAAATCCCATCCCCCCTCATGAAATTAACACTAGTCCCTAGCAGTAACAAAATGAGGAAATAAGATGTGATACTAGATGTTACCCCATGGTTTGGCCTCGGTCGGCTGAGTATGCTGTTTGTGAGTTATTGGAACTGCTCCGGGAGCTTTATAGGGTGTCATCAGGTCTTCTGGTATGCGTGGTAGTTTCAATTATTGGCCGGATAGGAACAACTCTTCCATTAGTATCATCATTGCCCGTATGGCCTTCATTGTCACTACTGTCACGCACATCCTCACTAGTAGAGTTGTAGTGGCAAGTAGAGTTCTCAAGATTAGCCGCCGCTGTTATGGAATCCTTGATGAATGTGTATTTTACACTTTCATTCGAGTCTTTTTCACCTAATTTAGCTATCCTCTATGATAATTTCACTATATTTTAGTACATTTTATTAGAATAGTGTCACGTTTCCCTTTAGATTTTATTTTACAGGTTTTGGTTGAAATTCGGAGATTACCGGGCAATTATATTGAAGTCTACAAGGAATTGGTGTTCCAGAAGCCTATTTGGAGTATCTGAAGGTTTCCGGATAGGATTTGGAGTCTAGGGGCCGAATCTGGAGGTTAGAAGGCTACTATAAGTCATAAACCGAGTCCGAAAAGGTGAAGAAATCCAAATCCGTGTCGAAAAACGCGGAAATTCCGCAAAATATTGGGGGGCGAACCGCCCCATCACCGGGCGAACCGCCCAGAAGAAATTCGGGGCCTATATATAGAGCTCAAGTTTTTCTCCGAAAATCATATCTTTCCAAGCCTACTTTCTCACCTCTCTCTATAGTTTTAGGTAGGAACTTCCCGGGGCCTGTCCTGGGAGTTCCATAGCATAGGGGATACTTTTCATAGCAGATTGGAGCGCGTAGGATCACAATCATCCGGAGATTGACAACCTTCGGTAACTTTGTATCTTATAGTTTTTATCTACTTATTTTATTCTTCTTTCAATATGTTTTCTTCTATGATTGCTATTGATTGCATGCTTATTATGAGTAGCTAAATTTATCATTGGTGGTAGTATGTGAATTCTTAGCGAGGGAAGATAATCATGCTAATGGCTATATCGCGCATTATACTCCGTGTCATTGCTTTATTTCGTTGATCAGTTGAAACCAAAATTCTCGTATGTTGTATTGATCATTATGCACACTTGGACACTTTTCAACCAATCAGACCAATTATCTTCGTAGTGTTGAATAATTACGGAACACATTAGGACGTTAGTTGTTGACGAGTCAGACCCATATTATCTTCGTAGTGCTTAATACTTGCAGCAGGACACAAGATTGAGTCAAAGATCTCTATGCAAGACCGAGGAATTTATGCATGATTATCGACCCATTATGTTAAGAAGGACCATACTATCACCAATCTCCATTATCTGCTTGAAAACCCCCTATTGCATTCTATCTGCTGTTTTATATTCTTAATTAGATTTGATAAAGCTAGTATAGTCGTGAGAGAACGACACTCAAGTCATTCTGCTACTACACTACGGTTTTCGTTGTAGTTGTGGATTGCCTTTGGCTAATACAAATTTATTTGACTGAATCTGACACGTTCATCAAATTGGCGCCGTTGCCGGGGACTATACTCCTTTTTTCTGTTTAATTTGTTTATATTTACAGCTTTAGATTCCTAATTCTTTTAGTTTTAGTTTTCCTTTTTAATCTCTCTCTGCTTTCCTAGTTTGTTTCTAATCACCTTTCCTAGTCTGTCACAGATAGTGTATGCCGCATACACGTTCTGCAGGAACACCGCTTGCTAATTCAATTGCTGAGATCGATAGAGTCTACCACCAAAGAAGGCGACTACTTGAAAGGCGCGCACTAGAGGAAATAGAGGAAACCGATTTCTCTGAATCTCTAATTAGTCTATTCAAGGAAATCGACGGAATGGCAGAAGCTAGACCACTGAAGGCATGGGTACAACCCACCAAGGATCGTATGAGGGGACCGGCGATAGTTCTTTCGTCTGCAACCCGAGATCTGGAGATCAAGAACCACGCATTCCAACAACTTCCGAGGTTCTATGGCTTATCAAGGGAAGATGTGATGGGGTACTTGCACGATATCGATGATTTCGTCAACCAACTCCCACGACCCGGAGCTGACATAACAATGGATGAGTTGAGGATGAAGGTTTTTGCAATGGGACTTGGCGACAGAGCCAAGTCATGGCTGAGCACTCTTCCAGCAGGCTCGCTGAACACTTGGGAAAAGGTTTTTTCAGCTTTCATGGAGAAATACTTCCCACACACTCTGACTACCGCGCTTAAGGCGCAGATCACTGGATTCAAGCAGGACTATGATGAGACCATCTACACCGCGTTCGAGAGGTTCCAAGATCTCACGAACAAGTGCCCTCACCATGGTTTTGAACTTTCCGACCTAGTCCAACACTTCTACAATGGACTAACCTTCGAGAACCAACAAGTGGTGGATTTCCAATGCCGAGGCAATATTTGGGAGGAAACCGCAGAAGCCGTCTGGGCAGTTTTCGAAAGGCTTGGTAAGGGTTCGCAGTTCAAGGACCCAAGAGCAATGGTTAGGAGACGTGGACCTGAAGCTCCACCGACTCAAGAAGCCCCTATGTACAGGGGGAATGGGATCAATTCGAGTGCTTTACCAACAAATTGAAGCAAGTCCTCAAGAGCGCCACCGGAACAACTGTTTCGAACGAAGTATGCCGAATATGCAAGAACTATGGGCATGGAGCTCATATGTGTAGATCGGAGCTGGCATACGATGATGGCAACTGGGCTCGAGGAGGAGAAGAAGAAGCCTTTGCTACGGAGTTTGGTACTCAGGAAGTTAGCTACGGACAAGACGGTAGGAATCCTCGAGGTGGATTTTGGAGAAGAGGATACCGTAACAATCAAGGATATGCACCGGCTAACCAAAGTTATGGACCTAACCAAGACCGTAGTAGGCTGAACTATGGTAATGATCACTGCGAAAACCCCGCTCTGAAAGAGCCACCGAAGTCGAAGACGACTCTACTAATGGAGAACTTACAAAAGATGGTTGATCACACACAAAGTTTTCTCAAACAGTATGAAGAAGATTCTGAGAAGACTAGGGCAAGGCTTGATAAGCTGGAAGAGAGCACTAGGCTTGCCCATCAAAAGATGCAGGAGTTGATCGACCGAAAACTACCCGGCAACACTGTAAAGTCGAATGCCATTACATTAGCTAGTGATGTACCTGACGAAATCACCACCAGGAACGTTGTTAGGTGTGAGTGCTGCATGAAGGAAGAACTTCTACTTGCTGAGGAAGAAGAGAAGGACCTTGGTTCCGACACAAGTGATGAGGAGCAGGAGGATCCCGAACCACTCCCTAAAAGTTTCGATGTTAAGGTAGGGATTGGTGAGCTTGAAGATGTCCGTGCCACACTAGATACGGGATCCTACTCAAACATAATTCCTTTGCATGTGTTTTAAAAAAGCAACATCGGAAAACTATCGGAGCAAAGGGCTATTGTACAACTGGCGGATGGATCCTTTATGAGACCGGAGGTCGTTGTGAAGAATGTCTTGGTCAAGATTGCTGAAGCATCTATATACACCAATTTTGTAGTTATGCCGGCGTCTGCACCGGGAACGGGGGATGTCATACTCTTAGGGCAAACATTCTTGACTAAACTACGCTCGGTGATGGATATCTACCAAAGAACTTGCACCATCGAAGTGAATGGCAAGCAACATGTATTGCAAGCCATACTTGATCCACCTGAACCGCCTGATATTACTACTCACTATTGTCGTCTTGCAACCTATATTCTTTCTTATTCACAGGTTCGTGGCATGCAAAGGAGATCAATGAAGGGGAAGCCTAGTACCCGCAAAAAGAAGAGATAGGCGCAGACAGGAGTCGAGTCAAGACTTTAAACAATGACGCTATCCGGGAGGCAACCCGGAATTTTTATCGCTTTCTTTACTGCTTTTCTGCATGCATTCATTCTTGAACTATTTGCTTCTCATATGCGAATTTGTTCATGTCGGTGTCGTATATGCTTCTGTTTGAGTGAGAATTTTCGAGTGGTTTTTTGAAAAAAAATCGGTTTCGGGATTTAAACCGCATTTTCTGACATCGAGGCCCGTCTCCCCGCATTGGGGAGCACGGGGCGAACCGCCCCGTGGTGGGGCGAACCGCCCCACGGTCCCAGATCTTAAAAAATGCGGATTTCAACCCCAAAACCTTATTTTCTTCATTCCTCTTCATCCATACCCCCAAAAAACCCGAAAAGTGCGATTTTGCTTCTAAATCTTCATAACTTCTTTATTTCTTGACCAAATTGAGTGTTCTTTAGCTTAATTCGAAGCCTATTACATGATCTATCATCCTATCCGATCAGATTTCATCCTAACTCGTTAGATTTGCAGATCTGAGGTATCATCCTTAGAACCCTAATTTTCGAATTTGGGGGTTTTTTAATTTGAGCTTCAATTATGCTTATTTGACGCATGGGTATGTTTTTTGTATGATTAGACATGTTATTTACTATCAATTGCATGCTCAATTTTGCTTGAATTGTTGATTTGGGTATTTTGCTGCTAGATGATATATCTTGTTCTGCAATATGTCTTTATCTTTGGATTCTTGCATATGAATGTGTTTATTGGTGTAATGTTGGTGGATTTGACGATAGAATGCTTATTAGTTGAGAATGAGGATTTATGCTGGTAAAATTTTTGCGCTGCTATGGTATGAATTGAGCCTTGTTTTCAAGGATATTGGTTGTCTAGTAAGAGCATGATGAGATGTATTGCATGTAGTAGTTACATTGGTATGTTGCATGATGAAGAAGCTAGGCTAGACATTACGGTTTGGGGAGCTTGATTGTTGATTTTATCACTCGAATTTTTCGCTTTTACACTAGTATATATTTGAGTCTGTTTTGTGTCATACGAGGTGCTAATCGCTGTTTGTAGGTACCATACCAAGGGAAGGGAGCATTCCCGTATGATTGCTGTGAAAAACCATGTCAAGGAAGGTGATCTCGCTAGATGTGCGTTCGAGCCAAGGAGTTTTGCAACAACGTCGTGGATTATCCGAGAGGAGGAGCTAGAGTACACCTGGAGTAAGGACTCCCATGCCTATTCATGCACCACCGAAGGGATAGAAACCGTTATTACATCATCACTCCATCACGAGGACTGCAGAGTTCGAGTGAACTGGAAGGCACCGGGACATTCTCGCAGCAACGGATTTGATCTTGAGTTCGCAGTTGCTAGAAGGTCCCGAAGCGCTAGCTTGGTTCCAAAACATAATTACACAGGTACTCATCACCTTGTTGGGGTGCCCCTTGCCTGCCTCTAAAAGGAGCATAACATTGATATTGGGAGCATCAACTGTAGAGAATGTGGACAAAATTGGAGAAAAAGGTAGAGGACTCCTGAGTATCCGCGCAGCTGACTGAAACCTTCTCGTGAAGTAAACCGTTGGAGGGAGAGGTCCTGATACCACTGCCCTTTCCCCTTCAATAGTTCACATCCTATTGGAGGGCTACAGGATGGAGAATTCCATAACAGCGGTGGCTAATCTTGAGAATTCAAACTGCCACTACAACTCTACTAGTGAGGATGTGCGTGAAAGTAGTGACAATGAAGGCCATACGGGCAATGATGATACTAACTGAGGAGTTGCTCCTATACGTCCCATAAATGACTCAAGATGACTCCCTATAAAGCTCCCGGAGGAGACCCAATAACTCAAGAGCAGCATACTCAGCCGACCGAGGCCAAACCATGGGGTAACATCTACTATCATATCTTATTTCCCCATTTTCTTACTGCTAGGGACTAGCGTTAATTTCATGAGGGGGATGGGATTTAAGTGATCTGATGTTGTTAGTTCGGAGCTTGGCATTGGTAGGATGAGTATAGTACCTCCCATGCTTTATCCGTCTGCATTTGCATCTGCACGTTTACTGCTTTCTTAGATTTTTTAGGTTGCATTCATCCTATGATAGTTTTGCATGTTTTATATGGAGTTTATTGCCGAATTTTTAAAACCTTTTTATTGGGTAGATCAACTAGCTATGCCATTAATCATATGCTTCATCTCTATGAATTTGATTGAGGTTTTTCTCGCTTGGCTTGTCACATTTATGTATTGCACTTAGTTAAGCATGGTAGTCTCGACATCACTTAGTGGTGTTTTCTCTACTGCGGTTCACGAAGGCCTTTATAATAGGATGATGCATGTTAGGGTCTTATGGTTGTTTTCCCGAGTAATTATGTACCTAAGAGGCAACAAGTCTTCACCATGCTTTCAGATTGCTAAATGCCTAGGAAGTGTGAGGTTGTGTGATCCTTTGTATATAACCTATTCTTCCGAATAGGTTTGGGGAGGGGGTTACACCATCATTAGACTTGTTTCTGTTTTTCATTTGCGTATCGTGAGTTTATTTTTCCTTTTCCGTTTATTTTGTACTCCAACCTATTCTTTCGAATAGGTTTGGGGAAGTTGTGTGAGTCATTTTGTTTCTCTTTTTGTTATGCTACTGCTGGCTAGAAAAAAATCAAAAAAAAAAGAAAGAAAAATTCCGGAAAAAAAGAGAAAAAGAAAAAAGAATCTGGAAAGAAAAAAAGGAAAAAAAAGAAGACCCCAAAAAAAGCAAAGAAGGGTCCAAAAAATAAAGCCAAATAGCAGTTTAGCAAAGTTTTGAGTCTTTTCCATTTTTCGTATTGTTCGTAATTGTGTTTTTCTATTTTTTATCTTTTTTGTCTTAAGTGTCATCTGTTCTAGACCACCCTCGCCCTGCCATTCAGGAAGTGGTGAATAGCTTAAGACTTTACTTGAGAGATGGGTAGAATAGGGGAGTGTTATCTTTTATAGGGAACCCTCCTTCATTTGATGAGAGCCAGTACTAGTTCGACCTCTTTTGAGGAAAAGTCTTAACATGGTGGAACAGCAATAAGTCCTCAGTTTCATAGGCACGGGGCAACCATTCGTATCTTAGCATGCATCATTACGTCGTCACTGACTAGGTCCAGGTAGAAAATGTTACGAGAGACTATCTTGTCTTGACATAAGTGCTTATGTGGATGTGTATAAGTCAATCGAGGTATTCTTCAACCTTTATTCATGCTTTGATTTATATGGTTTTTTCTCATATGTTATTTGATAGATTCAGTAGATTAGTTCATTTTATTTGGCATGAAAACTCCATTTTGAGTCTTGCATGTTTTTTGTATTAGAGTCTAGCTTAGTTGTTTGAGGACAAGCAAAGGTTCGGTTTGGGGAGTTTGATGAATGTGTATTTTACACTTTCATTCGAGTCTTTTTCACCTAATTTAGCTATCCTCTATGATAATTTAGCTATATTTTAGTACATTTTATTAGAATAGTGTCACGTTTCCCTTTAGATTTTATTTTACAGGTTTTGGTTGAAATTCGGAGATTACCGGACAATTATATTGAAGTCTACAAGGAATTGGTGTTCCAGAAGCCTATTTGGAGTATCTGAAGGTTTTCGGATAGGATTTGAAGTCTAGGGGCCGAATCTGGAGGTTAGAAGGCTACTAGAAGTCATAAACCGAGTCCGAAAAGGTGAAGAAATCCAAATCCGCGTCGAAAAACGCGGAAATTCCGCGAAATATTGGGGGGTGA
Organism: Plantago ovata; assembly: GCA_028274465.1. NCBI lineage: Eukaryota > Viridiplantae > Streptophyta > Magnoliopsida > Lamiales > Plantaginaceae > Plantago > Plantago ovata. Next base: position 61,952,127 of record CM051456.1, read on the forward strand.
ACCGCCCCATCACCGGGCGAACCGCCCCAGAAGAAATTCGGGGCCTATATATAGAGCTCAAATTTTTCTCCGAAAATCATATCTTTCCAAGCCTACTTTCTCACCTCTCTCTATAGTTTTAGGTAGGAACTTCCCGGGGCCTGTCCTGGGAGTTCCATAGCATAGGGGATACTTTTCATAGCAGATTGGAGCGCGTGGGATCGCAATCATCCGGAGATTGACAACCTTCGGTAACTTTGTATCTTACAGTTTTTATCTACTTATTTTATTCTTCTTTCAATATGTTTTCTTCTATGATTGCTATTGATTGCATGCTTATTATGAGTAGCTAAATTTATCGTTGGTGGTAGTATGTGAATTCTTAGCGAGGGAAGATAATCATGCTAATGGCTATATCACGCATTATACTCCGTGTCATTGCTTTATTTCGTTGATCAGTTGAAACAAAAATTCTCGTATGTTGTATTGATCATTATGCACACTTGGACACTTGTCAACCAATCAGACCAATTATCTTCGTAGTGTTGAATAATTACAGAACACATTAGGACGTTAGTGGTTGACGAGTCAGACCCATATTATCTTCGTAGTGCTTAATACTTGCAGCAGGACACAAGATTGATTCAAAGATCTCTATGCAAGACCGAGGAATTAATGCATGATTATCGACCCATTATGTTAAGAAGGACCATACTATCACCAATCTCCATTATCTGCTTGAAAACCCCCTATTGCTTTCTATCTGCTGTTTTATATTCTTAATTAGATTTGATAAAGCTAGTATAGTCCTGAGAGAACGACACTCGAGTCATTCTGCTACTACACTACGGTTTTCGTTGTAGTTGTGGATTGCCTTTGGCTAATACAAATTTATTTGACTGAATCTGACACGTTCATCAATCCTCCATCCTGGAGCCCTCCAATAGGATGTGAACTGTGGAAGGGGAAAGGGCAGTGGTATCAGGACCTCCCCCTCCAGCGTTTTACACCCCAAGAAGGTTACAGTAAGCTGCTCAGATACTCAGGAGTCTTCTACCATCTTTTCCAATGTTGACCACATTCTCTAAGGTTGATCCGACCGATGTCTATATGATGCTCCCCTTAGAGGCAGTCAAGGGGCACCCCAACGAGGGGCCGGGTACCCATGTCATTATGTATTGGAACCAAGCTAGCGCATCGGAACCTTCTAGCAACTGCGAACTCAAGATTGAATCCGTCGCGGCGAGAATGTCCCGGTGCCTTCCAGTTCACTCGAACACTGCAGTCCTCGTGATGGATTGCTGACGTAATAATGGTTTCTGTCCCTTCGGTGGTGCATGAATAGGCATAGGAGTCCTTACTCCGGGTGTACTCTAGCACCTCCTCTGTGGTAATCCACGACGTTGTTGCAAAACCCCTTGGCTCGAACGCACATCCAACGAGGTCACTCTTCTTGACATGGTTGTAATCGATCCCCCTCCAATATTTCATAGAAATCATACGGGAATGCTCCTTTCCCTTGGCATGGTTCCTACAAACAACAGTTAGTACCTCGTATGACACAAAACTGACTCATGCATATGCTAGTGTAAGAACAAAACACACAAGTGATATGACCAACAATTGAGCTCCCCAAACCTTTAATGTCTAGCCTAGCTTCTTCATCATGCAACATACCAATGTAACTACTACATGCAATACATCACATTATGCTCTTACTAGACAACCAATATCCTAGATAACAAGGCTCAATTCATACCATAGTAGCGAAAAATTCTAGCACCATAAATCCTCATACTAAATAATTAAGCATTCTATCATCAAATCCACCAACATTACACCAATAAACACAATCATATGCAAGAATTCAAAGATAAAGACATATTGCATAACAAGATATATCATCTAGTAGCAAAATTCCCAAATCAACAATCCAAGCAAAATTGAGCATGCAATTGATAGTAAATAACACTTCTAATCATACAAACAACATACCCATACATCAAATAAGCATTATTCAAGCTCAAAATAGAAAACTCCCAAATTCGAAAATTAGGGTTCTTAGGATGATACCTCAGATCTGAAAATCTAACGCATTAGGACAAAATCTGTTCGGATGATAAGATAGATCATGTAATAGGCTTCGATTTAAGCTAAAGAACACTAAATTTGGTCAAGAAATGAAGAAGTTATGAGATTTTGAAGATGAAATCGCGATTTTCGGATTTTGGGGAGGAGGAATGATGAAGATATGAAGAAAATGAGGAAAAGAGGAAGAATCCGCGTTTTTGACTTCTGGGGCCGTGGGGTGATTCGCCCCTGGTGCGGGGCGAGTCGCCCCTGGTGCGGGGCGAGTCGCCCCACACGGGGCGATTCGCCCCCTATGTGGGGCGGTTCGCCCCGTGCTCCCCGATGCGGGGAGACGGCTCCTGTCGTCAGAAAACACGGTTTTAATCCCCGAAACCAATTTTTTCAAAAAACCACTCGAAAAATATCACTCAAACATAAGCATATACGACACAGATATGAACTAATTCGCATACGAGAAACAAATAGTTCAAGAATGAATGCATGCAGAAAAGCAGTAAAGAAAGCGAAAAAAATTCTGGGTTGCCTCCCGGATAGCGTCATTGTTTAAAGTCTTTGACTCGACTCTTGTCTGCGCCTATCTCTTCTTTTTGAGGGTACTAGGCTTCCCCTTCATTGATCTCCTCTCCAAGCCACGAACCTGTGAATAAGAAAGAATATAGGCTGCAAGACCACAGTAGTGAGTAGTGAAAGAAATATCAGGCGGATCAGGTGGATCAGATATGACTTTCAACACGTGTTGCTTGCCATCTACTTCAGTAGTGCAAGTTCTTTGGTAGATGTCCATCACGGAGCATAGTTTAGTCAAGAACGTTCGCCTTAAGAGTATGACATCCCCCGTTCCAGGTGCAGACGCCGGCATAACTACAAAATTGGTGTATACAGAAGCTTCACCAATCTTGACCAACAAATTTTTCACAACGCCTTCGGGTCTCATAAAGGATCCATCCGCCAGTTGCACAATATCCCTTTGCTCAGATAGTTTTCCAAGACTACTCTTTTCAAACACATTTAAAGGGAGTATGTTTGAGTAGGATCCCGTGTCTAGTGTGGCACGGACATCTTCAAGGTTACCAATCCCCACCTTAACATCCAAACTTTTAGGGAGTGGCTCGGGATCCTCTTGCTCCTCTTCACTTTCGTCAGAACCAAGGTCCTTTTCTTCTTCCTTGGCCTGTAGAAGTTCCTCCTTCTTGCAACACTCGCACTTAGCAACCTTCTTGATGGTGATTTCGTCAGGTAGATCACCAGCCATTGTAATGGCATTCGACTTCTCAGTGTTGCTAGGCAGTTTGCCTTGTTCCCTACTTGCTCCTCGGTCGATCAACTCTTGCATCTTTTTATGGGCAAGCCTAGTGCTCTCTTCCAACCTATCAAGCCTTGCCCTAGTCTTCCCGGAATCTTCTTCATAACGTTTGAGAAAACTTTGTGTGTGATCAACCATCTTTTGCAAATTCTCCATCACTTGAGCCGACTTCGACTTCAGTGGCTCTTTCGGAGCGGGGTTTTCGCAGTGATCATTACCATAGTTTAGCCTACTACGGTCTTGGTTAGGGCCATAAGTTTGGTTAGCCGGTGCATATCCTTGATTGTTTCGGAATCCTCTTCTCCAAAATCCACCTCGAGGATTCCTACCGTCTTGTCCGTAGCTAACTTCTTGAGTACCAAATTCCGTAGCGAAGCCTTCTTCTTCGCCTCCTCGAGCCCAGTTGCCATCATCGTATGCCATCTCCGATCTACACATGTGAGCCCCATGCCCATAGTTCTTGCATATTCGGCATACTTCGTTCGAAATAGTTGTTCCGGTGGCGCTCTTGAGGACTTGCTTCAATTCGTTGGTAAAGCACTCGAATTGATCCCCATTCCCCCTATACATAGGGGCTTCTTGAGTCGGTGGAGCTTCAGGTCCACGTCTCCTAACCATTGCTCTTGGGTCCTTGAACTGCGAACCCTTATCAAGCCTTTCGAAAACTGCCCAGACGGCTTCTGCAGTTTCCTCCCAAATATTGCCTCGGCATTGGAAATCCACCACTTGTTGGTTCTCGAAGGTTAGTCCATTGTAGAAGTGTTGGACTAGGTCAGAAAGTTCAAAACCATGGTGACGGCACTTGTTCGTGAGATCTTGGAATCTCTCAAACGCGGTGTAGATGGTCTCATCATAGTCCTGCTTGAATCCAGTGATTTGCGCCTTTAGCGCGGTAGTCAAGGTGTGAGGGAAGTATTTCTTCATGAATGCTGAAAAAACCTTCTCCCAAGTGTCCAGCGAGCCTGCTGGTAGAGAACTCAACCATGACTTGGCTCTGTCGCCATGTCCCATAGCAAAAACCTTCATCCTCAACTCGTCCGTTGTTATTTCACCTCCGGGTCGTGGGAGTTGGTTGACGAAATCATCGATATCGTGCAAGTACCCCATCATATCTTCCCTTGCTAAGCCATAGCACCTCGGAAGTTGTTGGAATGCGTGGTTCTTGATCTCCAGATCTCGGGTTGCAGACCAAAGAACAATCGCCGGTCCCCTCATACGATCCTTGGTAGGTTGAACCCATGCTTTCAGTGGTCTAGCTTCTGCTATTCTGTCGATTTCCTTGAAAAGAATGTGTAGAGATTCAGAGAAATCGGTATCCTCTATTTCCTCTAGTGCGCGCCTTTCAAGTAGTCGCCTTCTTTGGTGGTAGACTCTGTCGATCTCAGCAATTGAATCAGCAAGCGGTGTTCCCCTAGATCGTGTATGTGGCATACACTAACTATAACAAACTAGGAAAGCAGTATCAGAGAGAGATTAAAAAGGAAAACTAAAACTAATAGAATTAGAAATCGAAAGCTGAAAATATAAACCAATTACACAGAAAAAAAGGAGTATAGTTCCCGGCAACGGTGCCAATTTGATGAACGCGGATTTGTCGGTTCCGAATTCAACGAGGTCACTCTTCTTGACATGGTTGTAATCGATCCCCCTCCAATATTTCATAGAAATCATACGGGAATGCTCCTTTCCCTTGGCATGGTTCCTACAAACAACAGTTATTACCTCGTATGACACAAAACTGACTCATGCATATGCTAGTGTAAGAACAAAACACACAAGTGATATGACCAACAATCGAGCTCCCCAAACCTTTAATGTCTAGCCTAGCTTCTTCATCATGCAACATACCAATGTAACTACTACATGCAATACATCACATTATGCTCTTACTAGACAACCAATATCCTAGATAACAAGGCTCAATTCATACCATAGTAGCGAAAAATTCTAGCACCATAAATCCTCATACTCAATAATTAAGCATTCTATCATCAAATCCACCAACATTACACCAATAAACACAATCATATGCAAGAATTCAAAGATAAAGACATATTGCATCACAAGATATATCATCTAGTAGAAAAATTCCCAAATCAACAATCCAAGCAAAATTGAGCATGCAATTGATAGTAAATAACACTTCTAATCACACAAACAACATACCCATGCATCAAATAAGCATAATTGAAGCTCAAAATAGAAAACTCCCAAATTCGAAAATTAGGGTTCTTAGGATGATACCTCAGATCTGAAAATTTAACGCATTAGGACGAAATCTGTTCGGATGATAAGATAGATCATGTAATAGGCTTCGATTTAAGCTAAAGAACACTAAATTTCGTCAAGAAATGAAGATGGAATCGCGATTTTCGGATTTTGGGGAGGAGGAATGATGAAGATATGAAGAAAATGAGGAAAAGAGGAAGAATCCGCGTTTTTGACTTCAGGGGCCGTGGGGTGATTCGCCCCTGGTGCGGGGCGAGTCGCCCCACACGGGGCGATTCGCCCCCCATGTGGGGGCGGTTCGCCCCGTGCTCCGTAGTTCAGTCAGCGTGTTACCACCATCCGCATAATATTTGAAATTGACTTTCATCTTTTTCATTTCTTGTATTTCAACAAGTAACTTTAGAATTGAGGACTGATACTCTTCCAATTCTATTGCCATTTGAGCATTTTTCTCTGTAGATTCAGCAATTAACTTCTTGAGATGCAATATTTCAACATCCTTGTTTTCTAACTCAACGCTCAGCAAGACGTACTTTTCAGTAGTTTGCCTAGTAAGAAGTTCAGCATTCGGTAGTTTCTCTTGCTGTTTGCTCAGAGTTTTCTCAAATCATTCAATTTCTCATTGAATTCTATCAAGGTCAATGTCCTGTTGCAATTATTACGCACTACGAAGATAACGATTCTGACAAGTCAATCACTATTGTCCTAATGTGTTCCGTAATTATTCAACACTACGAAGATAAACTCGCGTATAGGTCGACGAGGGTCCAATTGTGCATAATAATTAATACAACATACGAGAATTTAGGCTGAGCCTGATCAACGAAATAAAGCAATAACACGGAGTATAATGCGCGATATAGCCATTAGCATGATTATCTTCCCTTCGCTAAGAATTCACATACTACCACCAACGATAAGTTTAGCTACTCATAATAGGCATGCAATCAACAGAAATCATAGAAGAAAACATGTTGAAAGATATAAAAAATAAGTAGAATAAACTGTAAGATACAATGTTACCGAAGGTTGTCAATCTCCCAAGAATTGCGATCCTACAAGCTCCAAACTGCTATGAAAAAGAGTCCCCTAAGCTACGAACCCCCAGAACAGGCTCTGGGAAGTTCCTACCTAAAACTACATAGAAAGGTGAGAAACTAGGTCTAGAAAAGTATGATTTTCGGAGAAAACTGAGAAACTATATATAGGCCTCGAAATAGTGTGGGGCGGTTCGCCCCACACACCTGGCGGTTCGCCCGGTGTGGGGCAGTTCGCCCCAGAGAAAATCTCGCGGAATTCCGCGTTTTCGACGCGTTTTTGGATTTCTTCCCCTTTTCGGACTCGGTTTCTGACTTCTAGTGGCCTTCTAACCTCCAGATTTGACCCCTAGACTCCAAATAGGCTTCTGGAACACCAATTCCTTGTCAACTTCAAAATAATTGCCCGGAAATCCTCGATTTTCAACCAAAACCTGTAAAATAAAATCTAAAGGGAAACGTGACACTATTCTAATAAAATGCACTAAAATATAGCTAAATTAACATAGAGGATAGCTAAAATAGGCGAAAAAGACTCGAATGAAAGTGTAAAATACACATTCATCACTTTTTCAGCTTCTCTTTTGCTTTTCGCCTTTCAAGTTCCTTACTGATGAATTTCTTCATGTTTCTAACTGCAAGAGCGTTTTCATCAGTAGCCTCTTTATCATTCTTCTTTTTAGAAGATGACGACTTGGCAGCAAGAGCAACGTTTTGCGGTTTTTCAGCAAACACATTTTCTCTTTGCTTTGTCTCATAGTTGACAGTAGCAAGATGAGAGAACAACTCGGTTGGAGTGATATTTGGCATTCCTTGATTATAGTAGAAATTCTGAGTATGGATCCATTCTTGATTCAGACTTCTAATAATGGTTTTTCACCTTTTCAGAATCTGAAGAGAAGTTTCCAACTCCTAAGGCATCATCTCACTCACTAGAGTTGCGAATCTGAAATCCAAGTCTTCCAGTGACTCATGTGCACCTTGTTTGAAGTTTTGAAACTTCAACTTTAGCACTTCGAGTTTGTTTTCCTTGGTTTTGTAAGATCCAACACAAAGATCTTCAACCATTTTCCAAGCTTCCTTAGCAGTTTTGGCACCCCACAGTTTGCACTGTATAGTACCTGGAGTAGATCGAATAATAATGTTTCTTGCTTGGCCATCAAGATGGAATCTTTTGGCTTCGTCTGGAATCCATTCCTCTCTCAATTTTAGTGATCTTGATTGGTCCATCATTTATGACAGTACCATCTCATCACGAATGGCCTCAAGATGTAGCATCATGTTGTTTCGCCATTTTTCATAGTTTTCCAGCTTCAGCAAGGGGGCGTCTCCTAGCGACATCCTGTCAGCAAATGACTACCAAACTGATCAAGTGAAAGTGATTTATGGAAAGCACCTAAGGGGATCTAGGTTCATTGCTGAAGGTTAATGAACCTCCAGCTCTGATACCACTTGTTGGTCCCTTTAAACAACAAGAAAAGACTAGAGGGGGGGGGGGGTGAATAGTCTTTTCAAACTTTTCGTTATTTATAACTTTCTCAGCAAGTTTGAGTAATGAGTTTGCTGGTCCTTAACTTTCTCAGCAAGTACTTATTACTTTTCAGTAATGAGTTTGCTGGTACTTAAAAACAAAGTGCGGAAGTCTTTACAATAAGTGCTTTTCTCAGAGAGGGCTTGTTTCAGCAAGTGAGCAGATTGACAGTGTAAGAATGTAACTTGCTGAAAACTAAGTGTAGTAAAGTAAATCACACAAACACTTTTATAGTGGTATCTGAGAGTGGCGTAATCTCTCAACTAATCCACTTTCTCCTTTCTAGGTCTGAATCCACTATGATAAGATGTGATGTTCCTTACAAATCCTATCACTAGTGATTCTCAGAAACCAAAGCACACTTGCTTTGTTTCCAACCTTAACTAGAGAACTGTAACCTTTTTCTCCACCAAACTTGGGACTTATAATCAGCAACACTATGCTTGATTAATTCCCCCTGAATTTCACGCCTGAAAAGGGTGTTTATTAGTTAGAGAGGTTTGGGATGAGATGACTTCAGTATAACTTTTTCAACTATAACAAGTTATCTAAAGAAACACAACTTGTAATACTTTGCAGTAAGCAAGTTTGATTGTTTCTGGTGTCAAGACTTGTTCTTGTTCGAAAGAAAGAACACTTAACTAATTTCTTAGCCCTGATTTTTCTACTTCTTCACAAGTTGCTTTGTTTCAAACTTAAGTCTTGGAACGGATCAATAGGCAGTAAAGAGTATAGAAGGATTTGAGTGTTTAAAGCACAAGTGAGAGTTTTATCACGTTGTTGACACACCTTCTACTCTTGCATGATGACCTCTATTTATAGTGTCTCAAGGGAGCCGTTTCAATTTCAAATTCTAAGGCTTTGTACCTTAAGATGTCACTATCTTGCTTTTGTACTTTCAGCAGCATCCTTCATTTGCCTTCCTGTCTTCATGTTCTTCGCGTGCCTACTTTGCATTTAATGTTCATTTGAATCAAATTCAAATGTGAACGTTGGAGCAAAATGCAATTACTCTTCAGCAAGAAGGTCACTGTTGGTCCCATTAAACAACAAGAAAAGACTAGAGGGGGGGGGGTGAATAGTCTTTTCAAACTTTCGTCGTTTAAAAACTTTCTCAGCAAGTGCTTATTACTTTTCAGTAATGAGTTTGCTGGTACTTAACATTCTTAACAAGTACTTGTAACTTTTCAGTAACGAGTTTACTGGTACATTAAAAACAGAGTGACAGTGTACAATAAGTATAGCTTGCTGAAAACTAAATGCGGTAAAGTAAATCACACAAACGCTTTTATAGTGGTATCTGAGAGTGGCGTAATCTCTCAACTAATCCACTTTGTCCTTTCTAGGACTGAATCCACTAAGATAAGATTGAGGTTCCTTACAAATCCTATCAATAATGATTCTTCAGAAACCAAAGCACACTTGCTTCTTTTCCAACCTAACTAGAGAACTGTAACTTTGTAGTCCACCAAACTTGGGACTTATAATCAGCAACACAATGCTTGATTTATTCCCCTTGAATTTCATGCCTGAAAAAGGGTGTTTATCAGTTAGAGAGGTTTGGGATGAGATGAGTTGAATATAACTTTTCAGCTATAACAAGTTATCTAAAGAAACACAACTTGTAATACTTTTCAGTAAACAAGTTAAGTTGTTTCTGGTGTCAAGACTTGTTCTTGTTCAAAAGAAATAACACTTAACTAATTTCTTAGCCGTGAATGTTTTACTTTTTCACAAGTAGCTTTTGCTTCAAGCTTAAGTCTTGGAACAGATCAATAGGCAGTAAAGAGTATAGAAGTTTCGATTGTTTAAAGTATAAGTGAGATTTTGATCACGCTGTTGACACACTTCTTCTCTTTGCTAGATGACCTCTATTTATAGTGTATCAAGGGAGCCGTTTGAATTTCAAATTCTAAGGATTTGTACCTCAAGATGTCACTATCTTGCTTTTGTACTTTCAGCAGCGTCCTTCATTTGTCTTCTAGTCTTCATGTTCTTCCCGTGCCTACTTTGCATTTAATGTTCATTTGAATCGAATTCAAATGTGAACGTTGGAGCCAAAATGCAAGTACTCTTCAGCAAGAAGCTCACATATGTTTTTCAGCAAGTGGTTAGTCTCAGTTTCAGCAAGCACAACCTACTCTGTCATATAGATTTTCACTTATGCGAGCTGTTGCTGAAAATTTCACTTTCTGAGCAACATGTGCCTTTGTAGATACCTTTCTCCGAATTCTTCTAAGTCTTCAGTCTTCGAATCTTCAAGTTTCTGAGCGGTTCTAGTGCTTCAATAGTTCATTTGTAAAGACAAAGTACATCATCACCAAACGAAAGCACCTAACTAGTACCTACACTAAGTCTTCAGCAAACGTTCCTCTTTTACAATGTCCTTTAAAATTCTAAATTCCTATGGACCTTAAGTGTACTAATTACTGGACTTTCCTTATTTTAGCATGGTTAATTGCTCATAAAAATTAAAAGTTTCCTAACAAATTTCTCCCTTTTTGATGTTAGAAATCCATGGCTAAATTAATTGTTACCCTTTTAGAGGTTTCTGATGTTGAATAAATCAGTTGATTAATGAAAACATACTTGAATAATAAAACAGTAAGCATAAATAGTTTGCATAATCATGAACCAATAAGAGTCAAAAAGTTCATTGCTGATAGTTATCTTTCAGTAAGTTTACAAGAAAGCTCATAGATAACTAAAGTATTCAGCAAACAAAACAAAGCTTTTACAAGGGACTATATTCCAGCAGAAGATTTTATAAGAATCTACCTTACACTCTTCTCAGCAGGAGCAGAGAATTCAACACAGTCCTTCTCGTAATCTTCAAGTAGCTTACGGACTTCAAGTTGAATAATCCTTGCATTCTTGCAGGCAATATAATGATAATTTTCACCATTCATCTCTTTGTAGTGAACTACCCACAAGTGCATGCCCCAATTGCTAGCATGTAGAAGTTGAGTGTCTGAAATACCCTTGTTGGCATGAATCTTCCTTAACCAGAGAAGGTCTTCTTCTTGATCCTTAGAAGTGAGATAAAAGTACTCATAAGGGATCAAGCCATACTTCTTTTTGGACTTCTTGGTTAAAGGTTCACTATAGTAAGCAACATCCATCGGCTTGATTAAATCGGGCTCTTGTTTTAGCTTGTTACTGATGGAAGTTCTTCTTACTAAGATTTCTAAGTTCAACCATTTTTTAGCAATGTTCCTTGGGTAGGTAGGAGGATCCCTTACTTTTTTTGAAACTTTCAATTCAATCCAAGTGTACATTTGATTCAGTACAATAGTTGGAAAGAAATCATTGGCCAAAAGATCTTCCAGCCTTATGATCCAGCAACCATGTAGGTTTCTGATCACAATTTGAGTGGTTTCCTCATTTGCTGGTCTTAGTATAATCAATGCCAGTGCCAATTGCAATGTTAGCAAGCCTTCTTTCTTCCTGTCTTTGCTTTTTTATTCTTGACTTAGCATTTTCATGATCTCTTGCTGAAGATCTGGAGTCAGAAGAGAAGTGTTTGGATTGGCCAGATGGAGTTAAGGTAGAAAGAGGCTTAGCTCTTATAGCTTGAGCTATTGTTTGGTCATCATCATCATCATCATCTTCATTCATGTCTTGATGACTTTCAGTGTGACAGAATTCTTGAGTTTCAGCAGAAGTTCTTCTCCTTTTAGGATTTGCTGAACTTCTCTCAGAATCTGTTTCAGCTCTTTTCTTAGAACTTTGCTCTGTTTCAGCATGAGGTTCTCTGGGAGGTGGTCCAGGCAGCTTTAATGGCGCTTCAACAGAGGGATTAGTTGATCTATCTCTTGAAGACTTTCTTTTTCTAGAATCTTCCCCCTTAGACATGGATTGCATCATAGGTCTGATGTGTAGAGAGAAAAACTCGTTGCAAACTTCAGCAAGAGTATTTAGGCTGTTGTATTTCAGAATCATGTCTTGCTGATCTGTGGTTAGCTAAGACAATTCTTCCTTAATAAAAGCCAGATTCTCCTCATGTCTGCGCTCATTGTTGACTTTTTCTTCAAGCATAGCCTAAGCCTTTGTCAATGCGCTTTTAGCAAGCTTGAGTGCCTGAATGACATCTTCTTCATAGCTTTTGTGATGTAGAGTGATGTCTTTCTGAGCTATGGTAAGTGTAGTAGTTCGTCTCAGCATAGTAGTCAGTATTTTGCCTATGCCAAGCGGACTCTCAGTAAGCAAGGCATCATCCTCTTCTTGGCATGCTTTTTGAACAACCATTAGTTCTTTTATTCTAGGAGTAAACTCCTCAACGTTTGGGAACGACACTAAAGAGGGAGTAAGTGAATGAGCTTTAATTTCAATCGCGATTTGATCGTCATTTCTCAGCAAACGACTTCTCTCAGCATCTCGTTCATCGTTGATGAGAGATGGTGGAGGAATTTCCACCACTGTGGGTTCAGTCTTCTTTGTCTTTTGTTCTTCATTTACTAAGAAGTTAGATAGATCTTCTTGTTCATCATATTCATCAAGGCCAGCAACCTTGATTCCCAAATCTTTAGCTTCAGACACATCTGGTTGAGTGGTTGCTGAGGGCAACTCTTTTGACTCAACAACTGGAGTTTAACCAGTAGTAAGTGGAAGGGAGGAGACTTCCGTGTTGTTTACTCCTGAAGATTGAGCAATATCTAGATTCTTTGTATGTCTGTCATGAATCTGTATACTATTTTGTAATTCTCTTTGATAATCTTCATCCATTTCTTCTTCTTCTCCAAGGTTTGAATCAGTGACCTTAGCTTCGAGTAATGCCAACTCGGCATCAGAAAGCTTAGCTTTGCCTTTATGCATTTCAGCACGCTTTGTGGCGTACTCTTCTTCAGTTTCAGCAACTTGATCAGTTGCTGGAGTACTTGTCTCAGCAGGAGTAGGAGTAGATTCTTGTTGCTGACTGGGAGTTGGGTCAGCTAGCTGATTCTCAGTGTTTTGATTTTCATTTTCAGCAACTGTCATTTTTACTCCGCCAGCATCCGGACTAGGACCTTGATTATCATCATCATCGTCCTTTTTGTCCATAGAATCATGCGCTTCATCGGCACTGGTATCTTTAAGGATATTTTCATCCTCTTCTTCTTCATCATCGTCCGTCAGTATGACCAACTAAAGATGTTTGTACTTTGTAACACTTGTAACTTCCTCTTCCTCATTGATTTTGTGGGGATCAGCAACCATGGGTACAAAGGAACCCTTGAGCATCACAACTTGTTCAGCTGGAGAGGCACTCTTGAAATTAGCTTTCATATTCTCTCGGATTGTAGCAATCATATTTGAACTCATTTGCTGAGAATATGAGAGTTCTTCTGGAAGTATAGAGTGTACAAACTTCTCGAGTTTGAGTAGAGAGTTTCTCTTCTTCTCATTAGACAGATGGATGTGAAGATCTGAAAAGTCCATCCTTCATATCTTTGACAGTTGCTGACAGACTTAGCAACTCTGGTCAAAGTGTTCTTTTTGATGTTTGAGTATAGTTCTTCAGGACTAACTTCAAGAGCTTCCGTGATTTGAACCACTTCATCATTCTCCTTTTGAGCCTGAATAAAAGTAAAGTTAATTTCAGGAAGGTTTTGGAAAATAGTTTTAGAGTCTAAAACTGTAACATGAATTACCTGCTGACTTTCAGCAAGCTCGTGTTGCACACTGAGTTGTGCGGGTACTATTTCCATTGCTTCAGGAGCTGTGGCAGCATCCTTGAATTCTTCATCCTAAAATAACTCCTTTTAGATACAAGTACTAAGTTTTCAAACTTAGTAGATTTACCAAAATTTTCATCTACCTGCTGAACAGGAGTTGTGGATTCTGGTGCAGAAGTTTCAGCAATCTTCTGACTTGTATCTTGAGAAGTCTGTAAAAAAATAATTATATTAGCTAAAGTTAAAGTTTCAGATAGTGATGTTTTGCTTATATCTCAGTTACCTACCTGCTGAAGAAGGGCAGGTAGTGAGTCAGTCCTTTCAGCATTGATAACATCTTCATTATCTGAGACTTGTTCTTCAGCAGACTTCTTCTCTTGCTCTAAGTGAGAAGGTTGTGCACATTCAACAATCTCCCTTGTCTCTGAATTGACAAGTTGAGCAGAGACATCTGATGAACCGGAATTTGTCAGATTCTAATTAATCAAATAAATTTGTTTTTTTAGCCAAAGGCAATTCATAACTACAACGAAAACCGTAGTGTAGCAGTAAAATAACCTCGAGTGTCGATCTCTAAGGACTATAACTAGCTTTATCTAATCTAACTTAAAATATAAAATCAACAGACGACTTAGCACAGGTTTTTCTTATCAAGATAATGGAAGTTAGTGATAGTATGATCATTCAAAGTATAGTGGGTTAATAATCATGCATGAAGTACCCGATCGTTTTGCATAGAGATCTTTGATCATGAATTGTCCAATGTGTTCCGTTTTATTCAACACTACGAAGATAGAGGGCTTAGATAGATCAAAGAAATAAAGCGGTAACTCAAAGTCTGATTCGCTTTACCGCCATCAACATAATTACTAACCCTTCGCTAAGAAATCATATACTATCACCAACGATAGATTTAGCTACTCATAGATGTCATGCAATCAACAGAAATCATAGCAAGATTGAACGAAAACATGTTGAAAGATAAATAAATATAAATAGAAAAAATTTGAGATACAATGTTACCGAAGGTTGTCAATCTCCGAAGAATCGCGATCTCTCAAGCTCCAAATCGATAAGAAAAAGTATCTCCTATGCTAAGAATTCCCAGAACAGGCTTTGGAGAATTCGTCCCTAAAACTAATGAGAAAGGTATGAAAAAAGGTCTGAGAAAGTATGAAAAACGGAGAAAACTGAGCAACTATATATAGGGGTTCGGCAGGTGTGGGGCGAGTCGCCCCACACACCGGGCGAATCGCCTGGTGTGGGGCGAACCACCCCACGTCCCAGGCGAATCGCTCGGGAGTCCCAGTCGGCCAAGGACGCATTTTCGACGCGTTTTTTGATTTATTTTCCTTTTCGGAGTCGGTTTTTGCCTTCTAGTGAACTTTTAGCCTTCAGGCTCGACCTCCAGACTTCAAATCCTATCCGGACTCTTCTAGATACTCCAAAAATGTCCTGGAAACACTGATTCTTCGTTCTCTTCAATATAATTGCCCGGAAAACCACGTTTTTCACCCAAAACCTGTAAAATGCAAACTAAAGGGAAACGTGACACTATTCTAATAAAATGCACTATAATATAGCTAAATTAACATAGAGGATAGCTAAATTGGTGAAAAAAGACTCGAATGAAAGTGTAAAATACACGTTCATCAAACTCCCCAAACCGAACCTTTGCTTGTCCTCAAGCAACTAAGCTAGACTCTAATGCAAAAAACAATGCAACACAAAAATGGAGTCTCATGCCAAATGAAATGAACTAATCTATTGAATCTATCAAAAAACACATGAACAAAAACCATACAAATCATAACATGGATATAGGTTGAAGAATCCCTCGATTGACTCATACACATTCACATAAGCACTTATGTCAAACAAGATAGTCTCTCGTAACATTCTCTACCTGGACTTAGTCAGTGACGAAGTAATGAAACATGTTAAAATACTAATGGTTGTCCCGTGCCTATGAAACTCAGGACTTACTACTGTTCACCAAGTTAAGAGTTTATCTCAAAGAGGTCGAACCAATACTGGCTCTCATCAAACGAAGGAGGGTTCCCTAGAAAGATAACACTCCCCTATTCTACCCATCTCTCAAGCAAAGCCTTAAGCTATTCACCACTTCCTGAATGGCAGGACGAGGGTGGTGTAGAACAGATGACACTCAAACAAAACATTTGTGTGAAAATTACAACTCGATTACGAACATTACATGAATTGGAAAATTAGACAAACACTTTGCTAAACTGCTTTTCGGCTCTTTTTTTTTTTTTACCCTTCCTTGCTTTTTTGGGGTCTTTTCTTTTCTTTCTTTTTTTTTTTCTTTTCCAGTTTTTTTCTTTTTTCTGGAATGTTTCTTTTTTTCCTTTTTTTTCTCTTTTTTTAGCCAGCAGTAGCATAACGAAAAAGAAATTAAAATGACACACAAATGACCTCCCCAAACCTATTCGAAATAATAGGTTGGAGTGCAAAATTTACGAAAACGGAAAATAAACTCACAACACACACTAAAAATCGAAAAAACAAGTCTAATGATAGCGTAACCCCCTCCCCAAACCTATTCGAAAGAATAGGTTGCAAACAAAGGATCACACAATCTCACACTACCTCCTTCCTAGGTGATGAACGCGCTGGTGTCGTGTTCCAACGCGAATCAAATGAATTTGTTATTTAGCCAAAGGCAATTCACAACTACAACGAAAATCGTAGTGTAGCAGTAGAATAACCTCGAGTGTCGATCTCTAAGGACTATAACTAGCTTTATCTAATCTAATTTAGAATATAAAATAGAAGACGGTTTAGCAAAGGGTTTTCTTAACAGATAATGGAGATTGGTGATAGTATGGTCCTTCAAAGCATAACGGGTTAATAAACATGCGTAAATTCCTCGGTTTTGCATGGAGATCTTTGATCAATAAATTGTCCTGTTGTAATTATCAAACACTACAAAGATATAGAGATAGATAGGTCAAAGACCAATCAATTGTCCAATTATGTGCAATAATTAATCAACAATACGAAGATATAGATTTGGATAGATCAAAGAAATAAAGCAATAACACGGAGTATAATGCGCGATATAGCCATTAGCATAATTATCAACCCTTCGCTAAGAATTCACATACTATCACCAACGAGAAGTTTAGCTACTCTTAGTTGTCATGCAATCAACAGAAATCATACCACGAATGAATGAAAACATGATGAAAGATATATAAAAATAAGTAGAAAAACTGTAAGATACAATGTTACCGAAGGTTGTCAGTCTCCGAAGAATCGTGATCTTACAAGCTCCAAACTGCTATGAAAAAGTATCTCCTAAGCTACGAACCCCCAGAACAGGCTCTGGGAAGTTCCTACCTAAAACTACAGAGAAAGGTGAGAGAATAGGTCTGGAAAAGTATGAAAATCGGAGAAAAACTGAGCAACTATATATAGTATTCGAAATAGTGTGGGGCGAAGGGCCCCACACACCGGGCGAGTCGCCTGGTGTGGGGCGATTCGCCCACATCCCGGGAGATTCACCCGGGAGTAAATTTCGGGATTTTGCGCGTTTTCGACGCGTTTTTGGATTTCTTCCCCTTTTCGGACTCGGTTTCTGACTTCTAGTGGCCTTCTAACCTCCAGATTCGGCCCCTAGACTTCAAATCCTATCCGGAAACCTTCAGATACTCCAATTAGGCTTCTGGAACACCAATTCCTTGTCAACTTCAATATAATTGCCCAGAAATCCTCCTTTTTCAACCAAAACCTGTAAAATAAAAACTAAAGGGAAATGTGACACTATTCTAATAAAATGCACTAAAATATAGCTAAATTAACATAGAGGATAGCTAAAATAGGTGAAAAAGACTCAAATGAAAGTGTAAAATACACATTCATCAAACTCTCCAAACCGAACCTTTGCTTGTCCTCGAGCAACTAAGCTAGACTCTAATGCAAAAAACAATGCAACACATAAGCTGGAGTCTCATGCCAAATAAAATACTAATCTACCGAATCTATCAAAAAACATATGAACAAAAACCATATAAATCAAAACATGAATATAGGTTGAAGAATGCTTCGATTGACTCATACACATCCACATAAGCACTTATGTCAAGACAAGATAGTCTCTCGTAACATTCTCTACCTAGTCAGTGACGACGTAATGAAACATGTTAACCAAGTTGTCCCGTGCCTATGAAACTGAGGACTTACTACTGTTCACCAAGATTAAGACTTTCCCTCAAAGAGGTCGAACCGGTACTGGCTCTCATCAAACGAAGGAGGGTTCCCTATAAAAGATAACACTCCCCTATTTGATGAACCGCGGATGTCGTGCTCCGAATTCAAGCAAATAAATTTGTAATTAGCCAAACTCCGTAGCGAAGGCTTCTTCTTCGCCTCCTCGAGCCCAGTTGCCATCATCGTATGCCAGCTCCGATCTACACATGTGAGCCCCATGCCCATAATTCTTGCATATTCGGCATACTTCGTTCGAAACAGTTGTTTCGGTGGCGCTCTTGAGTCGATGTTGCTTCAATTCGTTGGTAAAGCACTCGAATTGATCCCCATTCCCCCTATACATAGGGGCTTCTTGAGTCGGTGGAGCTTCAGGTCCACGTCTTCTAATCATTTCTCTTGGGTCCTTGAACTGCGAACCCTTAGCAAGCCTTTCGAAAACTGCCCAGACGGCTTCTGCGGTTTCCTCCCAAATATTGCCTCGGTATTGGAAATCCACCACTTGTTGGTTCTCGAAGGTTAGTCCATTTTAGAAGTGTTGGACTAGGTCGGAAAGTTCAAAACCATGGTGAGGGCACTTGTTCGTGAGATCTTGGAACCTCTCGAACGCGGTGTAGATGGTCTCATCATAGTCCTGCTTGAATCCAGTGATCTGCACCTTAAGCGCGGTAGTCAAGGTGTGAGAGAAGTATTTCTCCATGAAAGCTGAAAAAACCTTCTCCCAAGTGTCCAGCGAGCCCGCTGGAAGAGAACTTAACCATGACTTGGCTCTGTCGCCAAGTCCCATAGCAAAAACCTTCATCCTCAGCTCATCGTCCGTTATCCCTGCTCCGGGCCTTGGAAGATTGTTGATAAAATCGTCAATATCATCCAGGTATCCCATAACATCTTCCCTAGCCAACCCATAGAACCTCGGGAGTTGCTGGAACATGCAACTTTTGATTTCCAAATCTCAAGTTGCAGCAGAAAGAACAATAGTCGGACCTCTCATCAGTGCTTTGTTGGGTTGAAACCATGATTTCAAAAGTGGGAGAGCCATCACAAGACCTGAATATCTGTGACAAGCTAGGAAAGGAGTATCAGAGAGAGATTAAAAAGGAAAACTAAAACTACTAGAATTAGGAATTGAATGCTGAAAATATAAACAAATTAAACAGAAAAAAGGAGTATAGTCCCCGGCAACGGCGCCAATTTGATGAACCGCGGATGTCGTGCTCCGAATTCAAGCAAATAAATTTGTAATTAGCCAAAGGTAATCCACAACTACAACGAAAACCGTAGTGTAGCAGTAGAATGACTCGAGTGTCGTTCTCTCAGAACTATAACTAGCTTTATCTATTTACCAAGAGAATATAAAACAGCAGATAGATAGCAAAAGGGGGTTTCTAGCAGATAATGGAGATTGGTGATAGTATGGTCCTTCTTAACATAACGGGTCGATAATCATGCATAAATTCCTCGGTCTTGCATAGAGATCTTTGAATCAATCTAGTGTCCTGTTGCAAATATTAAGCACTACGAAGATAATTGGTCTGACAAGTCAATCACGATTGTCCTAATGCGTTCCGTAATTACTCAACACTACGAAGATAATTGGTCTGATGATTGTCCTAATGTGTTCCGTAATTACTCAACACTACGAAGATAATTAGTCTGATGATTGACAAGTGTCCAATTGTGCATAATAATTAATACAACATACGAGAATTTAGGTTACAACTGATCAACGAAATAAAGCAATGACACGGAGTATAATGCACGATATAGCCATTAGCATGATTATCTACCCTTCGCTAAGAATTCACATACTACCACCAACGATAAGTTTAGCTACTCATAATAGGCATGCAATCAATAGAAATCATAGAAGAAAACATATTGAAAGATAAATAAAATAAGTAGATTAAACTGTAAGATACAAGTTACCGAAGGTTGTCAATCTCCGAAGAATTGCGATCCTACGAGCTCCAATCTGCTATGAAAAAGTATCCCCTAAGCTACAGAACTCCCAGGACAGGCCCCGGGAAGTCCCTACCTAAAACTATGGAGAGAGGTGAGAAAGTAGGTCTGGAAAGATATGATTTTCGGAGAAAAACTGAGCACTATATATAGGCCCCGAAAAACTACGGGGCGGTTCGCCCCAGCCATGCGGCGGTTCGCCCCCCGGTTTTTTCGCGGAATTCCGTGTTTTCGACGCGGTTTTGGATTTCTTCACCTTTTCGGACTTGGTTTCTGACTCCTAGTGGCCTTCTAACCTCCAGATTCGACCCCTAGACTTCAAATCCTATCCGGAAACCTTCAGATACTCCAAATAGGCTTCTGGAACACCAATTCCTTGTCAACTTCAATATAATTGCCCGGAAATCTTTGAATTTCAACCAAAACCTGTAAAATAAAATCTAAAGGGAAACGTGACACTATTCTAATAAAATGTACTAAAATATAGCTAAATTAACATAGAGGATAGCTAAAATAGGTGAAGAAGACTCGAATGAAAGTGTAAAATACACATTCATCACTATTCTACCCATCTCTCAAGCAAAGTCTTAAGCTATTCACCACTCCCTGAATGGCAGGACGAGGGTGGTCTAGAACAGATGACACTCAAAAACAAAAGACAAAAAATAGAAAATTACAACGCGATTACGAACATTACAAGAATTGAAAAATGAGACACAACACTTTGCTAAACTGCTATTTGGCTCTCTTTTTTGGACCCTTCTTTTCTCTTTTGGGGTCTTTTTCCTTTTTTTCTCTTTGTTTTCTTTCAGTTTCTTTTTTTCTTTTTTTTTTTCTTTTTCCCTGGAATTTTTCTTTCTTTTTTTTCGATTTTTTTAGCCAGCAGTAGCACAACGAAAAGAGAAACAAAATGACTCACAAACGACTTCCCCAAACCTATTCGAAAGAATAGGTTGGAGTACAAAATTTACGAGAAAGGAAAAATAAACTCACAATACAGAAATGAAAAACGAAAAACAAGTCTAATGATAGTGTAACCCCCTCCCCAAACCTATTTGGAAGAATAGGTTTCAAACAAAGGATCACACAACCTCACACTACCTCCTTCCTAGGCATTTAGCAATCTCAAAGCATGGTGAAGACTTGTTGCCTCTTAGGTACATAATTACTCGGGAAAACAACCATAAGACCCTAACATGCATCATCCTATTATAAAGGCCTTCGTGAACCGCAGTAGAGAAAACACCACTAAGTGATGTCGAGACTACCAAGCTTAACTAAGAGCAATACATAAATGTGACAAGCCAAGCGAGAAAAACCTCAAACAAATTCATAGAGATGAAGCATATGATTAATGGCATAGTTAGTTAATCTATCAATAAAAAAGTTCAAAAAATTCGGCAATAAACTCCATATAAAACATGCAAGACTATCCTATGATGAATGCAGTGAATGCAACCTAAAAAACTAAGAAAGCAGTAAACGTGCAAATGCAAATTTAAACAAAGAACAAGATACTAATCAACACAAAGCCAAACAATACTTAATATTGCGGTTCACATCCAATCCCCCTTATGATTCTTAAGCTAGCCCCTAGCAAAAGTGAATGAGTAATAAGAAGTGATACTAGATGTTAGCGAACGGTTTGGCCGCGGTTGGCTGAGAGTGGACATGTGATAAGTCTAATCATCGGGATGGTAATCCCCATAAAAGTCCCTCCACATGTCAGACATGAGATTATTGGACTGCTGTAGAGCCTCCTGTTGCTGCTGGATGAGCTGTTGCTGCTCCCACCTTTGTTGCCTATCCTCACGGCGATGCTCCTCGAATGTCTCCCAATCGCGGTTGCGCTGGGCAATGTGTCCGTCGAGGTCCTGTCGCAGTGCCGCGGTACTGGCATCAACTCTATCAAAACGATCGTCGAGGTAGGCCCGGAGTTCAGTAAAGTCAAATCCTCTAGACCCCTGTGGTGCTCGAGGCGGTGCATGCGGTGCTCTATGGACAAATGGAATATCCGGGATAGGGGCTTGGCCATCATCAGCCTCCATAGCATCCTCGCTCGGTTGGAAGGGTGCTTCCACATCAGCAGCGGAAGCCGTGGGGTTCTTCAACTGATACCTAGCCAGCTGCACCTCAATAGTCGAGGGTGAAAGGGCAGCGACCTCGCAATCCCCCTTGTCAATGTCCTCGACCCAATGATATTTGCAGTAGGCAGTGATGAAGCTCGGAAAGATGAAGGGCTTCTTCTTCTTTTCCCAGTGGCGCTCATACTCTTCATACATGATGTGCCCGATGTCGATCCGATGTCTGTCTATCAAGCTGTAGAGGAGCTCGTCGTAATTGGGCTGTATCCATGTGTCATTCTTCCTAGGGATCAAGTTGAAGATGCAGAATTTCATCATTACCTTAGCTTCAATGCTAAGGTCGCTCTGACGGATCCGTGCAGGTTCTGCCTCGATTTCTGGATATCTGTACTCCCTGTTGCAGATCATGTCTGTAATATGTCTTCCTATCCCCCTAGAGGCCCTCGAATACAGGTAGGCATGGTCGCTCCCTGTGAACTCCTGCTTCCCAAAATGGATGAATGAAGAAATGGACTCTGGTGTCCATGGTATTATCAGGCCTCGAACTAGTACCCCATTCTTCTCCTCAAGATCAGTGAATCCAGTGTAGAACTCTTGGACGAGGCTCACGTCATACCCCTTGAACCTGTTGGGGCTATACCAAACCCAATTCCTTCTTGATGCCAATCTGGAGAGCGTCCTATACCCCGCCGTTCCAGCTACTGCCTCCGGGATATCAATCCTCCTATCGGGTATGATCGATCTTCCCCCTTCGGCCAGCTCCGCTTCTAGCCTTTGTCGGACATCTATCGCAGATAAAGACATCTCGTACATGTTGTGAGAAGGTTGGGAGGTTGAAGCTACTCCCTTTCCCTTCTTGCTCGAGCCAGCTCTCCTCGATCCTCTTGGAGCCATGATTCCTACAAACAGCAATTAGTATCTTGTATGACGCAAAACAGACTTATGCATATGTAAATGTACGAGCGAACAAACGTGCAATATCTACAACAATCCAACTCCTCAAAAACCCAATGTCTAGTCTAACTACTTCATCATCAACATATCATTGTAACTACTACAATCACATATCACATTATGCTCTTGCTAGACAACAAATGCCTCGAATCACAAGGTTCGATTCATACCATAGTAACAAAAATCTAACAACATAAATCCTCAACTTCATCAATCATGCATTCTACCATTACATCCATCATTATTATATCAACAAACACATGTTTAAGCATGGAATGAAAGTAAAAGATACATTTCCTAACAAGATATATCATCTAATAGCAAAAATCTCAAACCAATCAAACCAAGCCTAATTGAACATGCAATTGATAATGAATAACGTTTCTAATCACACAAATGATCAACCCATACATCATACAAGATTAATTGAAGCATAAATCAAAAAAAACACCAAATTTGAAAAATTAGGGTTCATGTGAGATTACCTCAAATCTGATGCTTGAATGAACTAGGAAGAGATTTGTTCGAATGAAAAGAAAGAGCACGTAACGGGCTTCGCTTGAAGCTAAAGAACATACAATTTGATGGAAATATGAAGAAGTTATGAAGGTTTGAAGATATTTTGAAAATGGGAGAATTTTTGGAGTTTGGATGAAGAAGATGGAGGAAAATGGAAGAAATGGGGGGCAACCCCCGATTTCTACTTTCTGCAGGTCGCGGGGCGAGTCGCCCCACGCCTAGGGCGAGTCGCCCCGTGCGGGGCGAACCGCCCCGTGAGTCCGGAGCGCGCGCGCGCTCCGGACTCCTAGGGCGATTCGCCCCCCACCTCCTGAGGCGGGGAGACGAACTTTTCGAAAAAATGCGGTTCTAAAGTCCCCGAAAAACCATTTTTCTCACAAAACACTCGAAAAATCTCACTCAAACATAACATAAGCACATACGACACAGAGACGAACAAATTCACATATGAAAAACAAATTGTTCAAGTATGAATGCATGTAATAAAGCGGTAAAGAAAGCGATAAAGACTCCGGGTTGCCTCCCGGATAGCGCCATTGTTTAATGTCTTTGACTCGACTCCTGTTTGTGCCTAGCTCTTCTTCTTGAGGGTACCAGACTTCCCCTTCATGGATCTCCTCCTCATGCCTCGAATCTGTGAATAAGAATGAACATAGACATTAAGACCACTGTAGTCAAGAGTGTGAGAAGTATCAGGTGGATCAGATATGGCTCGCAACACATGTCGCTTGCCATCCACTTCAATAGTGCAAGTCCTTCGGTAGATGTCCATCACGGAGCGTAGCTTAGTCAAGAACGTTCGCCCCAAGAGAATGACATCCCCTGTCCCAGGTGTAGACGCCGGCATAACTACAAAATTGGTGTATATAGAAGCTTCACCAATCTTGACCAATACATTTTTCACAACGCCTTCGGGTCTCACAAAGGATCCATCCGCCAGTTGCACAATAGCCTTATGCTTAGATAGTTTTCCAAGGCTACTTTACTCAAACACATTCAAAGGGAGAACATTAGAGTAGGATCCCGTGTCTAGTGTGGCACGGACATCTTCAAGCTCAAAAATCCCGACCTTAATATCGAAACTTTGAGGGAGTGGCTCGGGATCCTCTTGCTCCTCTTCACTCTCGTCAGAACCAAGGTCCTTCTCTTCTTCCTTAGCCTGTGGAGGTTCTTCCTTCTTGCAACACTCGTACTTAGCAACCTTCTTGATGGTGATTTCGACAGGTAGATCACCCACCAAGGTAATGGACATCGACTTCTCAGTGTTGCTAGGCAGTTTGCCTTGCTCCCTACTTGCTCCTCGGTCGATCAACTCTTGCATCTTTTGATGAGCAAGCCTAGTGCTCTCTTCCAACATATAAAGTCTTGCCCTAGTCTTCTCAGAATCTTCTTCATAACGTTTGAGAAAACTTTGGGTGTGATCAACCATCTTTTGCAAGTTCTCCATCAGTTGAGCCGACTTCGACGTCGGTGGCTCTTTCGGAGCGGGGTTTTCGCAGTGATCATTACCATAGTTAAGCCTACTACGGTCTTGGTTAGGGCCATAAGTTTGGCTAGCCGGTGCATATCCTTGATTGTTTTGGAACCCTCTTCTCAAAAATCCACCTCGAGGATTCCTACCATCTTGTCCGTAGCTAGCCTCTTGAGTACCAAACTCCGTAGCAAAGGCTTCCTCTTCGCCTCCTTGAGCCCAGTTGCTATCATCATACGCAAGCTACGATCTACACATATGAGCCCCATGCCCATAGTTCTTGCATATTCGGCAAACTTCGTTCGAAACAGTTGTTCTAGTGGCGCTCTTGAGGACTCGCTTCAATTCGTTGGTCAAGCACTCGAATTGATTCCCATTCCCCCTATACATAGGGGCTTCTTGAGTCGGTGGAGCTTCAGGTCCACGTCACCTAACCATTGCCCTTGGGTCCTTGAACTGCGAACCCTTAGCAAGCCTTTCAAAAACTGCCCAAACGGCTTCCGCGGTTTCCTCCCAAATATTGCCTCGGCATTGGAAATCCACCACTTGTTGGTTCTCGAAGGTCAGTCCATTGTAGAACTGTTGGACTAGGTCAGAAAGCTCAAAACCATGGTGAGGGAACTTGTTCATGAGATCTTGGAACCTCTCAAACGCGGTGTAGATGGTCTCATCATAGTCCTGTTTGAATCCAGTGATTTGCGCCTTCAGCGCGGT
Organism: Plantago ovata; assembly: GCA_028274465.1. Lineage (NCBI taxonomy): Eukaryota > Viridiplantae > Streptophyta > Magnoliopsida > Lamiales > Plantaginaceae > Plantago > Plantago ovata. The sequence continues at coordinate 61,977,882 of CM051456.1, forward strand.
AGTCAAGGTGTGAGGGAAGTATTTTTCCATGAAAGCTGAAAAAACCTTCTCCCAAGTGTCCAGCGAGCCTGCTGGTAGAGAACTCAACCATGACTTGGCTCTGTCACCAAGCCCCATAGCAAAAACCTTCATCCTCAACTCATCCGTTGTTATTTCAGCTCCGGGTCGTGGGAGTTGGTTGACGAAATCACCGATATCGTGCAAGTACCCCATCACATCTTCCCTTGATAAGCCATAGAACCTCGGAAGTTGTTGGAATGCGTGGTTCTTGATTTCCAGATCTCGAGTTGCAGACGAAAGAACAATCGTCGGTCCCCTCAAACGATCCTTGGAGGGTTGAACCCATGCTTTCAGTGGTCTAGCTTCTGCCATTCCGTCGATTTCCTTGAAAAGACTGTGTAGAGATTCAGAGAAATCGGTATCCTCTATTTCCTCTAGTTCACGCCTTTGAAGTACTCGCCTTCTTTGGTGGTAGACTCTGTCGATATCAGCAATTGAATCAGCAAGCGGTGTTCCTCTAGATCGTGTATGTGGCATACACAATCTGTAACAGAGTAGGAAAGCAGTATCAGAGAGAGATTAAAAAGGAAAACTAAGACTAATAGAACTAGGAATTGAATGTTGAAAATATAAACAAATTAAACAGAAAAAAGGAGTATAGTCCCCGGCAACGACGCCAATTTGATGAACGCGCTGGTGTCGTATTCCAACGCGAATCAAATAAATTTGTTATTTAGCCAAAGGCAATTCACAACTACAACGAAAACCGTAGTGTCGCAGTAGAATAACCTCGAGTGTCGATCTCTAAGGACTATAACTAGCTTTATCTAATCTAATTTAGAATATAAAAACAGCAGACGGTTTAGCAAAGGTTTTTCTTAACAGATAATGGAGATTGGTGATAGTATGGTCCTTCAAAGCATAACGGGTTAATAAACATGCGTAAATTCCTCGGTTTTGCATGGAGATCTTTGATCAATAAATTGTCCTGTTGTAATTATCAAACACTACAAAGATATAGAGATAGATAGGTCAAAGACCAATCAATTGTCCAATTGTGTGCAATAATTAATCAACAATACGAAGATATAGATTTGGATAGATCAAAGAAATAAAGCAATAACACGGAGTATAATGCGCGATATAGCCATTAGCATAATTATCAACCCTTCGCTAAGAATTCACATACTATCACCAACGAGAAGTTTAGCTACTCTTAGTTGTCATGCAATCAACAGAAATCATACCACGAATGAATGAAAACATGATGAAAGATATATAAAAATAAGTAGAAAAACTGTAAGATACAATGTTACCGAAGGTTGTCAGTCTCCGAAGAATCGCGATCTTACAAGCTCCAAACTGCTATGAAAAAGTATCTCCAAAGCTACGAACCCCCAGAACAGGCTCTGGGAAGTTCCTACCTAAAACTACAGAGAAAGGTGAGAGAATAGGTCTGGAAAAGTATGAAAATCGGAGAAAAACTGAGCAACTATATATAGTATTCGAAATAGTGTGGGGCGAAGGGCCCCACACACCGGGCGAGTCGCCTGGTGTGGGGCGATTCGCCCCACATCGATTCGCCCAGGAGTAAATTTCGGGATTTTGCGCGTTTTCGATGCGTTTTTGGATTTCTTCCCCTTTTCGGACTCGGTTTCTGACTTCTAGTGGCCTTCTAACCTCCAGATTCGGCCCCTAGACTTCAAATCCTATCCGGAAACCTTCAGATACTTCAATTAGGCTTCTGGAACACCAATTCCTTGTCAACTTCAATATAATTGCCCGGAAATCCTCGTTTTTCAACCAAAACCTGTAAAATAAAAACTAAAGGGAAACGTGACACTATTCTAATAAAATGCACTAAAATATAGCTAAATTAACATAGAGGATAGATAAAATAGGTGAAAAAGACTCAAATGAAAGTGTAAAATACACATTCATCACTAGGCATTTAGCAATCTCAAAGCAAGGTGAAGACTTGTTGCCTCTTAGGTACATAATTACTCGGGAAAACAACCATAAGATCCTAACATGCATCATCCTATTATAAAGGCCTTCGTGAACCGCAGTAGAGAAAACACCACTAAGTGATGTCGAGACTACCAAGCTTAACTAAGTGCAATGCATAAATGTGACAAGCCAAGCGAGAAAAACCTCAAACAAATTCATAGAGATGAAGCATATGATTAATGTCATAATTAGTTAATATACCCAATAAAAAAGTTCAAAATATTTGGCAATAAACTCCACATAAAACATGCAAGACTATCCTAGGATGAATGTAGTGTATGCAACTAAATACTAAGAAAGCGGTAAATGTGCAAATGCAAACAAAAAACAAGATACTTTACTCAACATCACAAAGCCAAACAATACTTAACATCATGGTTCACATCCCATCCCCCTCATGAAACTTAAGCTAGTCCCTAGCAAAAGAGAATGAGTAAATAAAAAGTGATACTAGATGTTACCGAACGGTTTGGCCTCGGTCGGCTGAGAGCGGACATGTGAAAAGACTAATTATCGGGATTGTAATCCCCATAATAGTCTCTCCACATGTCAGACGGGAGATCATTGGACTGCTGCAGGGCCTCCTGTTGCTGATGGATGAGCTGTTGCTGCTCCCACATTATCTCCCTCTCATTCCGGCAATGCTCCTTGATGAATGTGTATTTTACACTTTCATTCGAGTCTTTTTCACCTATTTTAGCTATCCTCTATGTTAATTTAGCTATATTTTAAGGCATTTTATTAGAATAGTGTCACGTTTCCCTTTAGATTTTATTTTACAGGTTTTGGTTGAAATTCGAGGATTTCCGGGCAAATATATTGAAGTTGACAAGGAATTGGTGTTCCAGAAGCCTATTTGGAGTATCTGAAGGTTTCCGGATAGGATTTGGAGTCTAGGGGCCGAATCTGGAGGTTAGAAGGCTACTAGAAGTCAGAAACCGAGTCCGAAAAGGGGAAGAAATCCAAAAACGCATCGAAAACGCGGAATTCCGCAAATTTCTCTCCGGGCGAACCGCCGGGCGTGTGGGGCGAACCACCCCACAATAATTCGAAGCCTATATATAGTTGCTCAGTTTACTCCGAAAATCATACTTTTCCAGACCTACTTTCTCATCTCTCTCTGTATTTTTATGTAGGAACTTCCCGGGGCCTGTCCTGGGAGTTCGTAGCTTAGGGGACACTTTTTCATAGCGGATTGGAGCTTGTAGGATCGCAATTCTTCGGAGATTGACAACCTTCGGTAACTTGTATCTTACAGTTTAATCTACTTATTCTTATTTATCTTTCAACATGTTTTCTTCTATGATTTCTGTTGATTGCATGCCTATTATGAGTAGCTAAACTTATCGTTGGTGGTAGTATGTGAATTCTTAGCGAAGGGAAGATAATCATGCTAATGGCTATATCGCGCATTATACTCCGTGTCATTGCTTTATTTCGTTGATCAGGCACAACCTAAATTCTCGTATGTTGTATTAATTATTATGCACAATTGGACACTTGTCGACCTGGACACGAGTTTATCTTCGTAGTGTTGAATAATTACGGAACACATTAGGACAATAGTGATTGACTTGTCAGACCAATTATCTTCGTAGTTCTTAATAATTGCAACAGGACACTAGATTGATTCAAAGATCTCTATGCAAGACCGAGGAATTTATGCATGATTATCGACCCGTTATGCTTTGAAGGATCATACTATCACCAATCTCCATTATCTGTTTGAAAACCCCTTTGCTATATGTCTGCTGTTTCTATATTCTAAATTAGATTTGATAAAGCTAGTTATAGTCCTAAGAGAACGACACTCGAGTCATTCTACTGCTACACTACGGTTTTCGTTGTAGTTGTGGATTGCCTTTGGCTAAATAACAAATATTATTTGATTGTTCGGAGCACGACATCCGCGTTCATCAAATTGGCGCCGTTGTCGGGGACTATACTCCTTTTTTTTGTTTAATTTGTTTATATTTTCAGCTTTAGATTCCTAATTCTACTAGTTTTAGTTTTCCTTTTTAATCTCTCTCTGATACTGCTTCCCTAGTCTGTTACAGATAGTGTATGCCGCATACACGTTCTGCAGGAACACCGCTTGATGATTCAATTGCTGAGATTGACAGAGTCTACCACCAAAGAAGGCGACTACTTGAAAAGCGCGCACTAGAGGAAATAGAGGATACCGATTTCTCTGAATCTCTAATCAGTCTTTTCAAGGAAATCGACGGAATTGCAGAAGCTAGACCACTGAAGGCATGGGTTCAACCCACCAAGGATCGTATGAGGGGACCGGCGATAGTTCTTTCGTCAGCAACCCGAGATCTGGAGATCAAGAACCACGCATTCCAACAACTTCCGAGGTTCTATGGCTTATCAAGGGAAGATGTGATGGGGTACTTGCACGATATCGATGATTTCGTCAACCAACTCCCACGACCCGGAGCTGAAATAACAACGGATGAGTTGAGGATGAAGGTTTTTGCTATGGGACTTGGCGACAGAGCCAAGTCATGGTTAAGTTCTCTTCCAGCAGGCTCGCTGGACACTTGGGAGAAGGTTTTTTCAGCATTCATGGAGAAATACTTCCCTCACACCTTGACCACCGCGCTTAAGGCGCAAATCACTGGATTCAAGCAGGACTATGATGAGACTATCTACACCGCGTTTGAGAGGTTCCAAGATCTCACGAACAAGTGCCCTCACCATGGTTTTGAACTTTCCGACCTAGTCCAACACTTCTACAATGGACTAACCTTCGAGAACCAACAAGTGGTGGATTTCCAATGCCGAGGCAATATTTGGGAGGAAACCGCAGAAGCCGTCTGGGCAGTTTTCGAAAGACTTTCTAAGGGTTCGCAGTTCAAGGACCCAAGAGCAATGGTTAGGAGACGTGGACCTGAAGCTCCACCGACTCAAGAAGCCCGTATGTATAGGGGGAATGGGGATCAATTCGAGTGCTTTACAAACGAATTGAATCAAGTCCTCAAGAGCGCCACCGGAACAACTGTTTCAAATGAAGTATGCCGAATATGCAAGAACTATGGGCATGGGGCTCATATGTGTAGATCGGAGCTAGGATACGATGATGGCAACTGGGCTCGAGGAGGTGAAGAAGAAGCCTTTGCTACAGAGTTTGGTACTCAAGAAGTTAGCTACGGGCAAGACGGTAGGAACCCTCGAGGTGGATTTTGGAGAAGAGGATTCCAAAACAATCAAGGATATGCACCGGCTAACCAAACTTATGGCCCTAACCAAGACCGTAGTAGGCTAAACTATGGTAATGATCACTGCGAAAACCCCGCTCCGAAAGAGCCACCGAAGTCGAAGTCGGCTCAACTAATGGAGAACTTGCAAAAGATGGTCGATCACACACAAAGTTTTCTCAAACGTTATGAAGAAGATTCCGATAAGACTAGGGCAAGGCTCGTTAGGTTGGAAGAGAGCACTAGGCTTGCCCATCAAAAGATGCAAGAATTGATCGACCGAGGAGCAAGTAGGGAACAAGGCAAACTGCCTAGCAACACTGTGAAGTCGAATGCCATTACATTGGCTGGTGATGTACCTGACGAAATCACCATCAAAAAGGTTGTTAAGTGCGAGTGTTGCATGAAGGAAGAACTTCTACAGGCTGAGGAAGAAGAGAAGGACCTTGGTTCTGACGCAAGTGATGAGGAGCAAGAGGATCCCGAACCACTCCCTAAAAGTTTTGATGTTAAGGTAGGGATTGGTGAGCTTGAAGATGTCCGTGCCACACTAGACACGGGATCCTACTCAAACATAATCCCTTTGAATGTGTTTGAAAAGAGCAACCTTGAAAACTATCTGAGCAAAGGGCTATTGTGCAACTGGCGGATGGATCCTTTATGAGACCCGAGGGCGTTGTGAAAAATGTGTTGGTCAAGATTGGTGAAGCATCTATATACACCAATTTTGTAGTTATGCCGGCGTCTGCACCTGGAACGGGGGATGTCAAACTCTTAGGGCAAACGTTCTTGACTAAACTACGCTCCGTGATGGACATCTACCAAAGAACTTGCACTATTGAAGTAGATGGCAAGCAACACGTGTTGAAAGTCATATCTGATCCACCTGATCCGCCTGATATTACTACTCACTACTGTGGTCTTGCAGCCTATATTCTTTCTTATTCACAGGTTCGTGGCATGGAAGGGAGATCAATGAAGAGGAAGCCTAGTACCCGCAAAAAGAAGAGATAGGCGCATACAGGAGTCGAGTCAAAGACTTTAAACAATGACGCTATCCGGGAGGCAACCCGGAATTTTTATCGCTTTCTTTACTGCTTTCCTGCATGCATTCATTCTTGAACTATTTGCTTCTCGTATGCGAATTTGGTCATGTCTGTGTCGTATATGCTTATGTTTGAGTGAGATTTTTTGAGTGGTTTTTTGAAAAAATTGGTTTCGGGGATTAAAACCGCATTTTCTGACGACAGGAACCGTCTCCCCGCATCGGGGAGCACGGGGCGAACCGCCCCGTGTGGGGCGAACCGCCCCACGGTTCCAGAAGCTCAAAAACGCGGATTTCTTCCCCTCTACCTCATTTTCTTCATATTTCATCATTCCTCTTCCCAAAACAACCGAAAAACGCGATTTCATCTTCAAATCTTCATAACTTCTTCATTTCTTGACCAAATTTAGTGTTCTTTAGCCTAAATCGAAGCCTATTACATTATCTATCATCCCATCCAAGCAGATTTCGTCCTAATGCGTCAGATTTTCAGATCTGAGGTACCATCCTTAGAATCCTAATTTTCGAATTTGGGGGTTTTCTAATTTGAGCCTCAATTATGCTTATTTGATGCATGGGTATGTTATTTGTATGATTAGACATGTTATTTACTATCAATTGCATGCTCAATTTTGCTTGGATTGTTGATTTGGGTATTTTGCTACTAGATGATATATCTTGTTATGCAATATGTCTTTATCTTTGATTTCTTGCATATGATTGTGTTTATTGATGTACTGTTGGTAGATTTGACGATTCAATGCTTAATTGTTGAGTATGAGGATTTATGATGGTAGAATTTTTCGCTACTATGGTATGAATTGAGCCTTGTTATCTAGGATATTGGTTGTCTAGTAAGAGCATAATGTGATGTATTGCATGTAGTAGTTACATTCGTATGTTGCATAATGAAGAAGCTAGGCTAGACATTACGGTTTGGGGAGCTCGATTGTTGATTTTATCACTTGATTATTTCGTTCTTACACTAGCATATGCATGAGTCAGTTTTGTGTCATACGAGGTACTAACTGCTGTTTGTAGGAACCATACCAAGGGAAAGGAGCATTCCCGTATGATTGCTCTGAAGAACCATGTCAAGGAAGGTGACCTCGATAGATGTGCGTTCGAGCCAAGGGATTTTGCAACAACGTCGTAGATTATCCAAGAGGAGGAGCTAGAGTACACTTGGAGTAAGGACTCCTATGCCTATTCATGCACCACCGAAGGGATAGAAACCATTATTACGTCAGCAATCCATCACAAGGACTGCAAAGTTCGAGTGAACTGGAAGGCACCGGGACATTCTCGCTGCGACGGATTCAGTCATGAGTTCGCAGTTGCTAGAAGGTTCCGAAGCGATAGCTTGGTTCCAATACATAATGACATGGGTACCCAGCACCTTGTTGGGGTGCCCCTTGCCTGCCTCTAAAGTGAGCATCATATAGACATCGGTCAGATTGATGATGTCGTTTTTCACCAATTAAATTTATTTAAAAGCCTAAGAACACTTATCACTACACAAACTAGAGTGCAATGGCAAGTTGTCACCGAGTGTCGTTCTCTCGGGACCTAACGTGGCTTTGCTTGAGGTTTTTGCTAGTAATTTCAGTCAACGAGTTCAAATGTTTATAGAATCGTTTCCTTTGAACAAAGCAACGAGAAATCAGATTGTTGTAATCAAGTTTGGAAAACGGTTGGTGGTAGAAATCAAATACACATGCATGGGTTACGAATATGCTAACAAGTTCAGTGCATAAAACCTTCGATCAAGTCTGCTAAGCATTTATCTAGCATGCTGCAAATCTCTAACATACAATCCTATGGCTTTCATTGACCAAGAGTTTGTCACTATACTCAATTCGAATATATTTTATAGGCAACTAAGAATCATATGAAGGAATTTGCAGCAAGATTGAATCACAATCTCATGTAAGCATAAACATAACCCATAGCATGCATATTCTACATTCTACCACCAACACAAAAGATTTAGCTACTCATATTCATCAACATAGACATCAATTCATATGAATAATAATCAGAATACATCATATCAAACTACAAGACAAGAGAGTGATACAAGTTACCACCAAAGCTGTCACTAATCCGTGGAAATCAAAGAAAACCTCTCCGTAGATGATTACTAAGGATGAATTCCAATCAAAACCTTGAATCCCAAGCTAAAATGCAATGTAATCTGAGTTTTCTCTGAGTTTTGGGGCTTAGGAGCTCTCCAAAACGAAGTTACAGTTCAAAAGATATCCAAAAAATGACTGAAGATCAGATCTAAGAAGGAAAATACGAAAACGTAACCGCTGCCAAGCGGACCGCTTGGAGAACCCAAGCGGAGCGCTTGGCAAGCGAAGCGCTTTGGCACTCCAAGCGCTTCGCTTGGCTTCTGTGCCAAAGCTCCTGGAAAATGAAGCGGAGCGCTTCACTATTCCAGGCGCTTAGCTTGGCTCCTGGGCAGATTTTTGTCTTCAACTCAATCTTTTTGCCCTCGCATGGCACTCGGGTGCCTTGGACTCATCCTTCTCGATGCTTATTGATGCTCAAACACTTACGAACAAGCCACGGAGATGGGGAACTTCAACGGGGCCATCTTTTCCATCAAAAAGGCTCGTTTAGCTCCAAAAACTTGTTTCGTACCTAAGTGCCTGAAAATGCAAAAACAGAAAACGTGACACTATTCTACAAAACTAACCAAAAAACAAGGCTAGAAGATAGCAAAAGAAGGTAAAAAAGACAAGATGAACGCATCAAAAATACGTTCATCAAACTCCCAAACCAAACCTTTGCTTGTCCTCAAGCAACAAACTATCCTAAATGCAACACAAAAGGAGTCTCATGCCAAGTAAAGTGAACTAATCTATTGAATCTACCAAATGCTTATGAACAAAACCAAATGAGCATGACATGCAAATAGGTTGAAGTATGCCTCGATTGCGAATATACACATTCTCAAAGTGCACTTGGTTAAACAAAGGAGTCTCTCGTAACATCTTCTACCTGGACCTGGTCAGTGACGACACAATGATGCATGTTATCATACTACAATTGCCCCGTGCCTATGAAACCGAGGGCTTACTACTGTTCACCAAGCGAGACTTTTCCTCAAGAGAGGGCGAACCAATACTGGCTCTCATCAAACGAAGGAGGGTTCCCTTAGAAAGATAACACTCCCTATTCTACCCAGACTCTCAAGAATGAGCCTCTTTCAACCACTTCTTGAATAGCAAGACGAGGGTGGTCAAGAACAGGCCTTGGACAAAGGCGACACGAAACGAAAGATAGAATTTACAACTCGATACTTCACAAGGACAAATATTTACATGACACTTGACACTACGAGACTGCTTTTGGCTTGCAAGACCCTTCTTTTGCTTTTGGGTCTTATTCTTTATTTTCTTTCTCTTCTTTCTTTTTTTTTTTATTTTCTCTTTTTTCTCTTTTTTTTCTTTTCTTTTCTTTTTCTTTTCTCTTCTTTTTCTTTTTCTCTTTTTTTTTTTTTTTATAGGGGCAAGCAGCAGTACTAAGTGTCAAAAACACCTCCCCAAACCTATTCGAAAAATAGGTTTGAGCACAAAGACGAAAAAGAAAAGGGAAAGACTCTTTTACAAAGACAACTCCCCAAACCTATTCGAAAGAATAGGTTGGGACACAAAACAAAAAGAAAAAGAAAAAGAAACTTTACAACGACTCAAAGACGAAAGACAAGATCAACAAAGAACCCCCCCCCCCCCAAACCTATTCGATAGAATAGGTTTAATACAAGGAATCGCACACCTCACACTACCTCCTTCCTAGGCATTTGGCAATCTCTAATCGAGGTGAAGAACTTGTCGCCTCTTACGTACATAATTACACGGGTTACAACCATAGACTCAAACATGCATCATTTTATAAGGCCATCGTGAACCGCAGCAGAAGAAACACCACTCAAGGTGATGTCGAGACTACTAAGCTTAACTAGTGCACATGCGAATGTGACAAACCAAGCGAGACAAGCCTCAAACTACTTGCAAAGTGATGCAACATATGATCAATGGTCATAAACACTTAGTCTACTCAATAAAAAAGTTCAAAAGACTTGGCAATAAACTCCACACAACAACGTGCAACAACTAATCTAGGGATGATATGCATGCAAAATTTGAAAAAAACACGACAAATCACATGAACTTGAGTAAAATCAGGCATGTACGAACCACACAAGCATATAGTACTGAAAATCCAATACCCCCTCCCCAAACCTAAACTTTTGCTCGTCCTCGAGCAAAGAAAAGTTGAATGAAAAGGAAAAATTGGATTGAAAGTACACTTCCCTGAGATAAAGGTTCGTGTCCAATCTCCTATATATGAAGTAGTACCTGAAGGACTCAAGAAACATGTGAAACGGGTGCGCAAAGGTGAGAGAATGGAAAAAACGAGGAAAATCTGGGTACAGGGTCCAGGCGGACCGCTTGGCGGAGCCAAGCGGTCCGCTTGTCAGCGGGGCGCTTGGGAGGCTCAAGCGCTCCGCTTGAAATTCCAAAAGTAAACTTTACGGAATTTCAAGCGGACCGCTTGGGCCTTCAAGCGCTTCGCTTGGCTCTGTTTCCAGATTTTCGATGTTTTTTCCTATCTTAATCACCTAGGCACCAAGACAAAAACTAGACTAAACGAATCACGACAAAAGGCTCACAGGCCACAACTACAAAAGCAAACTAAGAAAGCTACTAAATGCATAAACACTTACCACCATTCGGGTTGCCTCCCGAGAAGCGCCTTGTTTACACGTCGTTTGGCCTCGACTTTCAAGGCTAAATTGGGGTGAATTCATATTGGGTACTAATCTATGGATGAATATGCATGCAAAAAATTTGAAAAAACACGACAAAACAACATGACTGTGAGTAAAATCAGGCAGGTACGAAACCAACAAGCAATAGTAACTGAAAATCCAATACCCCTCCCCGAACACTAAACTTTTGCTCGGCCTCGAGCAAAGAAAAGGTGAATGAAAGGGAAAATTGGATTGAAAGTACACTTCACTGAGATAAAGGTTCGGGTCCATCTCCTATATGTGAGTAGT